>CABFPE010000704.1:184669-196797 GCA_900660155.1 Hofstenia miamia | reverse complement strand
TGTGATTGTTAATTATACCAGTGTTCACGATAAAACTCCATCGTTAATGCTAACGCTAAAATTTACATTTTTCCATTCTTACTATAATTGTTATGATACATTATATATATATATATATATATATATATATATATATATATATACTATTGTGTTCAGATTTATGCTATGCGACCGGTTTCGATTTAAAATCATCGTCAATACAAATTTTGTGGTAATATAATTTACAATTCACTACATTTAATTTTGTTAAATATGCATACACTAAAATATATTCAATATGTTGTTCGTTCTTTGTTTATTCAATAGTCTTTGTTTATTTGAGTTCTTAATAATTAGGGCTTCAGAAATCTTAGTATTAGGTCTTTTCATAATGATCGTAAAATTATTGATACATATATATATTCATTGTAGTTTATATGTGGAGGTTCATACAGGAGCTCTAACCCCTTCCCTCCCTAAATACTGCATGTCAGCCTCACCTCTGATCTGTATTGCAGGGTTGTGAAAGAATCAGTTTTGAAGAGTTTGCTTAGAATTTGTAGCAAAAATATTTGCGGGAAATATAGTGTATTTGAAATTTTCATAACATAAATTATCATTTACATTTTGTATAATATACATAGAGCATTTCTTCTTTATGACATAGTGTGGTCTGACCTTGTCTTTATATGGAATCCCGCTGCAGCCCATTCGTCTCTAATATATTAAATTTTAATACCTGGCTCGTAGCCAAGGGGGTTAGCGGCATTAACGCATTTTGGGATTGTAGGAACCTCCTGTGCAACAACAGTTTCTTAAAATAAAATATTTAAATTCAATTACTGCAAATTATTTGTCAATTGTTGCACTAGTCCCAACATTTGTGAGTTCTAAAAAATCCTAATTGAAGAACTTCTAAGGGATAACTTTCTAGGGAAGCAAAGTTTATAGTTATCCCAATTTTATTGGCTATGATCAAACAACCGATGTTTAAGTTTATTCATAATTGATTCTTGTTGCAATTCTCATTACTAGAAGTAATGTCAGTCTTACATTAAATAACGATTAATGTGAAATAAAAGAGTAAATGTAAGCGCTATTGTATATAATGTTAAATGCGTATTTGTTGTGATACAACTTAATTGTGATGTCCTCGTAGATTTGATTTTACTATTTTTTGATAACAGGAGCTTAGAATTATTTTTAGTTACCCTTCACCCGCCTCTGCTAATACTAGTTTTTGCATTCTATTTATGATTTCCATTTCATCAATTTCCAGAAGATATGTAGAGAGTTAAGGGTCACTATAAAATTTATTTACGAAAGTGTAAGTAAATTGAATTAAGCGCTTACAGTATTTATAAGCATTTACAATAATAAAAATTTAACAATGTTTACATATGATCCCTTTCTAACGCTCCCCTTGAATTTGTTCTCCTGAAAACAAATTGATCTCGCACTTTTTGAATCTCAATTGACCCAATAAAATTTTTTTCAACTAGTGAAACCAGCTCTGATTTCATTATTTCTTCCATTTTTAGGAATTTTCCAAACAAATAGCTCCTTGGTATGTTTTGGGATCAGATTTGCTAGCTGCACTAAAGGAAAGCAGTATATTGTCCAGTAATTAATTGGTATGCCACAGCGTTGGTGAGCTGTACGTTAACGACCACTACAATTTCGTTGTGCAGGTGAACCTTTTCAAACTGACATTAGATTCTCAACCTCATGACCATCTTTGTCAGGGTTTAGGTTGTTTTTTCGATTCTTCGTACTGAATGTTTGATTCGGCGTCCTAATAAGCAATAATACGTTTTATATCCGGCTTATATTGGCATACACGTTGTAAGACGTCTTAACGAACGTCTTCGAAACTTCATATAAAACGTTACTGACTGCCATCTAGTGTCTACTAAATGATATTGTAAACATTTTCTAAACGTCTTCTAAGCGTATTATATAACACCATTTCTAACCCTATGCTGAATACCATCTGCAGATGGTTTCCACTAATGTCTTCGAAACGTTTTCTAACCGCCTTCTAAATATGTTCTAAACGTTTTCTAAACCATTTTAAGACGTGCTATAAGACGTTTTCTAAACGTTTTATTGTTTATAGGGGTATGGTAATGCGCCACAAATTGCAGAATCATTCACCTGGACGAATTCGCGTTCAATAAACGTGTGCTTGTCATGGTACACATAATGAATGAATTACTATTTTCCTTGTAACCACAGAATCTACCCAACTTTACTTTTGGATTTAAATTCTTTTTAAATGTGAGGATTTAACGGGTGGATTTTACCAAATAATAATTTCTCCTCATTTACAATTTACGATGAACACTTATTTCGCCAAAACTGTTTAAATAAGTAAGCACACTCTCACCTGATTAAAACTTGCACTCGAAAATATTTGCCAGAGGGTTAGAATTTGAGAGATTTCAATCTTACCAAATGTGAAGTCCAGGTACTTTTCACCATTTTTAGTGCCCATTTAAATATTCATCCCCCAATTCTGGTCAGCAATGTGCATGGTGATTAGAGTTATTTCATGTTCTTAATCCTTGTGTGAGTGGTCGAGAGCATCCCACTCCAACGTATTCTTGTTCTCCAGGTAAGAAATGAATCTCGTATGTAAAACCATAGTTCGAGAGTTCGTTGAAAAAAAATAAAATTCGTAAAAGTTCGCAAACTTTACCAATTTGATAAAGTGCGTAAAGATTCATAAGTGCACGGAAAAAATTACTGGTTTCAGAAGCCGAAATGAAGTGCCGGATTAAGAGGTGGGCCCAAGGGCCTGAGCCCCCACAAGTGCCTGAAACGAAGGGCCACCAACAACCATGTTTTTTCATAAGAAAACGGTATTGAGATAGTGGGTGGGTAGCGTCCTTCGCCTATGCAGGGGCGGTGATTGAGGGGGGATATCAGTGCAGCCAAGACTATGCNTATGGTTGATGTTTTTTCATATTAAACTTGTTGAAGTAGATATCTTATTATAATATGAAAACCCTTTTGACTAAGCATGTGGTTAAGCAATTGAGCCTCAAAACAGTAGTACAGCCACCCCAAATGACTTACTTGCCAATGTAGTTATGCCAACCAAGCGGCCATTTCTTAAATTGAGAAAACGTTGTTTTTTAGCAACATGGCTTAGCCTTTGGGGAAGATTTGGGCTGGGCTTTGTCCTATTTCTTGCCCTGAACTAAGAAGCACGGAATTGTCCAGCACAACACAAGACGGCAACAACTCTTCAATTTCAACCGGGACATGAACTGTTTCATATATTTTATTTTATACTTTACTTGCTATTATTTTATATTTCATAAACTATATGCATAATATCAACCCACTCTCAGTACAGCACCGGAGGAATTAGTTATACGGGTGCAGGGTCAGCGAACTGTGCTTAAATTTCACGGAACTGGACTGGATCTGGTAGTGAAATTTGAACATGGAACTGTACAAAAATATGTTGTCCTGCAATTCCCTATTTTAAAGATACTTACAACCTTGTTATTTTAACTTATGCAATGGCTTGCTTAGTGGCAGTAATTGTTTCCACCCAATCAAGGTTTTATGCCCCTCTCATGCATCTGTGTCCACACATCGTCTTGCTAATATCTCACCTGAACATCGTATCAGGGGTATTTTTTGGGATTGTATCAACTCTTTTTACAAGGTTCTCAAGGAAAGAAAGAACAAGCAACTCGAAATGCTTAACTAAATTATTTTGTTTTTCAATGATTTTATAAATGTACTAATCTTGCAATTATTCTGCTCTTGCTTTTTTGCTGATAGGTTAAATGAAATTACATTGGCTCTAAGGTTTGTGAATTAGTCAATAAATATAAAAATATTGATTGCCTAAATGTTCCTTTCTTATTTTGAATTGCTATTAAACATATATGCATTGAAAGTTAAGCAGAGTTAGTAATCATCACTAATGAAAATACATGTTGTATTATATAATAAAAAACATATTTTCAGTATAATTCTTAACAACATGGAATTAATTTCGTTTTTTCCATTTAAATGCCTTTTTATTAATCATTACTGTGGTTGAACCCCAGTGCACCCGATGACGTTACGCTATAGATTGCTATTCATGATTTTTTAAATTTTTGCAAATTATTCATTTAGTCCCTGCCTTACATAATTTAGAACCCTGCCATTAATATTTCCCGTTTGTTTTATTTAGCAAAAACATAGCTTGTGAAATTATGCAACCAGCATTTTTCGGAATTGTTGAAATTGTGCATAAAAAATATTAGTTCTTAGCTCATTACATTAGAATTGAAATTTTATACGAACGAATGCAAAAATTCCTAAGACTAGTAATCTCAATAATTCATTAAAACTCACACTTATAAAACTGGAATTTTGTTTAGATTATGGTGCTTGTAATTGTGCTTGCGGTACTTATGTGCTGTTGCAGTTGCTGCTGCGGTTGTTGCTACGCTTTCTTTATAATGTATAAAAGAATTACGCAATCGCAAACTCCTCAGACAAACACTTCGCAAAACAGGGACAAACAACTATATCCGACCTCCACAACACTGCCCCCTAGCTACGATCAATACGCATCGGTAGGTACCAAATAATTTATATTTATTTGAATAAATATGTTTCCTATTACAAAGTCGCCATGTATACATCTTTTACAATTTGTCTATGATATTTAGCGTTAGAAAATGAGCAGGGACTTAACGTTACCTAGTTACTAAACTGTTACGACTGTATCTTCTTTACTAGTGATGAATACAGGGCGGATTTTTTTAGTTCAGTTCAGCCCTACTTTATTGCTCTACTACTTATGAAATTATTAAATTGCTCATTAACCGCAACTTGCAAATAGCGCAAAGTGAATTAATCTGCAAATAATCTTTTGAAATACCTTATATACTTATAAAGATATCCCCAATTTAAAGTGTTTTAATACTACCAACATTTGTTTAGACTCAATTCTCATCAACAAACTATTACAGTAGCAACACAAATTATAGTTAGCCTGCATCAGAAGAAATGAGCTGAATTTGAACAGCGATTACTTCGATGTAACTATTTTTTTAATAGTTACTATTTTATATTTACAACTTTTATTCTATGTTACTAGTAATGTATTAGATTTCTATAGATTTCATTCTAAATAATGCCTTTTCATTTTTTTAGTTTGTAAAATATATCTGTAAAAAAATCAGTATTTGAATATTTGGCTTCATTTTGTACTTTATATTATCTGATGTACAATTTCAATATGTCACACAGTACTAACAAGTTAATGAAAATATATAAATTTTTAAGAGCAAGGTCAGAATAATTCTTGAAGGTTGTAATTGAAAAGCTATTTATTAAATATTAAAATGTAAAATATATAAACGCATTTCTGGTAATCTTTAAAGAATTTTGTGAAAAATTATTCTGAAGCATTTTCTTAATGTGTCTTGCTTCGAATAGTATCCACAAATGGGTGATGAGCACCTAGTTATCTCAAAAAATGGATGCACATTCAATAAGAAAATTTTTATTTTCGAATCATTTCGGAATTAATTATTTTTTAAATCATAATGACATTGAATATAAAAAGTTTTCTATAAAATTAATAAGAATATAGTTTTAAAATAAATTCTTCATTTCTTACAGTGCTTTTAATAACACTATGTAATAGGAGTTCGCTTCCGTTAAAATAAAATTGATATTAATTTCTATATAATAATCAATAATTGATATTATTGTTACAGATTTTCAAGTTATTTTTTGTTTGTAGATGTTTTCTGTTCGGATATAATTTTGCACTTAGAACAAGATTGAAATTCGAACTTTTTTGCGGAAGTATTTTTAATGAGAGGAAATGACAATAAAGTAGTTTTTCTCTTATTACTCGTATTTAACTATGCCTTTACGATGTTATTCTTAAATCATTTGAATTCTATTACGTAATCTAAGGGATCACATTGCCAAATCTAATAAATGGCGAAAGTAATATGTGGGAAAAGGCTTAATAAATATCTTTTCTGTAAATATATAAATATTGTTGGAGGTTGAAGCTTTGCACTTTACTTCTACAGTATCCTATACAACAGTTATAATGCATTATTTGAAAAATGCTTTACTCTATGCCACGAATTAACCTTTATCTTTATGGTCATATTGATCTTGATAGATTTAGACCTATATTTTTGCAAAAGCTGGCAAATTTATTTCTAATTTGCATTTTTGTCTGATATTAAACATGTGCTATTGACATATTAGTACATTTTGCTCCTAATATCATTGTCATAAAGAGAAAATCATATCGGTCCTAGAATCGTTCCTTCGGGTACCTGCGTTTCATTTGTTATATAGTCCGATTTTCTCTTTAAATCTAAACGCTGTTTCTTAACCTTAAACAGTCTGGATATTGTTGAAAAAATGCTCTTGATACTGGAAGAGATTTTTAAACGCTTGTAACTCAGCGCCTAATGAAGATATCCACAATTTAAAGGCACCACTCGATAGACATTTCCTAAATCGCAACTGGGAGTTGTCCCATTGGGTCCAAGCACCGTTGCCGTGGCTTCTGAAATTGCACACTGCCACCTCAGTGGGCTAGGGAGGTCTATCGCATTCTATATATAAAGAACATTAAAATTCGTTGCTAATATCATGGGTTTTAGAGCAGACCTGAAAAGTAGGGATGGAGGAAATTAAAATTTCGTTAAAATTCAGAATTTTCAACGACAAATTAGGTAATCTTTTCCTTTTTAAATTAACATAGACACAGCAATACAATTTAGTACAAATTTTCAACATTACAAGCACGTTCACCAATACATATGTTCATACTTCACGATTTTCAAATGCGCAATTGAGTTTGGAGCAAATTAAATGTAAATTTCGGAAACGGTTTATCATTTAAAAGAAGTTTATGATTAAAAGAATATAGTTGTTGTCAAAACTGTAATTTGCAAATTTTCCTTAATATTTCAAAATTCATACTATTAAATGCTTTGCGTGTGTCACTAGGGCTACACAAGTACACTTATTTTTTAGTTTACTTAACATTATTTGTTCCATAATTTATAATATTGAATCACTTTACTATAGCTTTTTCTAACCCAACCCAATCTGCACCTACAACCTCAGTACCCAATCCACATCAGCACATTTTTAAAAAAAGCCTCCTAAAACCATACTCATACTCGCAGCTAATAAAAATCATATCCACATATCACCCACACACTATTCAAAAAAATAACGCTTTTAATCTTTAAAACAAGTTTCCCATAGGAAAATGCTTTATATTATACAAATAGACCACCGTGCACTATATATTCTATCATGAATTTCTACAATGTAGTAGTTAACTTAATGTCTTCGTGTGTGTTGTAGCATATATAGACTTCTTTTTAAGACATCCACATGGGTGTCCAAGACAGTATATCGAAAAAACCCGAAGCTACGGTTTTCACTCAAAACCTAATCAAACCGAGAAAAAAACGAAAACCGAGTTTTTCGGTTCGGTTTTGACAAAAGCAGTCGCTTATATAGTTATTTCCAAGAAACGATGTAGTCTTCTTGGCAACGCCAAAATGCTTGTGAAGCTGCTGTAGCGTAATTTTGTATTACTTCATTTAGTTTTGAATATCATTATACTAGTACCAATAGCAGTTATATAAAAATATCGAAACAGAAACCGCAACCGGGGTCTTGAGATGCAAAATACCGAGCTCATTTTCTGGAAACCGCTGAGCACTAACAATACGACAGCGAACTATCAGTCTGTCATGCTCCAGATGTATAGGAATAGACTATTTGATTGTTCCATCTAATTTCTCATTCTACAAGTAAATCATTGCGTACCAGTGGTGTCAAATTTGGGGGCTATGGGGCATAAGCCCCTTATTTTTTAAAAACTGAAATTTGAGTAAGTGATATCATTATGTTTTTAGTTTTTTTGTCATTTTAGTACATTGTAAAACTAATAATTACATAATTGTTATTTTAATCACTGTACTTTTTAAGAAAACTTCCAAATTATTAAGTCACTCGAATTTTATATTTAAATGGCTACAATATATGTGCATGATTCAATTGTTATTTTATGACCAAGTAAAAAGTATTGGACGCAAAGTGAACTTTCAATTATTTCACAAAAGTAGAAAAGATCAATGGATGTACAAAATTTGTTTTCAAACTTTAAGTATTAAATAACGTATATTTTGCAAAAATTCTCTCAGATTTGAAGTGTTTAGCAATTCAGTATTTTTATGAGAAAGAGCCTTCCTATGGAGATGAGGGGGAATTAAAAAAAGTGAAACTGTAAGCTTTACTAAAAATGAAAATCTAACACAAAAATTTTTAGAAAGACCAAATTTTTCAATTTTTTTAAATTCATAAATGAAACTGCCAATATATGTATTCAAATTCAAAGTATTTATTTAAAAATTCATTTTCTTGGCCTTATCAATGCGTACAACGCATGGGCAAATGTGGATAAGAACGCTTTAAGAAAATACTAAAGAATACTGCAAGCAGAAACTTCTTTAAAACCACTTTTTGCAAGAAATCTCATGAATGACTTCTTGCATACAGAAGAAAACATGTTATTGTTTGAATTTTTGAAATCATATTTTAGATTATTGTTATTAGCGGCTTGAACAATGAAGTTAATTCAGGAAAACATGCTAAATATTGAAATTGAGCTGGATTAATAAGAAAGTTTAATGACTGAAAATTTACCAGTCTAAGCAAAGCTAAAACATTTTCAAGAATATCATTCAGTGATTATTTTTGTCTTTTAAAATGGTAACCCGTTTTCCCACATTTTCAAACACTTTTCTACAAAGCTATTAGAAAATTGGCAAATCGCGAGTTATTGGCACTTCTATAGGTGATTGTGCTCGAACGTAATGTTGAACATTTGATTCCTCTAAAGCACAATAGTCCATTTCGAAGTTAAAAGTTTGTTCTTAACCCAAGGGTGCATAAATGGATCAACAGTTAAAGTAGTGCACATGGTCAATTGACGCAAGTCTGCTTACTCAGTGAAAAACCGATATTATCACTATAAAACTCTAATTAAACTAATCTGTATGTACAAAACTACAAACAAATAACTAAATTCCACATAAACAAGAGTTGAAAAAGTTCATTCATTGAGTGCAGTTCTGGCAAACCATCAGCGAGCATGGACCACAAACTTCTTCTTGGCAGACTAAACATTGACTCCGGGTTTTGTTCTTTCTGCAGACTTTACAAAGTTTTCTTTTGTCGCTTTTATCTGACTCTGGTTGAATTCTCTGATGGACTTCAGCCAATTTCCTTTTTAAGGAAGAATTGAGGGTTGATGAGGGTGAAAGCCGATTTTCAATCTGTTTCTGACAAAGAGCTTTTGACAGCTCAATCAAAAATTCCCGCCTTGATTGCAAAGTCCCGGACTGTTTTTTCCAAATCACATATGAATTTAGGCAAATGATGTCTATCAGATTGCCAAAAACGTTCATAGGCCAACGCCACGTTGCTACTCTAGTGGTGTAAAACTTCAGCATTTGATCAGCGGTGTCAACTCCTCCTTTCGTTTTATTGTATTCTAAATTCATTAAAGGCTTCATGGGAGAATTATCCTCTGTTGAGCTGGTTGTGTGACTTGTGGACAATAGGAGAACATTTTTGTTTGCTTTCGCTTGGTATGACACTAAGAGAGATTTGGAAGAATGATTGTAGAAGAATTTGCTTTCGTGTAACTCCAATTTCTGTCCGACGCACGCTGGCAATTCCCTTCTATTTTGACGGACTGTTCCCAGAAGTGTCGTTTTGTGCTGCAACAGTTTTTTTGCCAGGCTCACCGATGTGAAAAAATTGTCGGTTGTGACATTCAAGCCTAAATCGTAGTATGGTTCCAACAGAGACATCACAACATGTTCGCCAACTGGAGTTTCCCCTCTAGAACCGTCTTTACCCAAGTATGGTACAGCATTTAGCACAAAATAAGTATCGGAGCAACATATGAACCAAAATTTTATGCCAAACTTGTCAGGCTTGTTCCTCATGTATTGCGTGAACGGGCACCTAGATCGGCATCCCATGAGCTGTTCGTCGACTGTCACATGAGTGAAGGGACGGTAGGACTTCCAGCAATTATGCATAACACTCTCCCATACCTCCCTAATGTGACAAAATTTGTCATTTCGTCTCCTTGATGTTCTGCTGGAAAGGTCATCAAACCGGAGGTGCTTGGTTATTTGCTCAAACCGATTTATTCCCATTGTTGCTGAAAATATGGGTCTGCCATAATCTGATGACCATAAAGACCGGCGAGGCTCTCCTCTGGCCTTGAAAACACCTCTTGCAATCAGGAGTCCGATAAAAGCAAGTAATTCCTCACGTGAAAAAGGCTTAGGCCCGCTTGTACTACTAGAACTACTAGTGTTGTGTGCGAGTAAATGATTGTTGCTCATTTGAATGATGTTCGACAAATTTTGTTCTCCAAGCAATTGTAAAAAACAGTCGAGGGGATTGTTCACGTGAGTGGATATGAAGGGCGTGAGACCACCCCTATGACGAATGATGTTGCGGACAGGTGTTTGTGATGTTGCTGTGCGATATGGATAATGACAATCCCATTTGGTAGTCTTGTCTTTTCCCAAAATCTCCTGCTGATTTTGGATATCAAATGGGACAGGTGTGTCATCATTATCATCTGGGGGCTGTGGACTGGCTACAGTTTCTTCCGGTAAGCTTTCGTCAGAGTCGGAGGTATCAGACAACTGTTGATCAAAGATATTTGTGGAAAACTCTGCGTCATCATGTACTCCCATTGCTGGGACAGACTCTTCATCATCTGAGGAGTGGCCATCTGAGTTCAAATTGGACAGTATTTGGTATGCTGCTTGCTTTGAACGACGCATGAAAACCTAAATAACATTTTATTAATGTAATATAGTTCTTCAATTTACTAGTATAAAGAATTAATTTGGAAACAAAAGTACACTCACCAATTTTGGTCAATTGACAATGATATGCAGACTAAGTGTCGTGGCAATTAAAGTCTGAGTGGCTGTAGCTATGATAAAGGTTGGCACAGTTTTCAGAGTAGCTATTAATATCACATGACGTCATGTAATTTCGCTATTGCAGCTGCAACAGCCTCAGCTTGACGTCAGCTTGAACTTTCAATTATGGTCAATTGACCATGCTATGCATTCTAGGGTTAAACAAAAAATCATGGACAGGATCAACAGTTAAAGTAGTGCATTTTAGTTGTTTAAGCAATTGTAAACTCCCATTATATAATGCTCGCCAACATAACTTTTAAAAATTAAATCAATAAATTAGCAATGGTAACTAAATTAAATATATATATATATATATATATAACAACAACAACAACAACGACAACAACAGGCGTAATTCCCACATTCAAGGGTTACATATAGATAAAAAGAAACCAGTTTATGAATACAAATAGATAAATCAGATTCGGCAATTACTGCAGATACACGGGGTACGAAAACTACACGAATTTCTCAGGTAAAATTCAGTCTCTGTACGTCGTAATAAAAACGATTTCACCCCAACTTAACAGAGTCGATAGATGAGTTAAAAATATTGATGGGTTGCTGAGAATTGATGTAATTAATAGACCGAACATCACGATTAAATATCCTTCTTCGCATTTCCATTTAGAACGACGCTTCGAGATAAAGAGAGGGCGGTTTCCAGGACGCGGACATTTCTGTGGATGTAACTCAATAAATTCCAAATATTAATATCACCATTGCCTTTCAATAACCTTGTAAAAACAAATATCGTTTAAAATAAGGAGATAAGAAATAGGTAAAATTTTCAGTTCCAAAAGACGATTCTTGTAATTAACACACCCAGGTAAAATCCAACGGAGAAACCGGTCATTGAGCTTTTCGAAACTACGGAGAGCAGTAATATTAGCATACCAAATCTGCGAGCCATACGTCAATATAGAAAGAAAACATGAATGGTAAAGAGCCAACTTAGACCTTACAGGAGTGTTGAAAGGAATGTTGCGTTTAATGGAATAAAAGTGCGAGTGCACTTAATGCAAATATTAACGTGCTGTGAGTCACAGCCTGTGACCATGATAAATCGCTAGTGAAAACAACACCTAAGTCTTTGATGGAATTATATATATA
>CABFPE010000704.1:169947-183810 GCA_900660155.1 Hofstenia miamia | reverse complement strand
TATATATATATATATATACATTTGCACATATATATTTAATGGTCACCAAATGGTTATAAGCAATCTCTCTCTTATGTCCGGTGCTGGTTGCATTATTTTGGAAATAATATTTGCGAACTGGCCTTTGAAGCTCTAAACTTGAGACCTAAAATGCTGATTTTTTGATACATTAATTTTGTAACATTATTGTTACATGTATATAATATTAAAATAACATGGAATCTACACTTATAATTAAAGTTTTACATAGAGATTATATACCACTCAATATAGAAATCTAACGTAATTTGAAAGCAATTTTGTAGTGGTCATCGGGGACGTATATCGTTTGATTTTCAATACCATCAAGTGAAGGCAGCGGTTCTCCCTCTGGAACATAAAACTCAAAATTGAATAACAGATTTGTAAGAAAAGTGAACAGAAGTGGTCGAGCAATACTTTCTCCCAAACACACTCTTCTACCTCCCCCAAAAGGAAAGTAGCTCTCCTTAATATTTGTAACTTTTCCTCTTTCATCAAAGAATCTTTCTGGATTAAATATTGCGGGATCTTTCCAATATCGAGGATCTCTATGAAGTGCATAAATGTTAGGTAACACAATTGATTCTTTAGGGATATCATAGCCCATCAGCTTGCAATCTTTAGCTGGTTTGTGAGGAATAGCAAATGGAACTGTAGAGCCCAATCTCAATATTTCGTTCATGAATGCAACAGTATAGGGAAGGCTTTCACGATCATACCAATTTGGATAATCACCTCTTGCAATGACAGATTTTAATTCGTTGTAAACTTTGTCTTGTATTTCAGGATTTCTGCATACGTGAACAATCATCCAATTTAATTGATCAATATTTGTATCAGTCCCAGCTCCAAATATATCAAATATCAGGAAAAAAATATGCTCATCTGTAAGGCAGTTGAAGTCTTTGTTTGATTTTCTCACTTTTATGATTGCGTCAGAAATATTGCGGATTTCATTGCTATTATAAGTTTCTTCTAGATTTTTATAATATTTCATTATAATTTCTTCAACACAATTTACCATATTGGTAATGGCTCTTGAGGCCTTTAACGGCAAGAGTGACAAAATTGGAAACAAGTCAGTGATTGTTCCATTTCCTATTGTGTTTATAAATTCTCTATTGAGACTGTTAAGATAAACAAATTCTTTGTCATCAATTTCGTATTCTTTTCCATAGGAAAGATTACAAACTGCGTTGAAAATTCCAAATGCTAGAATATCTCTAGGATTTAAAGGAGTTTCAAGGTTTTTTAACATTAATTGTTTCTGCTTTTCAAAAGCTGAGAAAGCAAAAATTGAAATTTTATCTCCATCAGCAAGCATTCGAAAGGCTTGATAGCCTAATTTTCTTTGTGCTTTCCATGCTTGTGAAACAGGTCCCAACACCACGTTTTTTCCACCCCGCGAAAATATCTCAAATGAGTGAGTCAAATATCTGTCTGATGCTAGATCAAGTTCATCAATGAAAGCCTTTTTAAATGCCTCGAACGTGTTGAGAACTATGGAGCATCCCATGAATCCAAAGTCAATTGTCACAATATCGGATTTAAATTGTTTCGAATACGTTATAGCAGCCCTATACAATCTTTCAGCCTTCCTAAATTCATTAATGTACATTATATGTATAAATAGGTAAATATATATATATATATATAGTATGTATATATCATTTATAACGGCTGATATATATATATATATATATATATATATATATATATTTGTGTTAGAGTGATGTAAATTGGTCACCATTCAGAATATTTGATATACTTGAAACATATACACACACAAATAATTCTGCAATTTGGCTGTTGCTCCAAAGCATATTGTCAATATCGCCTAAAAGTAGGGAAAGACTGTGCATAGGAGAAACACCAGCCATGCGTCAAAACTCTGTTTAATCTCATAAATTATATACAGTAATAGAAAAAGTTTCTACAGTCATTCATCGCAAACACAAACAGTTTCTCAAACAATCAATTGAAACCCTAAACAAAATACTCAGTTTACTACCTGAAGCAAATATCAACATTAATGCTAAAAAATTTGCTAATGACATCATAAAACAAACCCAAAAGGTTATATGGCCTCATATGATATAAAGAGTTTGTGCACAAATGTACATCGGAAAAATCAATTGATGCATCAATTGAACTCCTTAAAAATAAAAGCACAAAAATTTACAATCTGGAGTATAACACAACAAAAGAACTATTAACTTTAGCAACGAAGAATACTTTAATCGATTCAATAACAAATTTTATCGTCAAAAAGATGGTTTAGCCATGGGAAATCCGTTAAGTTCTACTCCTGCAAATATATATTTAACTACAATTGAGAACAAATTTACAACATCAGACATCCATTTCATTTATTTATCAACGCTATATGAATGACATATTTACATTAGTAAAAGATGAAGAAACACCAGAAAACATACTTACAAAATTGAATTTAATTGACAAGAATATTCAGTTTACAAACAAGATTGAAACTGAGAACAAATTTCATTTTTTGAATGTACAAATAATTAGAAAAGATAACAAATTTGAAACTGGAATCTATGATATACCAACAGACCACGATTGTTATTGAACGACACCTCAAATACGCATTTAAATTACAAAATATAATTAATTAAAAGATGTATTCAATTAATATTTTACAATTGTTGCACATATAGAACAATTAACCAAGAAATAGGAAAACTTAAGATAGAATTAAAGAAGAATGAATATCCAAATAATTTTATAGAGCACTATATTAGGAAATCATTAGAAGACATTTTAATTAAGAACAAAAAATCAAAAAACAATCAAATTAATTACGAACATTGTTTTAAGATCGAATATAGAGGACTTCACACTGAAAACATGATCAAAGAACTAAGAAAAATATCAGTAATTAACGAAAAAGTTAGATTTATATATAGCAAGAAAAACTGAGAACGAAATTGAAATTAAAATCTACAACTGAAAAAACCAATAAGTCTAATATAATTTATCAAATGAAATGCACCTGTGGTGAAGACTATATTGGTTTTTCTATTAGACAACTATCAAGAAGAATTAAAGAACATGAGACCAATTCTAATATAGCTAATTAAGTGCGGGCTAAACTTTGAAACAAAAATATTACATCAGACGTCAAGATCAAGTAATTTAAAAATTATTGAGAGTATTTTTATAAAATCTTTGCAACCAAGTTTGAACACAAAAGATGACTATATTTATAAATTTAACTTGCCACTTTTTAAAATTTAGAAAATTATTGTAAAATCTAATAAATTTGGAGGGAATAATTTGTAAAGAAACTGACGATGACTTTGTAAGTCGAAATATATCTGCATGTTCTTATTAAGTTTAACTGAAGATTCGTTTAAATGTTTCGGCAATAGGCCTGTGAAGCTGCTTTGCAAATTTATTTATTAAAATAAATTATGTATCTCTGATATATATATAAACTTGTAGTGCCTATATGTCAAAATCTCAAAGTTTCTGGACATTATCTTAGCTTCATTACATAAATATAGGTAGATTAATCTGCAGTGGCTACTTTAAACCACAGAGAAGTGACTACCTCGCACAACTCTTCGCAACAACTGCTAAAACTAAAGCAGCTAATCAATTTTGACAGAAAGCCGAATAAATTGCAGTGTAGAAGCAGTGTTAACAAAATTAAAAACTAAGGCAACATGTGATAATCGTTCAGACATCTAGAAAGATAATTAATGATTTCATTCATAATTAGTAACATCACTAACTCGCTGTCATTTTTCTCAAAGGGATGGGAAATTTTACCCAATTTATTGTATATGTTAGTTGCAGTTCGCAAAGAGAATAAGCTTTGAAACTACCTTATTCTGTTATATTATTGACATGCGAGATTATTTAACTTGCAACTGAGAAAAATTCTTTGAGAATCTGTAATGTTTTTACAGAAAAGCTTGTATACTTAAAATTGTAGCTATAGTATAATCCACTTATAACGAGCTCGGATATAGTGAGAATCCGAATATAACAAGCAAACTATTGGTTCTGCCTAAAAGGAACCTTTGCACATGAACATTGTTTAGAGTTATGTATAAAACAGTGCGCAGTTTTTAATGCAAGCTTAGAGTCAAACAAAACTTAATAGCAGTACTTGAATTTGAAAAGGTATTTTATGCTAACAGTGAAATTTTGGACCTCTAGTAGATTCGTCTTTGCAACAACCTCAAAAAACTTCAATTTTTGACATTGTTCGTCAGATGAAAACAACAATGTAATATGCATGTAATTTTGGAAAACTTCAGGATCGTGCACTTTTAAGCAAAACAAAGTGGGCCACATAGATATCCATATAAACAATTAGGGTTTGTTGTACATAAATATTTTCGTATCAAAGTTTATCAGTAAATGAAGTGTTACTAATTGCCCAACTTCCTAACCACTCTACAGATACATTGTATTGACTCATAAAAATTTCGATTCAGTTTCTATTGCATGCTAGTGCGAGTAACCGAATCGGAAAATACCTGAGTTGTAGCAAATTTCCTACAAGAGGCAGTGGTGTTGGACCTGGAGGTAGATTCGATCTCAACTTTGAAATATACTTTAGGATTCCATAGCCAATCACAGCGGTCAACAGGAAAATACACCAACTCCAATAATCGAAAAGTAGACCTTTGGAAACCATTCCTTCTGCAAATATTTGTAATGTAAACTTTTTGCAAGAAATGTCAATATAAAATAATATATATGCTATATTTGCAAATAAAGATCAATGTTTGCGAAGTAATTTAATAGGGTTTTCTAATATTATATAATCAGTTTTGAATATAGGATTAAAATTCCGGGGGTACTGGTTACTCCTAAAGGGCTGTATCGCAGGTAAGTCTGATTTTTTGGAAACACTGTATAATGAACACGGGACAGCATAAATTTTGTAAAATATTGTTTTGGCACGGCAGGCTTTCATATCCCTAGTCGAAATTTCTTTAAAATCATTAAGTATAATTTAAGAATCTTTGATCAAAACTTGGCAAGAATTTTAAGGATTTTTAAAGAAACTTTAAAGAATTTCAAAGATTCTTAAAGAAACATTAAAGTATTTCAAAGATTCTTAAGGAAATTTTAAGAAATAATAAGGGATTCTCAAAGTAACATACAAGAATATATATTCTTTACAGAAAATTTAAAAATATAAAACATTGAAAATATTTAAGACAAATTTTAAACGGTTTACAACAGGAATATCTGGGTAAATCAATAAAATAATAGAAACTGCGAAAATTTAAGCAAATGAATTAGAAGTTCGTTTAAAATAGTTTCAGCGGTGGTGAGAACATGAGGCAAAAATCTAACAACAAAGGTATCTCCACTTTTATGTATAGTGAGCACAAAGCAAATGATAATATCATTTGAATTTCCTTCGACATCTTTTCCAAATAAGGAATTCATCATATGAAGTGACAACGTCAGAATCTCCTTCAGAAAACAGACATTAGGAACTTTCCAATATGAATGCTGCCACATTTATATGAACGAAGAAAGCGTTCAGATGGCGGTGGCAAGTGGTCTCGTACAAATTGGAAAGTGGCATTTGAAATAAACTGCAACATTAGGGAAAATCTGATAATCATAGAAGAATATTTAAGCTTACCATGATATTCTCTTTGACATATATCATCAAGCAAAGTGTGCATATCTTCATAATTAGTCAAATACTGGCACAATCCATTGACTTGAGAAATTCTATTAATCTTGCACCCTTTGATAGAACAGAGCCACTTAGGAAGAGGAACACTATTACCAAATACATAAAGCTAAACCATAAAGTCAGCGTGGCATTCATTAGGCATGTCTGAAAACCAAGAAGCATGAAAGTCACTAAGTTTTAACCCCTTTGTTGAAATAACAAGATCTTTATTATTAAATTTTGCTAATTCATCTACTTCTGTTTGTCTTGCAATCGGCTAAAGGAAAGAGTCACGTTTTTCTAAAGGCCAACAATTAGAATAAGATTATTTACCTAATTTAGTATATATATATATATATATATATATATATATATATACAAGCTATACAGTATCCATATTTGCTGTATTTCGGGTGAAGTACACTCAATGCAACATCATAATCCTCTTTAAAATTCAAGCATGCATGCATTGGCGTAGCCAGCCAAATATGTAGGCATATATGCTTTAATAAACTATTTTTAGCCCATTTTCAATTAAAATAGTATTTCATTTTAATACTAATGATTTCAAGTCAATATGTGATTAATTAACTGAAAAAATACATTTGAGTTCATTTTAGGTGATACACTACATGTATAAGTGAGAAACTAACATTTACAGATTTCGTACAATACTCAGAAAATTCACACTTCCAGTACTTATTTTGATGTCATTGTGACGATAAAGCAAACAATCATAATGCCAAAATAAGATCATTTTAATAATTTTAAAGATGCTATTGTACTAAATCAGTTTAAATATGCATTTGAGAAAACTTTACCTTTAAGGAATTTTGGAAGTTAAATTCGGTAGAAACGCAATCATTCCTCAATTTCTTCCTGCTTGAGTATAATAAAAAGCATTTGAAGTGAAATGCTTTTCACAAACTAGAATATTCTGTAGAATTCTTTCTACAAATAGCCCTTAGCCATTTTTCTTTTAATTCAACATCTTTTGGGAAACTAAACTGTGTTACATTTGTTTTATAATTAAATCCAGACTTGCAAAGGAGTACACAACACTTCCAAACCATTATGCATGCACTAGTAAAGTAATGTAAATTATTAAATGTGATAGCAGCGCGCGGTTTTTCATTTGGTTTTCCCGCTAGTCATCGCTCGATATATATATCTCGCCTCACTTTTATTTCAGTGTGCTGTAAATTTTCGGGCTGTGTTTAAAGCTACATGGGCGAACAGCAACTCTATTAGGACATGAAGTAATTTGAATTTTTGGGTTGGGTCTACTGTACTCTGTAAGAGTCTACTACGGGGTACAGCAAAAATTGCTTAATTATGACAATGCTAACGCTTTTTTTTATTATTTCTCTACTTTTTGTTTTTAAAATCGATTATCTATTTTGCAACTAGTTCTACATCATTGCCACGTATCTTGAATAATCTTAATATGCGTCATTTCATTCCCAGACTAGTAAAATTTTTAAATGAAAATGATTACGATAGCAGGCTTCAGTTCTGCGAAGAAATGCTCATGTTTTTCCGTAATGATCCTCAGTTGATTGATCGGATAATTTGGTCAGATGAATCAACATTTCGTCTTCATACTGTGGTCAACAGACACAATTCCGTCTACTACAATCCACATCAAAATGTGATGAAAGGTGTAGCTAGTCCTGGACTCTTTGTTTGGGCCGCTATTCACAGTTCAGGTGTAATTGGTCCTAATTTCTTCGAGGGACCATGCAATGCTGATCGTTACGTTCAGCACGATGGAGCCTCTCCCCCCCCTTATTATGCTAACATCACAAGACACAAGAACTTGGTTAAATAAAAATTTAAATGATCGCTGGATAGGACGACGAGGAACTTACTGTGAGTGGTCCCCTGACCTCACTGTCGCCGAGTTTTTTTGTGGGGATTCTTAAAAAATAGGGTCCAAAAACACCATTTCACTAACATGATGGAATTACGAGCAGCAATCATCGAAGAATTTTCTGCTGTGACACAGGATTTGTGTCTCAAAGCTTGCAGGACGGTACAAAATAGACTGCTAGCCTGTTTCGATGCTGAAGAACAACATTTTGAAAACTTGACACAATGTTTGTTAACTTTCATGTTTATTGTTATAAAAAATATATTTGGACTTATTTTTGATTGGCACTTTGATTATTACTTGAAAATTTTATCGTATAACGACTTATGGCCCTCCCTGTATATGTCATTGCATGGATATAATAATTATTTTAATTAGTAAATAAGTCAATTTTTCCATTTTCCGAATTCTAAAAATATTTTATTCAAACTAATAATATTCTTTCATGATTAATTAGTATTTGTTTTTAAATATGTGAACTGCATTATTTCCTGTTTTCTTAGAAATTTTTTTCATGATTAAGTTTGAATATTTGAATAATATTCATTTCAATAGAGTTGTTAGCTCACGAAATTTGTCGGTGTTGCGTAATGACTGTTTAGTTACTAAATGGGAAGCATTTATTGACACATTGCTGGAACATTCTTGTATCCGAGGTCTTCCACATTACTGCAATATTTCAAGAAATGTTTCTGTGAGATTAAGGTATAATTCGCTGCTGCCAGGATTGCACCGTTTTAAACAAGTGGACTTGGTCAAACGATGGCTAACATGTTGAGCGAAAAATAGAATTCAACTAATGGTTTTTCTTCTTCGTATTTCTAAAAAACTCTGATTCTTCAGTACCTACACCACGGCCAACTTAATATACACTGCTTGCTGAAGTATCGTTCCACATCGCCACTTGATGGCTGGCACCTGCTAAGTAGTTGATAATTCGCAAGGGAAAGGTTGTCATCTCTTAGCTGGCGACAGCAATGTAATCAAAGAATAATGAATTAATGAGATATTGTGGATTGCCATACCACTTACTGATTTAATTCATGTCCAGCTTCACCTGTGAATTTTGACAAAATATGACCTATAAAACGAGTTTTGACGAAATATGACCTATAAGACTTTATAGACTTTATAGACTTTATGGTTGCCCTACTTATAACCAATAAGCAATAAGACGTTTTATATCCGTCTTATAAAATGGTATAAAACCTTGTAAGACGTCTTAAGGTAGTCTTCTAAATGTCTTTTAATACACCATTTCTAAACGTTGCTGATGCCATGTAGTGTCCACAAATGATATTGTTAAACGTCTTCTAAACGTCTTTTAGACGTCAATATGATATACAATCGTATAAAACTCTCGTAAATGGCTCTCTACACCGAATTACAATATTAATTAGTAATGCATTTTTGCTTAAAATCAAAAGAAGCTATTGTTTCTTTCTTGTTTGAGATTTTTAAACAATAACTTCATGTTCACTGATATTCAATTTACTAATAAAGGAATGAAATTTTAGTTCATAATGTATTGTATTTCAACCTCATGACAGACTGTGGATCAGTGAATCAAAATGTAGATTGCAGTCTAGCGATTTTGCAATGCTGACCTGTTTCCCAGGACATACTCAGAGCATGTTTTTAATGTTTTCTTTGCTACTATGAGTCTTTCTAGTATCTTTGTGTCTCTCACGATTTGGCAGGAATTCCGTTGAGCTTGAAACTAACATTGTAACCATATAGGATACAATGGAAAGTTCACACTCCGTTGGTATAGGGATCGCGGATCGCTAAATAGCTTCCGACTACAGATTCAGCCGCTTCAGGTGACATAGCATAAGCACTGAATGAAATCTGACTTTAGTAATCAGTTGAGTCAGCCTACGTGATATAGAGATTAACAGCTTTCGCCATGTTTTTCAAAAATTCCATTAACTGAGCCAAATGTACTACCGACTCATTGTTAGGATTAGCTACGGAAATATTGAGAGTTGTGTAGTACTACCTATCTAATGGATATGAAGAACTGTGGGAGGACTAATAAAGATTAATCATTGATAGCTATTAAGATAAATCAATTTATGTAAATATCTCATGAACCTATATAACAAATTCTGTACTTCTTTGCAAAGTTTATCATCTCACGTGGAATGTCTATTTAATATATATGCAGTCCTCATGTACATGACCATATGTTCCTAAAAAGTTTACAAAGCTTGACAATGATGTAAAATAAAGTTATAATTTTGTAGAAAATATAACATATTTCGGGCTATAGGACCTGATTAATAATTGAAATTGCGTTACAATGAAATTCCGTTATCATATAGTACCAATTAGTATCTTAATTTTTAATGGAATTATTCCTTCAACTACCACAATATTTGGTGATTACATAGTCTACTAATTCTAAAGTAATATAACAGTCACTGTATAGGAATTTTCATAGAGGACCAGTATGTTATGATGTATATAATAAATACCTATAAAAGTGATGTTAATTTTATCGAATTCTGTTACCGAATTGTTCTTTGGTTACATATTAAAAAAATAATTTTCTATCGCACTTGACACGTTTCAATAGAAAAATAAATTTCCATTGCATGAGTGACATTGATATTAACCTTGAAAATAAAATTCCGCTACTGCTTGACCAGCCTCAAGTGTTTTAAACAAGGAGAAAAACATGGTTACAACACTTTAAAAAACACCAATGTTTTGTATTCTTTATTTCAAGCAAATGCTAGTTGTAATTGGAATACCTACTTGCTTTTTACATGCTGGGATGATCAAAAAAGCTGGCAAATTGACACTGTGTAACATAGAATTTATACAAAACATGTTTTTTGTATAATTCGAGAAAAAATGTTAAGCTATGCCTAATGCTAAGTTAATGACTGACACTGCATGTTTTCAGTATGTGTGCGGGCATGGGACGAAAAGCAGCTTGGAAAGTCGAATTTGCATGGTTAATGAGGTCCATGTATATAAAACTACAGTCGATAAGTGATGAATAATTATAATATAAATCTGATCTGGTTTGAATATTTGAACCACATTTGACTATGTATTAACTGCTTTAAAACTTATTAACTGATGTAATATATAAAGTATAGACTGGAAATAGAAAAGCGGAGCAATTATATTTATTATAACTTTGAAGCTTATAAATTAATTTAATGCATGTAATTTTTAAATACATCGGTTCATTTTCCATTAAATATTCATTTTCTTCAAATGTCAATGTTCAAGTATACTGTTGCCCTGGATATGGGGGAAGATTACTGTTTGGAAGAAATTGAGTCTAAAATATATGTACGCATTGATTATAGTTTTTTAATTTACATAAGTACAATAAAGACTGTTTACACATACACACACATGTATGTATATATGTATATATATCAATATCCAATTAAAAAAGAATTGCAAAATCACTATATATAAAGAAAAAAATAAGATCAAGATTAATGAATAAACAGAAAAAATTATTATAACATCAACATTTTCTAATGCATGCAAATTTAATTAATTTTAAGTGTAGTTAATTGTAATTAATTTTCCTTCCAAATTTGTTCTGATAAAGATTTTGAATCGAAACCGGTCGCATTTATGAAGCTCAGTAATCTAATACTTTCATATATATATATATATATATATAACTTTTTATGAAGCATGGTATATTACTTCACATAGCCAATTAACCTTTAGTTTACCTTTGGGGTGTTTCAGACACCCCAGTCGATTTAAATGGGAATTTCCTCTGTACTGAGTGAAGCAAATAAATAGATTTTTTATGACTTTTCTACATTATTGTTGTTCATTAGCTTGGATTATTTATTTATCTAATATTGTGAATGGTTTTGGTGGAACAATTTGTTTGTGTGTTTTTGAACTTTTGGGGTGTTTCAGACACCCCATATCTTATTGTTGAATTATCTCAAATTTTCTAATGTTTTAGTTTGAAATACGATAATCATGAGACGAAATGCTGCCCAGAGGGCAATAGATGCCATCTTGGAATCTCAAAATTTTGATGATGATGAAGAAATTCCTTCTGCTGAGGAAAATAATGAACATCCTCAAAGTGTAGAACCTGATAACTTAAAAGAAATGATGGACGAAGAGTTTCTCATTGAACTAGACGATGCTAATTCAGAACAGTGTGAGGATTTAGAAATTGTGGATGATACTAATCAGAGGTTCCGAAAAAATATTGGCTCAAAAATAACTGTCATTCATACATTTCAATGTTCTTATTTCTGAAAAAAATTGCAGTCTAAATTTTAAGATTTGAAATACCATTTCTTTTTTGCAAATACAAAATAATTCTTTAAAATTATTATAATTCATATTTTTAACCTCTAATATTTATCTGCTCCAATATAATTTTTTTATTTTCTCCTAATGATTTTTTTAAAAAAATAGAAAATATTTATTGCAAAATGCATAGTAATATAAAAATATATTTTATTTGAGAAATCTGTTATAAAATAATAATCAGAACTTCTGATCCTGATAGTAATACGCCAATTGTCAGTAGGAGTGGACTTGAATGGATCCGCATTATTGAGCATAGAAATGAAGGTTGTGAACCTGTAAGAAATGTATTTTGTGAAAGGATTGGATTGAAGGCAGGTATCCATATTCATAATGCACAAGAAGCTTATTTAATGTTTTTGGATGAAGTTATTGATCTGGCAACAATTTATGCCAATAAGGAAGCCAAGAGAGTCACTTTAAGTTATGCTGAATCTTCAGATATTAGAAAATCATGGCATCCTGTTGATCGAGTAGAAATGGAGGGATTCATTGGGCTTCATGTGATTAGAGGCGCTATCAAGGGACACTACAGAGATACAAAATCTCTTTGGTCATAGCGTGATGGACTCCCAGCATTCAGAGCAACAATGTCTGATGATGTAATTCTTGTGTCTTACTGGGATAAAGGACAAAAACCGGTTCTTTTGTTATCTACCTTGCACAAAGATGCATATAAAACTCTCAATGGCTTACCTGAGATCATCAAGACTTATAAATACACAAAATCCGGTGTCAACAATGCTGATCATATGATCAGACAGTTTTCCTCAAAGAGACACTGTAGGAGGTGTACATATGGCTTCTTCTTCAACCTTGTAGATGTTTGTCTATCTTTTTTATATATATTCTTTATAAAAAAGAGTTTCAATCAAATAACATCAACCCAGGTAAAACATTTTTTAAATGAGAAAAAAATCTTTAAAAATTTGGGTCTCATCGTTTGAAATTTTTTAATGAATTTTGGTAACAAATGGTTTACAAAAATTTCTGAAAGGACTTTGGGAAAGCCAATCCAAAAATTTGGTTTACTCTCTAATTCATTTGGTATAAAATAAGGAAGGAACCCTAAAAAGAAAGTGATGAAGATCAACCAAAATTAACCCGGGAATTTAAATTTGCCCTTAAAAAAAACCGTTAAATAATTGGGTTTTTTAGTGAAAATAAACCTTTTAAAAAAAAATTTAATTTTTTATTTATTTTAAAATTTTATTTAAATTTTTAAAAATATTTCAAAAAAATGTAATAAAAAAAAAATTAAAAAAAAATTTTAATGAAAAAAAAGTTTTTTAAAAAAATTTTTTAATTAATTTCTTTTTAGGGTTATGTAACCAGTTATATGATTTTTTAAAATGGCCTTTTTAAATTGGGGTTTTTTAAAAGCCCCAAAGGGAATTGGCTTAATAATTTTCTTAAGGAATTTTAAGGGTAAAAAGTACCGATTTCCCAAAAAACGTTTTTTAAATTCCGTTAAGCAATTTTTATAAAATTTTTTAAAAAAAAATTTTTAAATAATATTTTATTTCATTTTTTAAATATTTTTAAAAAATTATTTGAACCAAAAATTTCCCCTTTAAAAATTTGTTTTAATTTTTTACGATTTTTTTTAAAATAAAATTCCCGGGTTTAATTGGAACCATTTTTTTTAAAATTTTTTCAACCAAAATTTAAAAATATAAATTTAAATATTAATTTGCTTTTATATTTTAAATATATTTGATTTAAAATTTCCTGCAGGATACCCGACTTTAAAAAACATAGAAAGCAAAGACAAATTTTTAAAACTTGAAAACTAAAAGCAGGTTGATAAAAAAGGAATTAAATTAATTTTTTGGCTTTATTTTTTAATAATTAAATAAATTTCCCGCATATTTCATTTAAAATTGAAATAAAAAAGAGTTTTTAATTTGCATTGAATATTCACATCACCCAAGTATTTTGTGCTGGGTATTTATATATTTATAAATATAATATA
>CABFPE010000704.1:143038-155586 GCA_900660155.1 Hofstenia miamia | reverse complement strand
TTTAGAGGGATGAATATGTGCAATCAGTATGAGGAAGTTATTACATTTTTTTGTATCCAGCGCCTTGTAGTATTTTAAACTTTTGTATCCAAAGCCCGTATATATATATATATATATATATATATATATTATTGATTTCCTACATAAATAAATATTGAATTCTGTTTAATAAGATCTTCATGTGACCACACTGTTGACATTTCCATGGTTTAGTGAAATGCGCGCTATAATTATTCAATTTGCTGCTCAAATTTAAGGCCATTATTACAATCACTCATTTAGGAATGTAAACAAGCACATTTCATCAGGCGCGGTTTAATAATAGTCAAGAAGGTACGAATACAGATATTGAAACAATATTGTTTCATAATAAAGACATTAAATATAACATAAAATAGCTTGTTGCTGCATGCATATTCCAAAAATTTAATATTGAAAAAAATTTTAATATTTTAGTTCAACTGTTATGTTAAATGAGCAATATTAATATTTCTTATTTTAAATATTTCTGCTTATTCGGATACTCCTGTAATTCTCAAATATTTTATAATGAAGTAACTAAAATATAAAACGAACAACTTTTATAACCAATTTTAGTCGCCAACTAAAATCGTTCGTGTAGCATCCCCTCTCCAACTTTTGCCTAAAACTAATTAAATGACTAAAGTTGTTCGTGTAGCATACCAAATCAACAACAAAAGTTGTTCGTTCGGACGACAGAAATCGGTGACAAAATTTCTATTGAAAAATTGACCTTGGGAATAAAATGTTTGAAAATACTTTAAGAGATCAACGACATAATATGTAATAGTGAAATGTCGGACAAAACCTTGACAGGAATTGGTTGTAGATGCTTTTCTAGATGATAAAGAAACGTCAGAATTTATTATTTCATTTTCTCACTAATGCATTGACATTGCAAATTTCATACGCGAGAAATTGAAGATAATATTTCTCAGATTATTAAATGAACCTAATTTGTTCCTATGTAATACAAGATAATCACCTGCCAGTCAGATAATTTAGACGACTCTGAGAACTTTCACTTTCAGCAAATAAATGCTATTTAAAGTAAAGAGTACATTATTGTTATCACTGTAATTCATTTACTCTAGTTTACACAAGGCTGTCCTAGACTGTAAATACAACATATAATCTAAATAAAGAACTAATATGAACAAAATGCCTCACACAAAATTGCGATTTCAATAAATTTTAAATATGGCACGTCGCTGCATGACATGTTAATTAATTCCCTGTTCGCATTAGAGTTGAGTCAACCCGCTGTGAGTCGCCCCTCTTGAAGAAATCTTTTGTTCCCATTTAATTTTTCGCCCCGCCTTGAGTTGCAAAGGGACGACTCAACTCTAATGGTAACACGTTCGCCCCGCTGCCACTCTGTTCTTTCAAGCGGGGCGAAAGTTATACCGCTGCGAAAAATTAAATTGGAACACTTTCGCCCCGTTGTAACCTCTCAATTACAAGAGACAATTCGACGCATATCTTTTTTTTAGAATTTACAATAACTAGTATTTTGTCAATGTCTGGAATCGGAATGTCCTCTTTATCCCGCATCATTCGCAATGTGAGCAGTTGTATTTGCAAGTGTCTAAAAAGTAAATGTATAACCATGCCTACAGATGAGGAAGAGCTCCGATCTGAGATGAACAAATTTCCAAGACTCAGAAGTTTTCCTTTTGCATTTTTAGCTTTTGATGGTACTCATATTCAAATTAAAAAACCACGCAGACATTCAATAGACTATTTAAATCGCAAGCAACTCTACTCTATTAATGCAATGGCTGCAGTTAATGCAAAGGAAATTTTTAAATTTGTGGATATTCGTTGTCCTGGATCAGTGCACGATGCTCGCGTTTTTGGTACGTCCAGATTATGCACGATGCTAAAAGAAAGTTCATTATTTAGCGATGCCAAAAATTTTGTTAATGAATTACAACTCCACAAATAATTTTGTGTAATCCAGCATATCAGTTATTGTCCAATGTTATGAAAGAATACCGCTGTAAAACTCATCTAAAAAATGTAATATTTAACAACAGGCTTCGTTATGCTAGAAACATAATTGAATGCAGTTTTGGACAACTAAAAAACAAATTTGGAATTCTCCAAAAGCCTATTGCCACAAAGTCAAAGGGTAGGATACAGATTTGCCCCTATCAACACCCACGATTGACAGCAGACCTTAAAGCTTCCTACGTTTCCTGTCTCTGCATGATCTGAAAGGATGGGGTTACAGGTCTTAATGTGCCGTAAATACCAACCTTTACTCTTGTACGACTTGTAACAGCCCTCCGCTATACACTTCCAGCAATCAGCATCCGCTTCCTTATTGGAGATCTGCGTATGGTCATCCCTGACATTAGGATTGAGAGCTTTCTGCTCTGAAAACATACGCTCACACTCCGTGCACCGTAGGTGTCTAGCGCTGGCATGTGTAAGCCTTAGCATTGTTACAATTTCTCTCCTCTCATCTGACTCATGAACATTCAAGCCATCTGGCGGTCGCGACTTGATGTAATTATGGACTTTTGCTCTCTGGCGATATAGGCATTTAAGGTTGTATTGATCTTATTCGTTTACAAGAAAAAAGTGCTGTTGGGTATTTTCATAAATTTACTGGTATCCACTTTACATGGCTTGACCAGCTTGTACAGCACTCTACTTTACATGGCTTTCTACATTACATGAGGTTCCATTTTGCATGATATGTCCAGTTTGAATGGCATTCT
Organism: Hofstenia miamia; assembly: GCA_900660155.1. NCBI lineage: Eukaryota > Metazoa > Xenacoelomorpha > Acoela > Hofsteniidae > Hofstenia > Hofstenia miamia. The sequence continues at coordinate 152,836 of CABFPE010000704.1, read as the reverse complement.
ACTTTACATGACCCCTCCACTTTGTTTGACATAAGTGCAATGCTAATAATAATAATGATAAAAATAATAAGAGCCAAGCAAATTCATCGCTATAATCAAATATAATATTAAAAACCAACACAATGTATAATAAGCTATTTGCAAAATATATACAATAATTACAATTTTGCGCGTTGTAAATTATGTAATTTATGAAATTTCTCGTTTGCAATGTTATCACTAATAGCCAAAAGTTAATATAGTTAATATTTAACTAAAAACTCTTATTGTTCCCAAAGTTCTAAAAATACATTTTAAATGATTGGTTATGGCTTAATTAAAAATTATTATGTTAATAAAATCAAAAATTTCATTTTAAGTTTAATACGCTTACCCAGGAAACAACCATTATTGGTCCAACAATGCCTCACTGCTGGCACTCCTGGCCAACAATGGCCACTCATTTGCCATTCATTTGCCAACCATAACCAACAAAACAAAAAGTTTTAAGAGTCTTAAAATTCCACAATTTTACAAAAAAATTATTATATTATGGTATATAAAATAAGAATTACATTAAAGTTTGATTTCAATTTTCAAAAAGTATTATTTATCAGTTTCTCATGACCAATAATGGCCCATTAGTGGCATTGCTAGATCAATCTGCCATCTAGCGAACAAATATGAATTTAATAATTTACAATTATGACTGATTAAATTTTATTTTCATAACAAATGAATTTACTTTCGTATTTGATAGCACAATTTAGTATGCCAGCTCTTGTTTTTATGAGCACTTTATAATGAATTCAATTGTTTGTAGCAAGGTGTTCCATCTTAAGTATAATATAAGCTATACACAGTTTCAACTGTATCCTTAACCAGGCGCTTATTGAGATATTTCTAAAAGCGGGAGGCCCAATTCTTATCAGAGACATATAGGCCTAGGTAGATTTTTCACTCTCTTAGCATAATACCGCATTCGCCAGTGCATAAATGATAAATAAACCAAAAAGACAGACGGAGTTAATAAGAATAAATAAAATACTACTTTTTTGCACTTTATGTCAAACAAAGAGACTGTTCATCAATATATCGATCAGATCGTATGAGAATGAGTTGAAATTAGCCTGCCCAAAAGAGGGGCAGGGGCAAGACCCTCCAAAATACGCCCCTGGCCATAACTCAATCAAATTATACCAAGTTGCGAATTACAAATCATAATATAACATTGGCCATAATAAGTAAACTGCTGGTGGGAAACATGAAATATTTGTGACCACTGATGCCATCAGTGGCCCATTGGTGGATCATTAGCGGCATCAGTAGCAACCTTAGTACTTAATTATCAATGAGCAGATGCTTGCAAATAAAAGTCACTTCATTATTTTGATTCCTAGTTCTTTTTAATATAATAAAAGGAAATGCGAAAAGATATTTTGAAATTTATATTTTGTAGAAATTATGATATACCTGTTAAACGTATTTTAAAAATAATTTATTCATAAACATTCGGACACTTTGAAATTAAAAGTTATATAAAAAAGCTACACATGAGCAGAAGAGATTTTTCAAGACTTAAGATAGTATTATTTCAAAATTGTACCTAATTTTAAAATTAAGAATTTTTGTTAAATTTGACAGATTTTTATACTTATTGTTATCATTTATAAACAAAACATTCTTTCACATTTCCAACAAATGTTAGTATTGAACATGCATGACAGGATCTCAAAGGTATTCTTGTGTCCTTTGTTGGGCTTGTGTTTGTTTGAACTGCATAACAATATAAAATTGTTGTTCTACATATGAAAGTTAATGCTGTAGTATCAAAAAACCTACTGTTTGCCATCAATGGCACATTAATGAGCCATTATTGGCTCGCCAATGGTCCATTATTGGCCCAATAATGGATGTTGGTTGGCAAACATTGTTGGGCCAGCAGTCATTTACCACCAATGGCCAATAATGGCACCAACAATGGACCAATAATGGAATGTTTCGTGGGTAATCAGTTTTTAACCCTTTTCTTGCCAAAATTGTATGTTAGTTGATTTTTTTAAATATGACCACTTTTCTAGATAAATTACGTCAAAAAGCATGTTGATAATTGAAAAAATTAATATAAACTTATTTTAGTGGGAAAATCGCTATGTTAATTGTGATGACCCCTGACCAGCCTCTCATTTTTATGAATGTTTATGTTCACTGGAATGATGAAATCCCATAGATTTTTGGTCATTATAATGTACATTGAGGGATACATAATGCTAATGAAAATATAGCAATAGTTAATAGCATTTCTAAGAAAATAATTTTGAAATGAAACTTTTTAGCTTAGGCTGAATAACAATTAATTGTTTAACAACAACAAACTGTAAGAGAAAGTATTTCATTTTGGCATAGACGCAACGACATAAACCACTAAACCAGATTTTCCCTAAAATTTGACTTAGCTTTTCAGTTTTTGTCTTGTTCATTGTAATGAACAGTGGCTAGAAAAGGGTTAAGTTAATAAAGTTGATTTTACTAATTGACTGTTTAAAACATTTCAAAATGAGGATTAAAAATGTGAATACGGTTAATTAATTTGTGCTAAATGTGCTAAAATTTCATGTTTACTGTTAGTAAAGTCTAATTCAGAGTCTTCGAGTTGAGTTCGAGTTATTAGATTTTGAGCTCGAGTTCGAATATTTTTTTGAAAAGAATTCCGAATTCGATCGAGTTTTTTTTAATTTCGAGTTTTTTAGATTAAAAAATTTATATTTTATAATAATTCCGAGCTTCGTAGGCTAAAAACTAATTATTTTCAATTGATAAAGAAACTGAAATTTCAAATAAATGGATTTTTACGGTATTTTTGATCGAGTTGAAGTTCGAATTTTAATGATTTCTTTTCCGAGTTTTACGAACATATTCAGGCTTTCCCTAATTTTCCGGGGTGATGTGTAGATTTACTTAATTAACTAATTGTGTAACAGTGTTGACACACAACTAGGCGATACTAGTAAGCGCGGTGCTAACAGATATTTAAATGGATGTACCGTTGTTCATATATAATACGCGTGTTTTATTATAAGCCTTCGAATGATTACACTTGGTGACAGAAATCAAAGTTTACTATGTCGAACCCAGTAACTACAAAATGTCTTATACTCCTGGACTGTTGGATATAATGGATCCGTCAAATCGTCTGAGGAACTTTAAAATATGGAAACAGAAGATGACTATTTTTCTACGAGCTGCTGGAGTAAGAGATGAAGCAGCGAAACGAGACATCCTATTGAATTCGCTATCTGATACAACCTTAGAAGTATACAATGGATTTTCTTTATCTCCTAGTGAAGACACATGACAATATCATGGATAAACTGGAAGAATATGACAACCCTATAGATAGCATATCTTTGGAACTACACAAGTTCTTCGAACGAAAAAAACAGACAAACGAACCAATTAATGACTTTTATGGTTATCTCATATATCAAGCACACATAGTAAGTCAGATCGAATGGAAAAGAAAAAACTTCTCTAAGATATATTGCTATAGGATTGTTAGTGGCATAATTGACGACGAGTGTCGGAAAGCAATGCCTAAAGAAGAAAACCTTATGATAGAGAAAGCTATGTCAATTGCTCATACTGCCGAAAATGCAACAGATACACTGAAACACATGAATAAACCAAATCCTCCCGAAATTCCAAACAGCTTGGGACTTCCTGGTCCGGAAAGCACAAACAGTCGAAGAGTGGATCAGTTTCAACTCAGTATGAGCCAAAGACACAGCAGAATAAATGTAAGTTTTGTGGTAAAATTCACCAATTAGGAAGGAAGAATTGTCAGGCCGCTAACATAATTTGTTTCAATTGTGGAGTTATCGGTCATTTTTCGCGCTTTTGTCAAAAGCCAAAAAAATCAGGGAACTCTTGTAAACGCTAATATTGGCCATGAGCAACAAGAAGAAAATGGTGACTATTATGGGTTACAGAATTTCTTTATGGAGGGACAAATTTCGCTTATGGCTACAGAGAAAAAAGATAATTTTAAAACTATTGAACTGAGAACAAGAGCCGGTGATATCCCCTGTTATATAGACTCTTTATCGACTTATAATCTTATTAGCCAAGATTATTTTAATAAGAATTTGTCAAGGAAAGTCACCTTAGGCAAATTGGAAACCGATGAATCTATAACAATTGCCAACAGGACTCTGGAAGGCAACCGCTCGAGTAAATGAATCAGTGGATGAACAAATAACGTTTCGAGTTGTTGATAAATTGTCAGTTAACGCCATTGTTGGCATAGAATTTCTTTCAAGATTTGAAGCAATACATCTTAATTTTTCAGGCAAAGGAAGACCCATTACTTTATCAGCAACAACGCAAACAAAGGATGGAGATCAGCTACTTAAACAATAATTAGTAAAAGATTTTAGACATATTTTTGATCTACCGACACATCTACAAGTCAAAACATCAAGAGTTCGTTACAAGTAAAATTAAAGAATGGCGAGAAAACGGACTGACAAGGCCATCGTATTCATTCAGACCCAATATTCAAGTTGTTGAATCGAGCGATAAACTCAGATTAGTAATAGATTATCGATCTCTAAATAGCTGTACAGAATTTGATTCGTTTCCAATTCCAAACTTGGATGATCAATTGAGAAAGTTATCTGGTTGTTCAGTTTTTGCGAAGATTGACATTGAATAATGTTGCAAACGGTAAACTACAGGGTTGCCGTTGATATGGAAATTTTGCATTAAATCTACAGACTGTTGCTAACTGATATCAATTCAAATCAACAGTAATTTTTTGTTGATATCAACAATATTACATTATTTGATACAATGTATTCTTTACTTATTTCAACAAAATTCACTAACTTGCGAGCTCATTTGCTTAAACAGGGCACACGACTTCATTAATAATTATTAATGCAATCTTGATTGCACTGCAGATTTATATTTTGATAAATATTTATCCTAAATTTTTACATGCTTACATATCCAGTATGTTCATTATTAATAATATTTCAACCATATTTAGTAAGTCAATTCTTAAATTATAGATCTGCTTGAAAGTGTTGCACATTAGTTAATATGAAATTTTTCTACATATGATAGGGCCTAGCTATACAAAGTGCCAATAAAAATAAATATATTAAAATTATATGTATGCGACCACTGCGTAACAAAAAAAACTATTGCGCTCATTCTGTATGATAATAAAAAGTACCACTTTGTACACAATTTTTTACAAATCCTACTCTGTACGATAATTGGTGGGAAAAAATTATAACTCCCACTCTGCATCAATTTTTTTTCAAAACTAACAAAAACCACTGAAAAACAAACTTAAAAACATATTACACACAAAAAATAAAAGTATCTATGGCTTTAAGTATTTAGCTGCAAAACGAAGCTTGTTGCAAATTCTTGATAGTCTCTTCTGAAAAATCTTTTCAAACAGTTTAAGAAGCGCCCTCCTATTATTATTCCAGTTACAATTTTTACTAAAAATATTCAAGGCATTTATAAATTCGATTCTTTGTTATTCTAATGGGTTTGAAATCCTTCGTTTTGAAGTTTTTGCTATTGAAAGCACACTTTCATACATGGCTGATAGATAGGAAATGATTGACTGAATATATTCCTTCTTACCGTTTCAATTGTGTGGCCAGTTTGACGAAGGTGTCCTTGCTTTACTTTTTCAGGAATCATTCAATATATGACTATCCCAGAACTTCCTTACCGACGTTGAATTAAAATTGAATTTAGAATGTTATATTGTATTGCATTTCTAATCTGGGTTGACATTGTGGTACAAATATTTTGGTTTTTATTGCCAAAAATTAGTTCACAATGCACACCATGTGTTTTTTTAAATGAATTTATGAGCATTTTCATTCTTCGAACTTAAAATTTTTTATACCCAGTCTTATGTTTAGTGTTCGCTAATGATTTGCCATTCTTTAGTTCTTCAATATATTTTAAAGTTAAATGCAATTAGTGATGGAGGGCGACAAGTTAAACTATACTGCAAATAAAAAAAACAAGGCCTTGCAAATGCACATGGTCAATTTTTATAGCATTCTTAAAATGACATCTTTAATTGTTTGCTTAACTACCGTCATTGCATTTATGGAGGGTATCTTTGACAACATTATATTTTTACTTAAAATTTTTTCACGTGCTGCAGAACGACATACACTCTTATTAATCTAAAACCTTTTGTCAAAAATACGTTAATAATAGTCATACCATATCACATCCAGCTGATGCATTAATATTTCGCGTCAATGTTTCAATTCAGAATCATCATACCAAATATCCATCGCTATTTTGAAACATGTACAAAACGGTAACTAAAATTTTTGAGTGTACAGAATGGGATTATAAAAAATTCATCATTTTATGAAAATTCCGTGGTTTAGCAAAAATATATGCAATTATCGAAAGTTGCGTTGTTAAAATATTTTAAAATTCTTTCAAGTCGTTTCAAATTTACACGTAAGTCCCACTGTGTACTATGAAAAATCGGACCCGACTTCCACTGTGTACGCCTTTTCGCAATTTCCCTTTATCAACATGTTGATATCAATTCAAATCAATATCAACGGCAACCCTGGTAAACTATGGGAGCCTTTAAGAGTAATTGAAGGTCTCAAAAATGTAATGGCTCAAGCGGCGAGAATCGGTAGATGACGTTCTGATTGGAGCTAAGAATTCGAAAGAACTTGAGGGGATATTAAGAAGAATTTTAACCAACATCGCAGACAGGGGACTTACGTTGCGACAAGATAAGTGTGCTTTCTTTGAAAGGAAAGTTTTATTCTTGAGACATACCATTGAAAATGGGGCTGTATCGGCAGATCCTAAACGAATTCAACCTATCATCCAGTTTCAAACGCCAAAAGGAATTGCCGCATTGCAAAGATTTCTGGGAATGATTGGGTGGCATCGAGAATACATACACAATTTTGCTTCTACCAGTTTGCCACTACAGTAGTTCAAAGAGGATCATTACAAACATGGAACGATGAACATGATCTTTCATTTAAAAAAGGAAGAGCTTGGTCTTTCTGCGTTAACGCTTCCAAACCCAAATGAACCAATAACCCTATCTACTGATGCGTCCATCTCCACGATATCAGCTGTACTATATCAAAACAAGAAGCCATTGTATTTTGCAAGTCGCAAGCTCAGGCAATATGAAGAGAATCTTCATATTAATGAAAAGGAGGCACTGGCCGTGGTGTTTGCAGAAGAAAAAATGAAAAAATTTCTACTAGGTCGGCAATTTACGTTGATAATGGACAGCGCTGCTCTCTTTTCTTCAAGACCATGAAACCATCACCCAAATTGCTACGTTGGAGACTGGCATTAGAAGAGTGCGACTTTGACGTCAAATTGATTAAAAGCAAAGAAAATGTTGTAGCAGATGCCTTATCGCGGGAGAGTTGCTTAATTAGCAAAGATTATGGAGCAACATGGAAGCATAACTTACTGGAGACAATACACGGAATCATATTGGAAAAACTGCAATGAAAGCAATTATTCAGCAGGACAAACTGTATTGGCCAGGTTGCAATAGAGATATCGACAATTTTGTAGATAACTGTGAAACATGTTGCTGGATCATGCCTCAACGGGCCAAACCATCATACAGGATTTTGCCAAAGGTTTTACGACCGGGACAGTTGGTCTGTATTGATTTTGTTGGACCGCTGCCAACAACACCAAATGAAAACAGTTATCTTTTGAATTTGTCGAAGCTGCATCACAGTTTGCAGAAGTGTACTGCATCAAAAACATTACCACTGATACGTTGTGCAAATGTTTTCAAGATTACGTGGCACGCTAAGTACTTGAATGTGAGCATTTTGCCAATGAATGCAAGAGAATGGGAGTAAAAAAACACAAGGACGACGAGTTACCACCCAAAAGGCAATGGCCTCTGTGAAACAAAACGCGGTGTACGAAGCTTCTGTCAGTTCAACATGAATCTGGTAGCTCTACGGGAAGCTGGGACACCCATACTACGAGAACCATGGGAGATTATCGTCATACTGTGCATTCGGCAACGGGCTTTAGGCCACATTTTTAATGTTTACTAGAGCAACTTTGAAGGACTTGAAAAAAGCCCAAGAAAATTCAATAAAATCGGCTCAAAGAAATATATATCAATCGAAGTCACCCACAACTTGGCAGCCTGCAGCCGGGGATAGATTCATTATACGATGTCCTACGTATACTCAAAAAGGGCAGATTCCAGACCACCGCGAAGGAATTGTTGAAGGCATGATGTCTCCTCAAGTTGCTGTAAATAGACTATCAAGATTGCCAAAACATCAACATAAAGATGAAGGGAACACGGTTGCAATTAATCCTCCCGAATCTCATAACGCACACTCTACAATTGCTGACGAAAACTTGGCGTCAGAGGCTACACGACCCCAAAGGAACCGCAGACAAAGACAGATTTTCCAAGCTGGCTTTCCCTATTTTCCGGGGTGATGTGTAGATTTACTTAATTAATTATTGTGTAACAATGTTGACACACAACTAGACGATACTAGTAAGCGCGGTGCTAACAGATATTTAAATGGATGTACCGTTGTTAATAGATGGTACGCGTGTTTTATTATAAGCCTTCGAAAGATTACATGCGGTGATGAACTATCAATTTCATATGACCAATATATGACGAATGTTTGCCAGTGTATCACTCCCATCAAACACACCATCAGACAAAATATAATCAAAATAATGTAGATATTTTCTGTCAAACATTCGTCAAACTCGAAATTTAGTCTTCAACACCACGATACCTAGTCCAGGCCAAACACGAACACACGAATTTATTTTGAAAAGCCAACACGACCCGAACACGAACACCAATTTTCCGAACAAACAACACGGCTGAACACGAAAAAGCACGATTCAGCTACAATATTCTCCTCATTGACTGGACATCAGTTTGACCGCTTTCTATTGCTTGTTGCTGGTGCATATCGACAATGGTAACTCTCTGCTGCACAAATTTTACGTTGTAAATTCAACAGTACAATAGGTTTATGGTGTTGATTTGATTGGCAGGTTGGATATAACACTGCTGTTTACTAAGGAAACTCACTGGCAGAAATGATACATGTGCAACAATAGTTGAACCCATGACAAGAAGTGAATTTTCAAACTACTTGAGATGAAACCAATTCAGCAAACCATTGTTCTTTGGGGTTAAATCCAGGACGAATATAGAACAAATCAAAAATTAATTTTTTAATAGGCGGCAAACAGGAATCACGGTATCTCATTCATAATAAAATCAATAAAAATTGGATAATAAACCACTTCTTTCACAGCCCAGTAATTGGTGCAACGAATTGTTAAACTACATGTAATAAAATTTCTTGATATCGGGCTGAGATTTTCAAACACGACACGACCCTAACCCGAAAAATTTCAACCTGACCCCGAATTTGGTTACAAAAATATATGATAAAATTCAGTTATTTTATAAAAGAGCTTTTGGAGAAAATGGCCTCATGAGGCTGACCCAACCTCACCCAACCAAATATGCAATAAGTTTTCCCACTAAATATATGTGTCTCATGCTTTTACAATCACCCACCAAATCCACACTGTATATTACTGATGATTTATAATATATTATTTTTGTTTCGCAATCCAATAATACTGTGTACATGGGTTATGTAGGCAAAATAATAGGACGGGACCATAATGCGTGGAATTGAAACAAAGAATTATAGTGAAAACATGCCATTTATGCAAATATTGAGAAAAATGCTTATA
>CABFPE010000704.1:107385-130150 GCA_900660155.1 Hofstenia miamia | reverse complement strand
TATATATATATATATATATATATATATAATAAGATCAAATGATGAAGAAACAATATATTGGAAGTTGCCATATATTGAAAAGCACAGACATCTTCTTAAATCCAGAATAAGGAAAATTCATGAGAACTTAAAATACACAGGAATAAGACCAATATTAGAAATTAAGAAGACCTGCAATATATTTCGCAATAAAGACCCGATTCAAGAGATTCTTGTTTCATCAATTCTATATAAGTTTAACTGTGAAGAATGTCACCATTCCTACATCGGTGAAACAAAGCGACATCATTATATCTTAACAACATTAGAAGTGCATTGAAAATAATTATTTTCAGAATAAAATTTCTATGATGAGGACTTTAAATCAAAACAGGTATTATAGAATAAATCTGAGCACCATAGTATTAATATATGTACCTGATGCTGTGGCAACTATTATATTCATGCAGTGGATGTTTTTAAGATAAACAAAATGGATCGTGCAGCCTCATTTTTAAAATTTCAAGGTTTTATTGATTTGGGAAAGGACTACTCTCACATGTTTTGCATGTGTACTAATATAAACGATAAAGAATTATTGAATAAATATGGTTCTATTTTAGAGGACCTGCCTAGTTCTATTGATGATGTTACCATTGATTAGAAAATGGCTCTTAATAATATTGCTGAATACATTGCCTTTAAAGTGAATAAGCGCTGCTATGAAGGAAATCCAGATTCTGCTGCTCTTTCAGAGTATGTCAAGTTTTGGTTATTGATAATTGTGGAAAATTAGTTTATCCGTCGGACGAGCTATATCTCTTTGTCTGCTATTGCTTTGTTTTTTTTGAAAGCTCTTCTAAGGAATTCTGTCGTGCTATGTTGGAGCGAATTTTTGTTTTACTCTCATCACACTTCTTTTGAATCAAAAGTGTATCGTATTTTGTCAAATATATTACTGAAAGATTTGTGAAAACTAACTAATATGCCTTTTTATGAAAAGTAAAAAATTGCTAAGTTATGCTCAAATAAATAGACGTTGGTTGCGGTTTTTATTATTTATTTATTTACTAATTTATATTTGCAATTTCATAAGTTAAAATTTTTGAATGAAATGCAAGAAATGAAGCACAAAATTATAAATTTGAAATAGTCAGGGTGGCTTCAGCTAAATACTAAGTGCCATGGCCTTGTCTTTAGAACGCCTTGGACTATTGATTGTAAAGGAAAATTCATGATTGTTTGAACGACATTTCCCTGATGTGTACGAAAACTGTATTTTAATCATGAGTTCATACTGATGAGCAACGTTATTTCTGCCATGACTATTTTTATCAAAGTCTTCTTGCAAAAGTTTGTTTTCTGAATGATGCTTTCGTTCACTGCATGGTGCTCAGGGTACTATTCTAGTATTTCATAGAGGATTAACGGATTTATTGCATTGATCACGTCGACGCATTCTATTTAAACGCTATTACAGTGTAACCCATAAAATGCAATGAATTATAATCAAGCAGCATTGCGTAAAATGACCATTGGCATCATTTTACAGACACAACGATCACATTGAAATCTGTCTATTTTGATTTTGAAGATATCAGTATTTTTTTGACTTTTCTAAAATTTAAAGAATGAACCCAGATAGAACAATCCTATCGTTATAGCGTCGGTTTGATGTCGTAATAGCGTAAATGTGTCGTTCATCAGTGTCTATTAGTAAATTTTAAAATCTTGGGGTATGGGTAGGTGTTTTGGGAAACATACTTTATTACCATGTTGAAAATTTCTCATTAAAATGTATTGCTGTGCCTGAGGTTGTTAAAAAGATTAACACGTTTTTTTTTAAATTTCGAACTTTTCAAAAAGATTTAAATTCTCTCGATACCTAACGTTTATGTATTTATATGGTTTTAAGCCCATGGAAGCAAGAATGAACTTTGACTGTTTCTTGATATGTTCAAAGATATTCTAAGCCCATTGAGGCGTGCCGTGTGCTAAGTCAGAGGTCTACTGTAGACATTTTAAGTACCTAGAAGTAATCAATGACTCAATGTTAAAAATTAATTCTCATATTAATGCAACAGTTAGAAAATTAGCTGCATAAAAAGCATGGCAATTACCTCCTTATACGATTATCCAATTCTTCCATGGTTTTTTAGGAAAATCTTTCATAATCTACAACGTTCGAACTTGGCATTCGCTAACTAATGAAATTAGAAACATTCAAAAATTGAAATCTTTTAAAGAGCATTTAAAAATGTTCCTTAGGAAAAAATATGCTGCTGGTAAATCACTCTATGAGACAAATTTTTAAGACCGGATTATACAACAACTTGTTTTTGAAATTGAACTAGTAGTTTAGCCACAGCCAGATTTGTTCTGAAAATATTGTCTAAGTGTATTTTGAGAATTTAATGATGCTAATGCAAAGAATTTATTGCGAATCATTTATCTGAATAAAGAACGTCTTATATTAACTCACGGCGTTTATATTTTGTAGACTTTGAAAATGTTAGTTTTACATTTCTAATCTATTTTCCAAAGAGTATATTTCGGTACAGTGTATTCACATTTCAAATAAATAAACGCCATTAAGAATAGAACTCGTAAAAGAATTCTTCATGAAATTGGTCTACCACCGAGTTCTATTATTATAAGAGGGGATTCGGTGCTGGAAGCTGCATTTTACTATGCTGAACCGTGGATGTCGTAATAACTAATAATAACTAATAATAGGTATTGCGACATCCACGGCTGAACATTGCCGAAAAGTCGGTGAAATTGTCAATGGATTTGAAGGAACTGGCTTACTTGTTTCGATAGCAAATAGAGTGTCAACAAACCATTTCTTACTAGCCAAAGCGTCTGACTTTAAGAGGAATTTTTAAATGTTGAAAACTGTCTTCTGAAAATAAAACAATTTTTTGAACCAAATGTTGAGAAATATATGCAGTTGTGTTAAAACTTTGCTGTTTAATTGATTAATTTTAGTTCTACATAAAAAGTAAATTTTTGCAATTATTAGATCAATTTCTTGCAGTTTTGTGGGCAATAAATAATCTCTTAATGATTAAATATTTGTTTTTGTAAAATATTATTTTATCTAAATTTATATTCAATGCTTAAAATTTTCTTTTTTTTCAAGTATTTACTTTCAATTGATTATTTATTCAAAATTCGACTAAATTTTGGACACCCTTAGTTGCATTAAATGCATTTATATCAGTACTGATCAGACTTGTCAACGAGCCGACATTTCCAAGCTCGGCTCGGCTCGTTTAAATTTTGTGTAAGTTCGGCTCGTCTCGGCTCGCCACATAAAATCTTTGAATGAGGCTCGTTTTAGCTCGATATTTTTTTAAAAATATTGTCCTCAAAGAATTTTTTACATAGCTCTTCCTATTATTTAATAAACATTTCTTAAATATGATTATACGAAAGGCATACTAACTGCAAAAAATAAGAAAAATCTCCTTAATCAAATTAACAAGCAGAACTATAAACTTGCTTTTCCTAAAATAGGCTCGTTTNTAATGTCTGCAAATTGATATAAATGTTACTGGCTCTTACCTTTTGGTTATGCTATTGATGTAGATTGCAAATAGGATGTGACTTTAGTATCTTACGATCTGTTGTGATATATTTTGATTTCCTACCATTAGGTACATCTAATTTCTGCTAATTCTTGAAGAATGCGTTATTACCTCCACCAAGGAGGTTATGTTTTTGGTAGCGTTGGTTTGTTTGTTTGTCTGTTTGTCTGTTAGCAACTTTACGGAAAAAGTAATGAATGACCTCAAATTTTCGAATACACACATTTATTAATTGCTCATATTAGAAAAATAGCCATATCGATTAAATCAATTAACTTAATTTCTCAAAAACTTCCAATTAATATATGCTCTAATATTATGTCATTTCAACAATGCCAACATACTCACAGACATAAACCTAAAATTTCTCAGGAAATTCCAAGTGCAACTAAATTGGGCTATCAAAGTAGCAGTAAATAGTCATAGCTTTAATAAGAATGATGAATATAGAAAAATTTCAAAATTATTTCTAAATCCGCAATGCTACATCTACATAAATGTCTTAGCGACGTTCTTTAAAATAATAATACTTTCCCATACAACAAAAATTACTTTCTTGCTGCAAAATTAGTCAATAAACAAAATATAGGAACACACAAAATTGAACCTATTAGGTATAAGAAGCGAATAATAAAAAATTCATTTCTAAGCACAGCTATAGTTATATTGAATGAATTATTAAAATGTACTAAACAAATAAGTAGATTAAAACTGAAGTAATCCTGATTACTCTATTATTAGAAACTAGCAATTGCCATAGCCCAAGTTAACCACTACTTTTATTTGTAAATATTCGATGTTTTGTCTTTTTGTTTAGCGTTGTATTACTTTCTTGATGCTCTCAGAATTGTTATCAATATTTCTATTTATTGTTAAAACAATTTCTGAATATAGATTTTTTTCTTCCAATAATAATTTTTCAAACAATTTGCTAGAAGGATGGTCAATACAAATGGTCCTATAATGGTGTGCATTTAGAGGCTATACTTTTCATATAGAACTAGGGTGATCAGCAGTCCCTAAATAGGCGGGACAGTCCCGCATTTAAGGCATATGTTCCGGATTCCAATTTTAAAAAATTATCCCGCTAAGCGTATTACTTTTTCAGCTAACTCAACATTCCAGCTAAATTGAAACATACCCTCAAATATCTTCATTATCATATTTGCATTTTGCGTTCCAAGTTCGAATGCACTACGTGAAAGTCATATTCTCTTAAGGACTCTCATGGGACAGAAAAACGAACAAGCAGCCCCATGTGATTCTATGGGTTTGTATGTAAGTTATATTAAATATTTAAGTATATTTATCAAAAAAGTGTATTATTTAAATGATTTACTTTACGTAACTTTCCTCTATAAGGCAAATTTCTTAAATATGTAGATTAGTATTTTGAAAAATTCTATTAAAAACAAGGTAAGCTTCAACCATTTAATTAGAAATCAGCAACTAAGTGCTGGATTCTATAAACCCTTACCAATTAATCGTGCTCCTTCATGACAAATGACATAATTTTTTAATTTAACTTCACTCAAAGAAGTCCGTTTTCTACTGACTAGCAGCTCGAAATTTTAAATAGATTTTTTTCAGAAAACTTTCAAAGTTATTTCTTTAGATATTTCAGAATTACAGGCAAAGTTAACTTTTGAATAAGAATATTTCCAAAAATTAAATTTAATTGCATTGAGGAGGTTTATTTGCAGACAAAAATGAGTGATCTCTTGTATCTCTCACAATAATATTAACTGAGGTTCTGTATTTGGTTTTCATATAACTGAACTAATTTCTACACATAAATATCCAATATATCCAACAAGTGACGCGTTATTATAAAAAAATTATTTAGCCAATGTGCAATGTTATTACTCTTTGGAACAATATTTATGCAGCTAAATCAATAGTTTAAATCTGTACCGAAGGCTATAAGCAATTCAAGAACAACTACATGTATATCTTCAAAAAAACTCAGTAAATATGTGCACTCAATGTTCCGAAAATTGCAAGAAATTCACCCTAACATGAAAAGGTTATGTATTGAAATTAGTGCTGTAGAATTTCGTGAACAAAATCATTTAGAAAAGTGTTTGAATGATGTGATTCCAAAGAGAGGAAAAGAAGTGAAATGAAAGGAAAGCATTTTAAGTATTAGTTGGGCTTAAATTATTTCACTAACAAGAATTAATTTCAAGAATTGTGGTATAGTGAAATCAATGTGAAAATTACTTTATCATGTGGCGGAATTCTATCAATTGTTGAGAACACATTTCCAAAACGCAATTTTTGGTGTTACTAGAATTTATTTTACAAACATTGTGGACCCATTTATATCGCAATTGACGTTTTTTTAACTGTTCAAAATTAAAAATAGGACACTTCCGTATTTAAGTGTCTCATAACAAATGCATGAAATAGCTGAATTATTGCATGAGGAGGAAGTGGTCAGCATCGCGAGAAATAGGTTTTCTGTCAGCAGCAATTTTTTTTCTGTATAGATTTAGCGTGCTCGGAAAAAAAGTTTTGGTTTTGAGTCAATCGCTATTTAAAAGCATCAATTGCAGAAGTAGTTGCATTTTTGATAATAAATTTTTGTTTGTGTGCAAGTTATTGCAAAGGAGTGATTAATTACGCAAAAATGCGTTTTCTGGGCACTAATGCGAAACTTGCGGATTGAAATTGTTTACAATCATGGCAAAAAAGCCAATTACGAAAAATCTTTTCAAAAAAGCTTTCAAACACCCTTTACCTTCTAGTTGAAAATATTGTGATACTACATAATTAAAAATGAAATTTAAATGAAAAATAGCTAGCTAGAAAATTTGTAACGGTGTCTATCCAAAAAAAATATATCGCAGGTTCATTTGCATTTAATATTAATAATGAAATGGGAATTTGCATTTCAATGAATTTGCTCATGAATAAATTAGTTAATGTTCTATAAAACCATGTAAAAACAGATATTTAAAAAATTAGGTTTTCCTTCAAAACATTAAATGTGCAATCAGTCAGTAATATATTTTGTATTAGTTATATTCAATTAGGAATAGAATAGAATTTTTTTATTAAGTGTAATACATTGGTATAAATATCCTAATATGATATACAAAAAATGTAAATATTTAAACAATATTTTAATAACGTAAAAACATGAAATGAAAATTTATAAACTATAATTTGTATTCGATGAAATAAATCTCTTAATGATACAACATTCAAAGTACAAATTGTAATATAAACTCTATCATCTATATTTACACTTACGAGAAAAAGTTTATTACAATTTATCAAATAATGTACACGCTGCCACAACAATTAAAAATTAAAGCAGATGACAGCATTGAAAATAGAGAGAGAGCACCCTATGAACCACTGAAAGCTAAATATGAAGAAAACATCACTGACCAACTCCCATCCAAAGTTAGAAGCGCTGAAAAATTATTCCACTTAATAAAAGATGTAAATAAAAGATGCATGCAGGATCGTAGTGACAGTTATTTAGTATAGTAGACTCGATAATATAGAGTCTTGCTTCTGAAGAGAGAAAAGCTGTTATCAAATTTTAAAAGATATACACCCTGTCCTGGGTATTCATGACTGCCAGCGTATACNTGATTAATGCTAAATTCAAATACAATAATAATAAACAACGAAGTGAAATAGAAAAAAAAAGATATTTTGGACTTTATTTTATATCAAAAAGAATGCCGCAACTTTAAAGAAACAACTCAAATGTTAAACAAAGACCTATTAGCATAAAAAATTTGTCCAATATCAACACCGATTAAAACAAAAGATATTTTCACAAACAAAGACAAAGTGCCCATTGATTTGTCATCTGGACTCGTCAATATTTACAGCTGTGATGAATGCAATTATTTATACATCAACGAGACCGGATGACATTTAGGCACGAGCATGGAAGAACATATATTAATATATATATATATATATATATATATATATATATATATAAGTCTAAGGAGGACACTGTTGTAAATGAAAAGCCGTCTGTTTTCCCGAACATGCTTAAAAGTAATATATTTTTATGTCAAACTGTAAAATTTAATAATGATGCAATTAAAAGTTGGAACCAGTTGGCTAAATGCATTAATTATCTTAAGGGGAATCATAGGTCAAAAATGAGGAAATATGGCTCAACTATTCAAATTTCTTTTTTGCACTTTTTTAATATTACGATGTCTGCCAAACATTTTGCTTAAATATTTCCTGCTGGTATATATATATATATATATATATATATATATATATATATATATATTATAGATAATATTTTTCAAGGTTTTCTCTATTTTTTTCTTATTCTAGGACAAACTTGAAGCTGCACAGGACCCTTCGGGCAGTGGTGACATAGGCACATCAGAGACTCTTCACCCACCAGCGGCTGTTGAAGATTCATCAGAACCAAGTGCAGCCAGAGCTACAACTTCTGCAAAAAAGCTGGGGATGTTCAAAGACTATTAAAAGCAGCTGAAGTCAACAGAAAATCAAGCTGAGTGTTTTTTCATGACTGATGCCTCATTAAAATAATTGATTGCACCCGCTTTCATGTCCAAACCATTGTGGCCCTACACTATCCTTGCATATTAATCAAACTTTTAGGCAGGGCTTCGCTAGATGGATTTGTATTTCATGTGACTTATGTGGATATTCTAATGTCAATGTTAGTGCTCCTCAGATAGATGAAACCAAGAGTTTTGAGGTAAACAGATTGATTGCTTGTGCATGTACTGAGAGTAGTATAAGCCATACTGATTTACAGAAGTTTTGTCGGTGTATGAATATGCATTGTATTTCGCAAGCTGCTTTCAAGCAGCATCAGACATCTTTTAGTAAGCATGCTATTGATGAGACCAGAGAGCAGCAAAACATGTTAGGAAAGCTCATATGGGGATTAATTCAGCTTTGCAAGAGGATGATGTAATGGACATATGTGTTAGTTTTGATGGGTCATGGTGTACTCGTGGTAGGAATTCACACCAAGGTGTAGGCTTTGTTGTAGATATTCTTACTGGTTTGGTACTTGATTACCATGTATGCTCCACCTTTTGCTATAAATGTTCAGTAGTTGTCTTCTGATGATCATGCTGAAGCGCTTGTACAACATAGGTCTTTAGAGGAGTGTGAAATCAATTTCACTGGCTCAGCTGGAGTCATGGTGGATGAATGTGGCCGTGTTATGTGGGGAAGAAGTATAGAAAAACACAAGTTTCGCTATACTACACTCCTCAGTGATGGGGATGCTAAGACCTATGATGCTATAGTGAAGCTGAAACCCTATGACACTCCCATTCAAAAAGAAGAGTGCACTAATCATGTTTTCAAGCGAATGGGAACTGCACTGAGAAAGGTTGTGGCCAACTCCAAGCTGGCAGGCGAATCCATGGGTGGGAGGGGCACAGGGAAATTAACAAATACAGTCATTGAAAAGCTGACAGCCTACTATGGCAAGGCCATAAGAACAAACAAGGGTGATCTCAGTGCTATGCAAAATGCAATATTTGCCACTTTGTTGCATTGCACACCAAATGACAAGCATCCAAACCACCACAAATGCCCAACTGGTGTGTCTTCATGGTGCTTTTATAACCGTGCTGTAGCTAAAGGTGAGACTCCTGGGCTGCATGAAGACCATTTAAAGACTGTCATAAACAGAGCTTATGCAGTGCAGTTGTTGCCTATTTACAAAAGACTAGCTGATAATAGTCTCCTCACCAGGTGCAGCAGGGTTGCAACACAAAACTCCAATGAGTCATTGCATAATACTGTTTGGAGCTATGCCAATAAAAGGAAATTCTCTGGTATCCACCTTGTTCTTACTGCCTCAGCCAGAGCCCTTGCTACCTTTAATTCTGGTGCAAGGAGTTTAACCAGCACCCTCAGTAGGATGTCTTTTGGCATTGGTGAGCACACTGTGGCTCTGGGTGCTGCACGTGATGCAAAGCGGCTAAGATCCGCATCCAACAGCCAGCACAAATTGACAAAGCAAATTAGAAGGGAAAAGAAAAAGGCAAGACTTGCTCGACTAGATGCCATAGAACAAGAGGAAGGCCACTTATCTTCACCTGGCAATGCCTAATGTAATTTTCTTTCTTGTCAAATTTTGTATGTATTGTCTTTTGCGTTTCCTGAAAAATTGTATTTATAAATGTTCAATTTCCTATAACTTTTTTCTGTTTGCATCAATAACAATGAAATTTTGTACACTTGTTCTTTGAAATGTGTGTCATATTGCCTAGTATTTGGTTTTTGATCATTTTTTTTATGAATGGGCATGGAATAATTTTTTCTTCTTTTTATATATTTTCTAATTGTTTAGTTTGTATTTTTATGAATTAATCCCATTATTGAATAAATATATGCTCATTCCTGTTCAAAATTCTCTACTGATTTCATTAGTGGTAAAATTGGCTCTATTTTATGCATCATTGCAGAGCCTTCGGGAATTTTTGGCCTCTAACCAAAAAATCGATCTTTCTTCGTTACCATAGCAACCAAACAAGAGGTCATGTTTAAAATACTTTATTTTAACTTAGGAGGTCAAATAACATATATGTACAAATTTTCAACTTTATCTAACATACCAAATTTTTCAATTGTGACCTATAATTCCCCTTAATAATCTCGCGAATAACGAGCAAGACATATCCAATTGTATTGATTACACTGTGAAATAGCCATTATCATGATTATTTATATGGAAAATATCATCTTATATTTCATTTTCATTTGTATTCACAATCTGCTCCCTGCTATTTATTTTTTCCGTGTGCTCGGCTTTTGCAAAACCTTACAAAAATGCGATATTGCTGATTCAAAAGTATTGCGATTGATTAGTTACAAGGATGCGTAAACAATGATTGCTAAGGCCAATAATTGCAATAATATTGCGTACAATTATATATTGTCGAATAAAAAATAGGGAAATTATTTAGTGAATTACTTTCAATTACTGCAAAAATATTGTCAATATAGGGATTAAAATGGGCTTTTTACAAAACATTGGATGCATTCGCGATAAGTTAAAATTATTTCTAGAATTCACAGGTAAGGCCATTATTTATTGTTTGTATTTTATCCCCACTTAAAATGCTGACTAAGTCATTAGCGTAGTTCCATGCAGGTCATTTGATAGAGATTTTGAATAATAATGAAGCAAGCGGATTAGGCCGCCCCCTTTTTGTTTTCTATTGGAGACAATTTAGTCTTGCCAGATTTTGTGAGGAAAATTGCAGATTTTGAATGTGTTTCACAGAAATTAGAAAAGAAAAAAGTGTGATATGGGGCATGTCAGTGTTCGTGCTTCGATTTGTTATTTGAGAATTGATAACGTATTTGGGTACCACATAAGACAGCATCGCCCTTCATCCTGAATTTAAAAAAGCGATATCAATGTGCGCCTTGGAAGAAACCCTAGATCAACGTGATTTGAATGTATTGTCAATTTTTTTGTGGAATTGAAATTTGGGGTCAGCGTGTGGGAGCCTCTATTTTCTAGACAAGCAAAATAGTACATATCACCCAGTTAAAATGGGTTTCTCCTACTTCGAATCGGGTGGAGAGACTTCACTGCTGTGAGATACATCTATACAGACTACCAACGAATGATCAGTTCTATCAACCTTGAAAGTCGACTGTTTTTACAAACCAACAAAACATACTGGGCGGTAAAACAGTTGGTGCACACATTTGAAAATGTTTTGACTGTATTGGCCCGTAGACCATTTTATTGTACATTGTTATATTAGAGTAATTTACGTTGTTCATTGAATACATGCACTTGCATAATTTGTTTTTAATATTGATATAGGAATTTGCAACAATTCTTTTACTTAAATTTTCGTGAAAATTGTCTTAGATTTCATTTCGTTTAGTAGAACAATTATTGTTTTTACGAAATGCATATTTGATAATAATTGCAATAATTGAAATATTTAGGGAAGCAATATTAAAATATTACATTATTTCTTGATTTTAACCAATTTTTATGCAATACAATATTACGCATTCTTGATTACTTATCTAGCAAATGCAAGCTGCAACAACTATATTTGATGAAATTTATGTGAAGAGAGGTATACAATATCACTGTGGCAACGTTTATGGTTACGTTTTGTATGATCCATCTTAGTTGCTCAAGATTTCGTGAATTTTGCTCAAATTTGCGCACGTATGCTAGAACTATTGTTGTGAAAACTCCTCCTGTTTATAACCTAGACTCTGCTTTTTATCTGAACGAAATATTTGTTTTTTGAAACTAATGAGATAATTTATTAGTCAATCAATCTTTGTATGAAAGCTTTCAAGTGACTCCGAAAGACTTTGGTTAGGTAAGCAACCTCATAATATATTTGTTAAATGACACTATTCATATTATTTAATCAATTTGAAACAACGGGCTGACCAAAAATCTCAGCAGATATCTTTTTATAACACTAGAAACAGCAATGATTATAAATTCTTATTGGTTGCAGATTGAAACAGCTATGCATTTCTAAAAAGGCAAATAATGTTAAATTATCTCATTTAACTTCTCGAGCGATTGCCCCTTCTCATATAGAATAGCAGAAAACTGATATGGCTCTAAAGATTTGTTGTGATATTAATTATAATGATTTGGTAAGAAGTCATATAACTATGGACATTGCAAGGGATACTGCAACATGTGCATAGGGCTATGACAATTTTCATTTTTTAGAATTTAATATTATTTAACTTGGTCTTATGACGTGAAATTTTGTCTAAAACCTCCAAAGATGTCGATATTTTATATTTCCTTTGGAAAAACCTCCCCTGTGGAACACCTGCTACAAATCACTAGTGGGCCATATCTGATAATTCACTGTTAATGTATTTTTTATTTCTGTAATATACCAAAATATTGACTCCTATGCACAATAATATTTGCTTAAATTAGGACTGCAAGTGGATGCATCAATCCATGCGTTGATTAACGTTGGGATCGATTTTGATGGCTAGGGTTGCGTTGGGTCGGGCAATATTCTTAAGGAATGCTAATGGTCGGGATCGTCATGCATAATAAAGATTAATTATATAATATGAGCTCATTGTTTACTATAAAATGTATCATGATTTCCTCAAGAAATAAGATGTCTTTGTGTAGTCTACTTGAAAACCTCTTTTATTACCACGTCAATATATCAAGCAGTGGCGTACCAGCAATATTGAATTAGGGGAGGCACCAGGGGGGGGGCAAAATATCTGAGGTTAGGTCCAGTTAAAATTATATATATATATATATATAAATATTTTCAATTTAAAAGAAACAATATACAAAATAAAGACTAATAAACATCAGTATCATCATATTTCTACAGTAAATGCTGAATATGTCAACCATTCTGCTCTAAAATAACTTCACAATGGTAAACTTCATCAATATTTATTGATTGGATTTCTGCTTTGCAGATGGATGCTTTTCGCCATGGCTGCATGAGAAATTTGATATGCCCAACCGACACAGTTCAGCACACACAAAAATAAAGCCCCAGCTTAACTACACATCATATACAACAACTTCGAGCAAATAAAATGATTACAACAGGAGAATGACTCGTATATTCGGCATTTACTGTAGAAATATTATAATTCCCATGTGTATCTGTCCTTATGGTGTATTTTGTTACATTTAATTTGAAAAATTTATGTTTTGTGTCGAGGGGAAAGGGGGACAAGTCTTCCCGCGGCCACGTCATTGGCCTACTGATTTAATCTTTTACTGGAAATGAAGTCCTGGTTATCACATGAGGATACCACCCTGTTTGTAAGACCTTTCATTAATAGGTACCTTAAATTAATTTAATTTAAACAATATGGAACGTCTTCTGAAGTTCACAATTTACGTTTCTTACGTTAAAAAATAATGCACATAAGTACGATATTTTTATCAAAACAGTACCAATGAGGTCAATGATATTAATGGCTTAGTGTAGTATTTTATGTGCTATTTTGTAATTTCTGTTGGAAATCTACATGAAGTTTAGTGTTTCATTAAATACATAATCAGAAATCCATATATAGAATAGATAGAAAAACCATCTTCAAACAACGACAAGCAATAATGCTCCATTTAGAGTCCGTATACCGGGTCCGTGCCCGTGCATGTACGCCTTTGTTCATGCCCGATACGGGCCCTATCCTAGGTTATAAGGATGAACAACATGTCAATCACTAAATTCCTTCAAAGACTTCGGATATATTAAATGAACATAATTGATTCAGAGTCAATTAGTATGAAAATCAAAATTCATTCGACCAATTTTTAGTGAGGGGGGGGGCAACGGGGTGGCCATCATATCTCATTCTTAATCTACAAAGAAGAAACATTTGCACTGGAATGGCCTTTGAAAGTTATGCGTAAAATTGATTTTTTTTATAGCTGAAAAGCTCAATATAAAGTTTATGTTATCAAAGAGTCATAAAGACACATTAAATATATTTTTAGTGCCTTAAATAAATATTTTTTGAAATTTTTCAATTAATTCCCAATGAAAATCTTGAAAAAAACTTAAAAAGTTCTAAGGAGGAGTTTTTTTGAACTAGAAATAAACAGAAAGATAGTATCAAGGGCCCCATACAAAAACTAAACTGTCTGTAGTATGGTCATAACGAATGGGAAATAGTCATAAGCCTAATGTGCATAACGAATTACGACTATTAATGTAAAGAACTTATTTGAACATATTAAAAAAAGTGACTTTAATAGATCACCTGTAATCTCAGCTTCTTCGCAAACAGCACACTCATTTTCTAACTGCTTAACTTTTTTGTCGTATAAAAACGCTTTGCTAGTAGTCGATTGGCTAAAAAAGTAATAATCTCAAAAAAGAAGATACATTCATGGTCGTCATATATATATTTCTGGATACACTTCATTTAAATTTCCAGAGTTCTCAAGCACATCATTCGTTTCACATGATTTCTCCAAGATTGAATACATCAATTCAGTAAATAGATGATATTTTTCCTACCTTAATGAAGCAATTAATTTCACATTTCATTAATTTCTATCAAAGTCTAGATTTTGCAGGGAAATTTCCAGATGTTATTTAGTCACATTTGTGAGATATGCGATTATTCATTTGATTTTTATAGGTAATTGGACTTTTAATCAACATTTTTATTAACAATTTATGCAAACTTTTTAATTGTAACAAGTCTAAAACGTTAAGAAACTAAATACATTTCGTTTACTAATGGTAGATTAAATATTATATTCAAAGAAATAGTGTAGAAAACAATAGTTGGTGTAAGATTTGTGAGATTCGTTCAGTGTGCTATTAATAGAATAACTGATTATGTATATACATGTATTAAGCTTAAATTGTGTTTGCTTTAAAAGAAAATTAAGGGGAAGCGTGAAGAAATATTTGGTAATTGTTGCAAAAGGTGAAATAAGCTAAAATTAAAATAAATTGCATTCAACAACCTCAAGTGTTGTGAAGCTTC
This sequence comes from Hofstenia miamia, assembly GCA_900660155.1. Taxonomy (NCBI): domain Eukaryota; kingdom Metazoa; phylum Xenacoelomorpha; order Acoela; family Hofsteniidae; genus Hofstenia; species Hofstenia miamia. The sequence continues at coordinate 115,094 of CABFPE010000704.1, read as the reverse complement.
AAACACAAATTCACTTGACTTAAAATGAATTTCGGTCGATTATTACTTTTTACATAATGAAATTCCAATTTAAACAAAATTAAAATTTTCATGCCGAGAAATATAACAAAAAGGTCTCTCATTTACATTTAAAGGCTTTGGCCAAGTACTAGATCGAAAGATTAGGGCACAATTAGGACATTTTAAATCTAGAGAAAAAAATTTTAGTAAAGTAAAAAATAAATTCACAAATAGTGACTATTTCATAATCAAACTTAAGGTAATGAGCAAAACCTTATCCTTTCAATAATTGAAAGTAATATTTACATATGTTTTCTAAAATTAAAATGATATTAAGCAGAATTCGATTCTCATACATAATCCGTTCTAGACCTCTGTTCGAGAAACGATTAAATAGAACGCCAAAACTATATTCCCATTAGATATATACCTCTTACCCATGATTAGTGATAATGCCAGCAGGTGCTGATACCAGCAAATGATGCTGATCTTACGAGCGTTGGTAATGTGCAACAAAACATAAAACAGTTGTAATTTCTGGGTGCCGTTATCAACGGATTTTACAGTATACCGTTAAAGAATAATCAAATTTCAACAAAATATACCAAAATGTCATTAGTTTATCGTAAAATACATGGAAACCGATGATTTTTAACTTTTGCTAAAATTTTTTGAATTAAATGTGAATTTTCATTTATATTAAAAATATGCATTATGTGTGGCGGGTAGATTAGTGTTCCCTCCGAACATTTGCAAGATTGACTTAAAAACAGAGTAATTTCACACTGCTTTAATTATGATTATGATTTTCATACGCCTTGCTAATTATATTACATATTTCTATTAACACACAAGTAATTGCTGTATGGTGCGGCAATCACGTTATTCCAAATGACCTGATGGAGGCAGTATTCTTTTAAATGTAAAGATAGACAATTGTCTGACGGCTTTACTACTCTAGTGAAGGATTGGCGATTGAAAATAGCTGGGAATATCAAGGGTAAAGAATAATATATTCTGTCTTATCAGCAGCATCTATTCATTATAATTGTCATCGACATCCATTTCTGGAAATCCATTTTTGTTAATGAGCAAATTAGGACTGATTAATTAAGTAATTGCCGAAGTGAAAAAACAGTCCGGTCAGGGACTTCGTCTTGTTGCCAACAATGCTAGAAACATACAGAGATAATTCTGACCAGTCACAATTATTCAGAAATTGCGAATGGTGGATGTTTTACTCATATCTACAACTTTAAGAAAGTAACCACAATCGAAGGACATTGCAATCTATTGACGGAAACAAAGTTAAAAATATTACCACGTTATAGCAGTGTACGAAGGATTTCAAGATATGATGCCATTATGTGAGCAGTCAGTAAAGGTGTTGGAAGTGACGGCAAAACCCTGTTTGAGCATAGATGTCAAGTCTTAGCCGAAGTCTCCAAGCAAATTATGTTGATTTAAAAATATGGATCAAGCAACAAAGAGGGTATCACAGCATTCGGCACAATTTTAGGATCGAAGAATGGAAATTTAACGCTACCAATTGATACCAGAGAAAAGAGTTAGGTCATTTTTAATAAGGGATTGTCATTAGTTGTTAAATCAAAATTGGCAAAAATGCTCCTGTTCTTAAAGAGACGGTTGTCAACAATAATTTACATTTATTTGTGCAAGCAAAGAAAAATTGTCAACTTGATCTTCATTCTAATTTCTCTGCCGACTACATTGAAATTATTGATAAAACAGAGCTTGGCGAGGAAATAATGTCGAAAATTACCAAATACATCGAACACTTGCAAATTTAATAAAAAAAGGTGCCCATATCGGAACCAGCAGTTGAACGCTCCTTCAGTAAGCATAGGCTTTGGCGGGAATATTTCGCGGGTGAAAAACTCGATGTTAAATTGTAAGATCAAATTTCTCAAAAATAATGAAAATTGCTTAACAAATTAGAATACGAAGTTCAATCGGAAATAGCGCAGTGAGAACGCGACTAAGATGTTGGTGATAACTATATGTAACTACATTCCACGATCTGTTAATTACACATTAATTTTTTGTTTTTGTATTATGTGCTTTACATATATTTTGTTTTTGTATTTCTAGAACTCATTTTGTGGTATATTCAAAAGTTCAATAACTGCTAGTACTCTCGCTGGTACCAGAAAGAAGAGTGCTGGTAACAATTACACACATCACACTGCAAAAATTATTTTTGTTTAAAAAATTTCTATATCCGAGAATACAATGATCCAAGATTCGCATTTTTGAATAAGCGAATTCGAGAGTCAACTTCGAATCTTGGCAGACCGAAAGGCGAGTGCGGGGTTCCAGTGATTAAATTAAATAACTTTAAATTACTCACGGTTTACACCCCAAGCCTATTAAGAAAACGGCCCAATACAGTGAATTAGTGCTTTCAAAGTGGGAGGCCCACCCAGGGCCTCCGAATAAATTATTGCCATAAAATAATGGACCGTAAATAATTTATTTCCGGAGATAAAATAGGGAAATAATTTATTTTTTGAAGGATTACCATACAATAATTTATTTAGACAAACAAAATAAGGAGACAATTACGGAAATAACCGGGCATCTTAACTAAGTAGGCGGCAGCTGTGTGCGACAAGAACGTGCGTGCGTGCACAGCTCTTATGCTGTGATTGGTTGTCGTTGCTCTCATACTAATCCCCACTACACAATACCATTCCAGTTCGCTTTGATATCGAGTTTTGATCTGTTTGTTGGAGCTTTTCTATGGCGCTTTCTAAAAACTGCCGAGAAATTATACCAAAGGAAGCTGTAGAGTTCTTCTTTGAATACATTGGAGATGATTACTACCGCTGCAAGTGCTCTTGCAAATGAAAACAGGCGCCTGGAAAAGGACATACGAATTTAAAAGGCCACATCCGCAAGGAGCATCCCAACTGGGCCTCATAATATTTACCAGGGAAGAAACAGAAAACACTTTTTTCTCCCGGAACCAGTCAAAAAGGATTGAATATCTATTCATGGCTAGAATGAATAATCATGGGAGGTCATCCATTCTCTTTTTGCGAGAATTCGCTCAATCGAAAGTATGCAGATGGCCTTCAGCCAATTTCTGTGGATACCCTTGTCAAATACAATGACAAACTGTTGATGAAATTTGAAGAAAGGATTATACAACATCTGCCAGATAAATTTTTCCTTATTTGTGACGGATGGACTGTGGATTCATATCATTATCTGGGATTATTTGCCTGCTACTACAGGGGCGGTGAGAAACATACTCTTATGCTAGCCTTTTCTTCCTTGAATGACAAGAACACCTGACTGCAGAGAGTCATTTCAAATTTATTCAGTCAACTCTCGAAAAAGTTTATCATTCCAACATTGGTTGCATTATTGGACTGGTTGCCAACAAAGTAGCTTGCAACAAAGCGTTGGCTAGAAAACTCAATGTACCTATGATAGGGTGCGCAAGCCATCGACTGAACTTAGCGGTGAACAATTTTTTTTAAAGACTACGAGTACATCCTAGAAAAAATCACCAGCTCATGATAAAAATCAAAACGGTGAAATGGAAAGCCACCTTATCGAAGCACACTAGTGTGCGACCCGTGCTTCGAAACAAAACCCGCTAGACCTCGTCTCATAGTATGGCTCACCGTTTTAAGCATATTGGCGATTACATACCGGAAACTGATTTAGAACTAACTCAGTTTCTGCAATCTCCTGCAGAAAAACTGGGATTTGATGAGCTTCTCAAAAAATTGGATGAAATAAACTCGGATACTCTGTACTTGCAGAATTAAAACAATGTGTCACTTTCGGTGATACGAACGCTTTTCGATGCTCTTTCACAAAATTTCCGGACATGGCACATTACTTATCCGCTGATGCCGAAATAGTTACGATCAGAAATTTTGGAAACAGTATCGTTAAATGCATAGAGAAGTTTTCCTTGCTTTCCGTATAGGAACAGCGTTCAATTGTTGCATTCTAAAAAAACCGAAGAAGTGCCTCCAACTAACCAAGTCATTGGCTTTGCAGCGAAAGTTCTAATCCAGAATGAACGTCGTGAGGAATCATCTTACATACCAACGGACTGGATACCAGGAACTTCAAATATAGTTGAGCGTCTCTTCAGTTGTGCTCGCATCACAGTTGGACAGGTCAGACATAACATCAATCCTATGCATCTGGAGGCTACCATGTTTCTTCGGGTGAATTATTGGACCGCTGAGTTGGTATCCAAAATTGTGTGAACTCGATGTATTAGCTACATAATTTATTTTACCCGTGTTATTTTAAAATTGTAGACAAGCTTTTTTATTGTTGTTTTGTGATCCAGACACCTTCTCCCTGGATGCCCAGTTGATATTTTCTGGATATTTGCAGTTTTTATGGGTTAATGACGCTTCCTCTCTGTATGCATAAATAATTATATTATGTTTTTACATAAATTCAATTATTGCAATTATTTATTTTTTCGTGGACACCATAAAAATTATGTATGGTAAGAAAAAGTTCTAGGGAATTATTTAGGAACAGGGGTCCCATAATATGACCCTTATTATTGCGGAACCACTGGGCCCAACAGCTGTTGATAATTGTCAACACACGGAGCTTTTTCTTGCAATTTAGTAAATTAAGCAATAGGATTTAAGGGTTAAATGCCATTTCGCACCCTTATGGAAAAGCGGTTATCGAGATTCCGAGTACTTATCAGCTTTTTCTTTTCCTACAGACTCTGGTTTGCAATCTAAATAGGGCGTTATTTTACTTTAGGGGACCCAGTTCAAGTGGCGTCATAAAATAGGTATTAAACTCTAACCTTAACCTTAACCCTACACCTCAACCATTTAAATTGCATTGCATTTCATCATCTTGATTATTTTTTACAAGACGTTTAATATTTGGGTGAGGGATTGGGGTTAGGGTTAGAGTTCAATTATTATTTTATGACGTCATTCCAAGTGGGTCCTCTAAAGTAAAATAACGCCCTAAATGGAGTAAAGCCATTAATCACAAAGACTATAAAATTTCTAAATATTCGTTTGTCTGCGAACCCAATTTTAAGAAAGAATTGATATATTCCACTCCACCACCTCCTAAAGAAAGAGGCGTGCAACCTGATCAATTACATGATTTCAAAATGCTTGATCAGCTCAATGAGGATGATTTCTCTTCTTTGTGTGCCAATGAATGGAAATATGAAGATTCTGATGAAAATTTTTTACGTTACTTTTTTATCTGCAATAGATGCCCCTTTTGTTAAATACTCTGTTTGTGTCAACAAAGACTAGAAAAGTGCAATTATTTTACATGCAGTCCTTGACCCCTCTACCTAAGTCGTTTAAGGGCTCCAAACGTACAAAGGAGAGCCAAATGCGCAAGTTTTTTTCTTATGTAAAGAATTTTTCTTTTGAAAATGAAAATCTGAAGAAATTTTGGTTAATTTTTGAATTTCTTACATTTGTCATTCATGGATTTCTACGAAAGGAAGAGAAATATTCTTCTAGATTTGTACAATTTACTGTATTATTAAAATATACTTCACTCAGTAGCTATCCGTATTTGCTTGATTTTTTACTTCTTCCAAGTATTGGTCTTTTAAGGAAATTGGTATCACCATCAATAGACTCATTTAAATTTGTTAAGCTACTGGTGGATGACTCAAGAATTAGTTCTGAATGTAATCTGGCAATTGATGACATTTTTGCTGAAAGGGAATTTCATTATGTGGCTCTTGGAGTAGATCTTGAAAAACGAATTTTTTTTGTCAAAAGATGTAACGAAATTCAAGAAGAAATTACCATTACGAGCGATTATTTCAACAACTTGAATCGTAGAGGTTTGGATAGACCAAGTCAAAATATCTACAATTTGGTCATTAAAATTTTTTCTTTTTGGTACCCTAATCTCTCAAAGTTCCAACAAACTTTTACTTCTAATCTTAGACAGTCTACAATATCTGTCGTCAGTAAATTGCTAGAAAGCAATGTTTTGGCTTTGGAACTTGCCAATCATAATGTTTCAATTTTAGAAGTCGTGATTTCAACTTGTATAAATATTTCTTTAAATAACAAACAAAAGTAATTAAAGGACTCCATAAGAAGAAATGAAGTGAGGAGTTTTAAAAAGTTGTAAATATCATAACTTGTTTGTTTTCATTTTTTATTATTTCTTTGAAGAATTGTATTCATAACAATTTTAGTTATTATTATATCATTGTATTTTATGAGTAAAATGTCCTGTAATCTTTAAATTACTTACTAAAGTTCTTTGTGTGAAATTGGTATTGGTTTAGTTTAAATTTTTGTTTGCACATTGATAAATAACGTTGAATACCAACAAATTTACATTTTAATGTAACATTTTAGAAGAAATTGTTGGGCCTCCCACTTTGGAAGCAATAATTCACGGTATTGGGCAGTTCTCTTAATAGGTCATGGGGTACCACAGCCTCAGCTAGATCAAACTTTTCAAACAAAATTAATGTTTCTTAGTAATATCCTTTACAAACAACATTTTATAAAATTGCTTGAATTAGATTAGACCATACGTTACCATGTCCTCCTTTTAACATAGTAAACTACGTAGTTGAGCGCTTTTATGATTTCTTACTTTGTCCTCAATGTATACTTTCATACACTTTTGAAAACTAATAGAAATTATATGAAGTCCGCACAAAAGTTCCGCAACGGTGAACCATCCGTTCAAACTAAGTTTTCTTCTAATTGAAGCGAGGTTAGACCGGACACATAAGTAAAACACAACTTTTGAGAACTATAGTATAACGATGCGAATTGCAACTAATCAAATAAGGATTTTGAAATAGAAAATGTTTCGATTAGTTTATATTGTAAATAAACTAACAAAAATCTTACTTTGCGTTTGGATCGATTTCCTCTTCGTCTTCTTCATCATCACTGGGCTCATCAATATGCACAGTGATGGCTGAAGATTCTGAGGTAGTCCATTCAAAATAAACTCCGAACCCAATGTCGTAATTATCTGTGGCAAACTCCCAAAACAAACAAGAACCTTTGCTGTGGGTGGGAACGCGAACAGTAACGACTTCTCCCCTGCCCACTTTCACCACCAAGTCTTTATCATTGCGGGCCATAGTTTTGAATTCCTTCAAATTGGGATTAGTCCACATTGACGCATTTGCGATCAGAGCACTATTTCCTTCCTCGGCTTTCTTTTTACCTTCATTGTTGTTATCAACCGTGGATTCTTTTACTTTATCGTTTTCTTTAGATTTTGGTTCGGGTTTCTGTTCATTAACAATTTTTACCTAAAAATTAATTATAAAAATTATTATATTTTACAGTCAATAATAAAATAGATACAAAAATTAAAATTATAATTGTGCGAAGAAGTTTATTGATAAGTTTCTTTAATTATTAGGATAGTATAACTGCGAAACATTCTAGTCAAAGCCAACAAGAATTTAATAAAATTGATATTTTAAACACATTTATTTTCAGCAATTGATAATAAAAATAATTGGATAAACTTAAGTCTAAATATTCTCTTGTTAACTGCCCAGTGCTGTCTTTTACATCTACGCTATCATGAAAATTGTTTAGCTATTTCGATTATCCAATCGAACCAGCAAATCAAATGATGTCACTTTAAATAAATCATTATATAATCATGTAAATATAATTATATATGTTATATATATATATATATATATATATATATAT
>CABFPE010000704.1:81462-97634 GCA_900660155.1 Hofstenia miamia | reverse complement strand
TATATATATATATATATATAGTACCGTTTAAAAGTATTGAAACAGTGTTGCATATTTTAGAAATACTAATGCCATGATGTCAGAATCACTAGAAAATAATCAATTACGCCTCCGTGGGATTGGCAGCTATAAATCAAATGTGTAAATAATCAAGTAGAACTTCGAAGTTTACTATCGAGAGGGGGGTAATTATACAATAGCAAAAATATCGCAGCTCATAAGTATTGAAACAATGTCTTTAATACTTCAGACGCCCAAAACCTATTTCTCAATAGCTAACCTAACACTGCATGCCTACTTATACGCAAACTAATTATAGTCAAACACTTAGAAATTTCATGGCGCATCAATCTACTGTAAGCAGAATCATCCGCAGATTTAAGGAACCTGTAACGACCACAGTCAAGCCAAAGATGGGTCGCTCATCCAAGACGACACCAAAGCAAGAACGAGTACTTTCAAGGCTCAGCAAAGCAAATCCTAACCTGACTGCCTCTCAACTTCGTCAATAATGGACTGGCGGAAGTTGCGCGTGCATCGCTACTGTAAAGCGCATTTTGTCAAAATATGGTTTGGAGTGTCGTATAGCTGCTCATAAGTCAAAGCTGACTAATCCACAGAGAATTGCACGTCTTAAATGGTGCAAAGCAAGCCGTTTTCACACAGCCCTCGACTGGTTAAGAATAATTTTCACGGATAGGAGCAAGCTGGAATTGTACCCACGATAGATAGTGCTTCTCGATATGTTACCCCACCAGTGAAATTTGGAGGGAAATCAATAATAGTTTAGGGCATGATCAAGAATAATGGTGTGAGGTGCCTTGTCAAGGTCGATTGTTCCATCAACACGTTCAGATACACTGAAATATTATGAGAATATCTTTTGACTCTCATTGAAGAAGACGATATTTTGCAGCACGATGGAGCTAGCTGTCACACAGCACGGTATACAAAAGAATTTTTGGAGTAAAGAAATGTTGCATTATTGACAGAGTGGCAGGCGCAGAGTCCAGACCTTAATATAATTGAACCAGCCTGAGCTATTATAAAAAAGACGGTGGCTAATAGGTACCCTAGTAATGTGAATGAACTGTGGAGGTATGCAGAAGAAGAGTTTTAAAAGATCTCTGATGAAACAATAGACATACTTTGTAAATCCATGTCTCGTCGTTTTGACACCGTCATCAAGGCATGTGGTGGCTTTGGAAAATACTGAGCATATTTTTTTATTGAATACAATGCAGAATTGTGTAATTCATTGCTTTTAGTTTGTTTTGTTTTGTTTTAATTAGTGGTGAAAAACTTAACTCCACTGTTTCAATACCTTTGAACTCATAGTGCTAAGCCAAGAAAATTTAATCCAACTTAAAAATGTACTTATATACACCTAATTTTATAAGAACAAAATTATGAATTCTTAGATATACTTTGAATGTATTTACAGTGTTGCTTTTAACTCTTAATTTGTTATTCATTAAGTTTGGGCACTTTTTTTACAGTACTCAGCCTCTTTTTCAATACTTTTGAGCGCCACTATATATATATATATATATATATATATATTAATTGGTCCAAAATTTTATTTCAGTTTTCATCCTAATAATTATAGCTCTATATCGAAAAGTAATAACAGAAAAGTGCATTTTGAAGAGTGAAAACGAATGCAAAAATCTAACAGCTGAAATAATATCTGGATTTAGTGTAAGATACACTTGCAGAAACATGAGGGAGAACGACTAGGAGGTTTTTCGTGCATTGCAGCTGCTCTTAATATAATTATTTAATAATTCTGAGGAATTCTTAACGTCATCGTGTGGCCTCAAGTTCATTTTAGGTTTAAAAATTGCGGTCTGGGGCACAGGAGAACATTCTCAACATATTTCAATTTCTAAACTACTTCAATAAATCGCAGTTTAGTGAAATTGGATAAGTAACATCTTGATGGTGTTAGTATAAATGAAATTATTGTCTGAGAATTTCTTTAACACCATATCTTTAACATTTCATCAACCAACTTGCACTGCAATTGTGGAAGTAACTGCATCCAGAGAATTAGAATTCACACTTGGATTAAACTGAAAATGTATGCTTGGAATTACAATTTAACAGAATTTTATAATTGTGATACAATTTTTTTATTAAATACTTCTAAATATATTTGCTTAACAACATACTTTCGAGCATTACCACTAATTTTTAGGGTAAAAACATATTAATCAAATAGGCATAAGTTACAAAAATAAATTTGCATTTATATATAAAAACACAATTTACGTTTTTCTTTATGTAATTCTAATAATGTAAATGCTTATTTAACCTTCGTATATAACTAGGAATGCAAATTTTATACTTAACAGATATTTACTGACTCTATTTACATTTTCAACGTAAATAATTGAATAAATACGAATACTATTAATAAACAAAACTAGGAATAGATATTCAATTATTTCTTCGTTGAATTTTCGCAACTATGAGATTGTTTAGAAACCTAAGGATAATATAAATTGTGGTTTTGATCTTAACTTAAGAAATACCATTATATATACTACCTTTAAGGCTTAAGTTAAGGTCACCTTAGAAGTGGTTTGCGACGAAGCCTACATAATTAGCTAATACCCCAATGCACAAAAGTGATAAACAATAAGAGGTTTCCGCAAATTTTATTTAGTCCATTTCTTAGCAATGGCATTTTGGGCAACCAGTCTTCAATCAGCAAAATTTAGTGTCAAACATATCAAACTTTTATAGTGGTAAATCTAAAACCATTTAAGGAAATGGAAATTTTTAAGGAGAATATAATCGAATAAATACGATTTCGTGGTCGAGATGATGTTATATAACATTGTTCTAGCGTTTCTGTCAACAACAGTAATTGTCTCAGCCACGTAAAACTTACTTGCGAGCGTTAAAATGATTTCAATTTCTTCTCGTTTGATAAAATCTGATAGAACGGAAACAGTTCAAACAAAATGTCAAACGAGGAAATTTCGTAACAAAACATACACTTTTGACACGTGTTTCTGGTTAAAAAGTTTTGTAGTAAATACGATGAGCTTTCAAAAGTTTATCAAACAGATATTAAAGAACCTAAAAGTAAATAATATTAAAGCTACAATGTGGCTAAAATCGCACACTATCGGTTAATAAATCCAAAATTAGTTTGCCGGATTAATGAAGTTAAAAGTGTTATGTAAGCTGCGCTGCAATACATTTTGAAATCCTTTTCACAACATAAATCTGTTCTGATTAGTACATTTGCAGTGTGAGAATAGTCGAATAAAGTGAGAAATTAGATCGAATATTTTATAAAACAACCCAACTTAGTTTCAATGGAATTTTTGCGTTTGTGGTTCTGCATTACCGGTAAGCATGATAAAAGACACTTTGTCGACAACCATCTGTAATCAGCGGAACACCAGAAAAATCAATGTAATTTATACGAGACTAGTAGACGCCAAATGTTTTCTTCAATTCGAGAAACACATCATCAGATAGTTACGAATACTACGCATCATAAGTCTTGAGACAAACCACACGTAGCCAACGTTTAATAGTTCAACAACAATTCTATGTAGAATGATGAAACGTTTATAGCTGCTAGACAAAACATTAGAGAGCATCACAATAGTGCTCAATAGCCAATAGCTTCTCCGTCTGCCCACAGGCAGAGCTCGAATCTGTTTGGCAAAGATGTCATCATGCTGACATGTGAAGCACATTTTATAAGCCCACCAGCAGTTTGAATTTGGCCTTTAAACAATTGCCTTTCAACCATATCTTTTATGAACACCAAATATCTGGTGAGTTAGCTGGTCATTTAATAATGACGTTTAGACACAGCACGTCATGGAAGAACTTGGATGTGTGCGCTATCGCGTTGTCCTGTTGGAGAATCGATCCTATTGGAAAAGAACAATTGTATTCGAAAACACTTTTTGAAGGACCACATAGTACATTCTGCTATCGATTTGTCCTTAAACAGAGGTCAAATAAAAGCCCCTCTCTGATAATGCACCCCACACCATAACCGTCTCAGAGAACTTAGGTGCGCTGTTCTCTTAGGGTCCAAAATTGTAGATAAATGAAAATGTTGTTTTTCCAAGCAAAAATTAACGCGTTTTTGTTTATGTTTATCTGTTAGGAAGGGCTTGTTTTTCCGTTTGATTTTTTTGGAACAGAGGTCTTTTCAACGATCACTTTATTGTTCTTTCCGATAAATTGACATCTCTTTGCTTCCTCAAACTGTGCGCAACTTCAACAGGACTCATAGTTGAATGTCTATTAAGAATTTGAGTCATCACTTATACTTCTTGTCGGTCTCCGATTTACCTTGATTTATTGCTGGAATTGCTCTGTTAGAAAACAGTTCGAGATAAACTAGAAGGTTCTTGCGAAATTTAAAAGTCAGGATCTAGAATCTTTTACATAGTTGCAAAACAGGTTGGGCTCGGGTAGAGTAGGATTGAGATATTCAATTTCCAAATCGAGTTGAAATCGGGCGAAGATATGAATATTTTAAAAACATTTAAATTTTCACATTCAAATGAAATTCATATACATTTTTAACTGAATTATATTTGTATTCTAAATTTTGCAATATTATTTTGTAACAAAATTTAAAAAATCGAGTTCGAGGTGAAGTTTTGCCGGTTCGAGTCGGTTTTGAAAATCTGTTTCCGATTGCAACTATGATATTTTAATGTTCACAGTTAAATTCCATTTTTACGTGACAATTCAATAACGGCGGTTTTTTGAGACACAGCGAATGTAAATGCTATTTACAGGCAAAGAGTGAATAGTAAAGTTCGCAGTGAAATTTAGAGTTGTGGGTGTGTTTAAATAGTGTTTTTAATTGATACTTGCGACGTCCCAGCAATCAATGTGTAAAAAGTTGTCTGAGCATTGTGTGTGACAATGTCACAACCTTCGAAACACACATTCCAGTTGCTTTCTGACCCACTGTAAAATGCTTCTGCTGTTTGCGTAGTTCACGTATCAACATGGGTAGCGCACGATAGAGATAGGAATTTTTCAGCACCTTGATTGTCGCAGATATGCCTTAAATCATTGTATTCGCTCCCTAAGATGATTATCACTAGGGCCACCAGAAAAGCGATAACCGCAATATCGGCAATTTTGAGGCAAAAAATGTTTTTAACGGCAACAAAAGGAAATTTTCGTTTTAACGTCTATACAATTGTTTGTGTTGCATATTTGAAACCCCTCAATGTTTTTCAGTATCTGATGGTGGTCTGAATCTAGTTATTTAGGGGTATATACAAAAGCTATTCTGTATAATCGTGTGCTAATGAAGCTTGACTTTAATTTTTGTTTTGTGGAATTTTTTTGAATCATCTTTCTTCGTGTTTTAGCTAATTCAGTTCGAGCAAAACTCTTGAAGTATGTCCAACAGTACCCAAATGATTGGGTTGGTCCGAATAACTCATTACTTTGTATGGAATGTAACGAGCGCAAGATATTTATCGACAACCGCAGAAAAACAATAAAACATCAGAGAAGCACAAGTAGTACAACGTTACAACAGACATTCATTCATCAGCCATAAGTGGTAGATTTCAGGGAGAAAGTTTTTAAGACTTTCTTTGTAGCAAATATTCGGCTCAACAAGCTCAGAAATAAAGCACTCAGAAAATTTTTCATAGAAATTGGACAGCCCTTGCCCTCGGAAAGCTCATGTAGATCCAAAGTTGATCAAATCACTGGCATGGAAGATAGCTGCTTGCAGAACCTCGTAAAAGAGAAAAGCACTTTTCTGGTGGTTGACAAATCAGAATTTGATTGTAAAAAGTTTATGAATATCATTGGCGGGATTGTAGAAAAACCCAGCGACACGTTCCTCCTCGATTGCCAGCATCTGACAGCTCCACCAAACGCTCAAATCGTGATTCTGGCAATTGATGACTGTTTGAGAAAGTTCAATGAGGAACGCAAAAATTTCAACTTGCTTCTCTCAGATGCTGCCAAATATATGGCCGCTGCTGGATTTATATCCTAAGCTCTTTCATATTACTTGCGTACTGCATCTGTTGCACAACTTAGCCGAAAGGATAAGAGTTTATTTTAAAGATGTTGATACTCTTATCGCTAGTCAAACAGTCAACACACAAGAACTCCACTCGACGTCACATGTTTCATGAAATTGGGACACCGCCCGAGCCCCTAACGAGATGGGGCAGTTGGCTGAGCACATCTATTGGCTACTACGCTGTGCATCTTCGCGCCATAAAAGCAGTCCAGAAAGAGAATACGGACAATGAATTACTAGAAATCACTCGATGCTATAGCAGTCTTCTACCGCTAATAACAAAATGGAGGCTCCGACATACTTCATGAAAGAAGGCCACCGTGACATTTTATTCTTAAATTTTGAAGAAGATCCATGCGGTATTGCATGCTATACAAAAATCCACTAGGAAAGAAACGATATGACCGACATAATCAACCTTTCAAGGAAAAACGTATCTCCAGCTATGTATAATCTGCTACAACACTGCCAGCCGACTAGCGTTTCAGTCGAGAGTAGTTTTTCTATGATGAAAAAGATAGTTTCGAAGGGCCGAAATTTTTGGCCGGATAATTTGAAATATGTGAAATTTCACTTTAACCTTTGCAATGATGGTTTTTAAGTGTTGTGTACATTAAGTTTTAGTTTTGTTTTAGTTCTTTTTTAATATACGGCAATAATAGCAATTTTTTGCAAATGTTTCGGAAATTTTTTAAAATAATACAAGCAATTATTACTCGAATCATATCATTTGAAGAGCTACGTGATTTCTTAATTTACACCAAGTGCTTTTCTAAACAAGAGATGGGCGAAAATTAATTTCTATTATTTTATTTGTCGCTTGATATATACTTCACAAGTGGCGAAAACAAGCCTTAATAATATTGTTGACTGTAGTTGTTAGATATGTCAAAAAAATTTTTTGGCGGAGAAAAAGATAAATATACGTTAGCTGTATTTTGTTTAGATTGTTTGTATTAAGATTTTCTTTATAGTTTCTCTTACTTTTAAAAAGATGATGGAATATTGTTATTTTAGATAATTTAGGCTATTTTCTAAATTCTGACCCCCGTTTATTAATTTTTGGCAAATTTTGCGACCCCTCCTACTATTATGACCCCCCGTTTACTAGGAACCTAAGAGTATAAAGTTATAAATTTGGGTTATACTTTTGAGATCTTAAAACTTATGACACCGAGCATAAATTAAAGCATGTTAAATTTGTGAAAGAGCTGGATTGGGGAAAATAATATTGACATTTTACTCGTCAAAGAAACATCATAGTTTTTCAAAAAGCGAACCTAGTGATTGATAGTCACTTACTTTTCTAATGCCACTTGTTTAGACAATCGATTATAGCTATACAAATATAAATATATACTTTAAACAGTTTAAGAATTTAACGAGCTTTATCAAAAAAATTTTGTAGGCTAAACTTGTCATTAATAAAATATCAGTGAATTAAAAATCATAGAAATTAGAAAATGTATTATAATTATCTTCTACATACAAAACCCACACAAGAATATATTTTTTGACACTAGGTTACTTGTTGATTTTACGACGTTTGATGCCACTGATTGCAGCAAATGCTTAATAATCTCAATAAACTTATAAATTGGATAAGAATGAAACAAATTTTTACTATTTTACGAGGAACGTCCTACCGCCCAATAGCTATTCTATCTCGACTGTCTATCATCTTTGAACGCCTTGTTTTTCGTTATGTATTTCCAAAAATTCGTCACCTCATCTCTTCATCTCAGCATGGCAACCTTCCTGGTCGCTCTACGATTACCAACCTGCTCACTCTGATCGAAAACTGCTACTTTCACTCTGATAGTAATGATCCTGGTTGTATTATCTTTCTTGACATCTCAAAAGCGTTTGATCGCCTCCCTCATTCCATTCTGCTTGACAAGTTACGTGTATTTGGTTTTGATGTGGATTTCATCGAACTGTTCCAGTCTTACCTGACCAATCGTCACCAGTGTGTCAAAATCAACTCGTCTATCTCTTCTCCTGTCCCCGTTACTAGTGGTGCCCCTCAAGGCTCAGTGTTTGCTGTTCTTTTCTTCCTCGTTGCCATTAACGACCTCCCTCATTCTGTTCTCAACTCGTCTTGCCTGCTGTATGTCGACGACACTGCGATTTTTGATTTTGGTTGGTCTTTTGCTTCGAACATTTTTTCTGATCTTGAGCACTTGTCTACTTGGTCCTCTGTCAACCATCTTGATTTTAGCACTACCAAGACATGTGGTATTTCCTTTTCTGTGGCTCCCCCTNCTGATTTGCCTCTACCTGTGAACTTTGCGCCTCATCACACTCATCTTGGAGTTCAACTTGCTGCAAACTTAAATTGGACTGGACATGTGTCTTTGCGTCTCCGCAAAGCTAATTCCTCGCTATTTGCCCTTTTCCGTAATGTTCCTTTTAATACCTCGTCCGCTGTGAAGCTCTCTTTGTTCAAGTCCATTCCTCGCGCCATTCTTCTCTACGCGTCTCCTTGTTGGTGGCCTTCTCGTGCTTTGTTCCACTCCATGGAACGTTTCCAGAAACGCGCTTTCAAATGGATTTCCTCTTTGGACTATAAAGACGCTCTGCTGAAATTCTCCACTCTCCCGCTGTCACTCTACTTCCATGCCTGTGATCTCCTTCTGTTCAATCGACTACTGACTCGCAAATTGGATCTTGATCCTTTTGATTTCATTCAGTTCTCTAATTCCTGCTGCACTCGCTCTGATGATGTTGTCACCTTCTCCATTCGCCGTACAAAGAAACATCGCACCCTTCACTCGTTTTTCAATCGTGCTTGTACTGCTGCTAATTACATCTTGACTCGCAACCCTCCAACAGCGATTGATTTCTTTTCTCCGCCACCGAGCTTCAAGAAATCTTTGATGGCTTTCCTCTTTGCTGAGCCCTTCTCCAACTTCGCCTACTCTTCCATTTGCTCCTATTTCATCTCCTGTGACTGTCCTCGCTGCCGTAAAACTTGACTTGTTTTTATTTCTTGTTGTGTATGCCTTCAGCGGCTAAATAAAGTCATTGATTATTATTATTATTATTAATTTGCATAAAGAGCTCAACACTAAGAAAAATTATATCTAATTTTAACTCATTTACAAATGTCGTGTAGTCCAATAACTTGTAAAACCATGAAGTCATAAAACATCGTATTTATTAAATGCTTCTGCATAATTCACAATTGTGATACAAGTGAATGCAATGCTTAATTGTTTAAAAGGTACCTTCTTCAAAACAAAAAGCACTAGCATTGAATTTCAAAAAGTAATCTTTATTTTAATGCAAACGGCGATTTTGAACTGCCCTAAAGTGAGCACTTCTGTTCAACTTGACATTTGTGTTTTTATATTTTTTCGCATTGAATACACCAATTTAAAATCAGACACATTTCACAAAACTCAAATAGAAGTGCTTAGAACATTTTTGCGAAAAGATTTAAAATAAAATTTGAAAGTTTAAGCTTTCGTTTGCAAAAATTTCTATTTTCAAATCGCGGTAATCTTAAAATCATGAATTACAAAAAATTATTCACAGCAATGATAACAAAATGAGCATAGCTGAATGTTGAGAGTGGTAAAAGTGTAATGCTGGACATGGAGAAAATCTGGGTTTTATAAAAGTCGTGGGTATGCTTTATTTTCGATTTTTACCTCTTTTGAAGGTAAAAAAAACTCGAGTAATTGAAACATCAACTAACCTTTTATATATATATATATATATATATATATATATATATGATTCTTGTCGACTTCTCATCGGCACAAATGATTTTTGAGATTTACTTCTTTTTAGCTAAGTAATACACATACAATGAACATGAACATGCTTTTTCTTCAGAGCAATTGATGACCAAACAAATTGATTACTATCACAGCAAAGTAAATGAAGAAAGTTACGTTCTTTGATCTATGTATTTCTATTTTGGAACAGAGGCTCAGCTCTTTTGTTGAAAATTTGCCGGGGGTCACTGCTCTTATTAGTTTTTTGACATTTCATATAGTGACATCTCTTTCCAATTATATATTATTTATTTATACTATTGCATCAAACTGATTAAAAGTTTTGGAATGAGTGGGACCCGGGTTTGCTTTCCTTGCATGTTTTATTAACGTATCTTAGCTAAAGCAAATATAAACAAAGTTACTAATTCATCTTTTCACCAATTCAAAATAATACCTAGAATTTGATTCATTGCTCTTTATTCAGTTATTCGCCGTGGGTGTGGATTTCTTATTCAGTGGTGGCGGAGTTCATCTTTCGGTGGGTGGGCATTCTCTGGCTTATTTTGTATGTAAAGAATCGTCTTGCGTGAAAACGACAAAAATGAAATATATCTTATATGTGTAAGAAATTGAATGACCCATTAACCTCATTTGTCGAAGTGTAAAGGTAGATATAAGTAAAAAACAATGTTTTTCATTCCATAATAAATCTCAGTGTAATATTTCTGGCACTGAGTTTATTATTCCCAAACTTAGCAAGGAACCCGCCTTTGCGAATGCTCTCTCAGCATTAGCTTTAACTCGTATCATGGCAGAAATTGCGATAACTATCTGAAACTATTCGTTCAATTTTACAAGTGCTACAAATACATCAAAATCAATAAGGATAATATAATTTAATTTCATTACTAGTTACTAGGGATGCGTGTAGAATTTTGCGTAAATTAAGACTTCCAATATTAATGGTATTTTATTTACCATATAAATTATAACAAACAACCATTTATATATATATATTCAACAATATACAAGCAAAATTAAAAAAATAAAACTAAACAAGAGTAAAGAAGTATTTTGATGTGAATTTATATATACATGTGTGTGTGTATGTATGCTTACAACACACAGTAACTACCTATGATTATATTTCAACATAAATTGAGCCGCCTGATTCAAAATTAAACAAATGAAAATAGGAATTCTTATAAACCAAGTTTACTTCTGGGCAGCAAAATTCTAGAATTTTTCTATGAATAGCTGTGATATTATTAAAATATTAAACAACTTTTCGGATGCTGAAATACAAAGTGCATATTTATGAGAGAATTTGAATTAAAGTAACATTTTCATTTTCTCACGTTTATTATCACTTTACTAAAATGAGAGCACGCGACTAACTTTTGAATATTTTATACTCTGTGATTACAACATTTTAAATGCAAATGCATAAAATATGGAGGTGTTGCAGAGAACGAAATTTCCAGATATGTAAACATTAAAGTTAGCAAGGGCGATATGGTGTAATTCTCCCGTCAGGTTTTAAACAGTCAAAAATAAGGCAGTGAGAAGCATTTTCAGGGTTTATTTTTCAATACATTGAAAATTTCTCGGAGTTCGGTCCCGAAAGATGAACAAAACTGAGACGTACTCCCCTAGTCAGAAAATCCTACGCCCGCCTCTGATTAAGTATATTATGTAAGGACAAATACTACCTGCTATGCCTTAAATTAGACCCCCGCGTAAAACTAAAATGTATAATTTATAACTAATTGCCACTTGTTCACAAATGACAAATATTACTTATTACGTAGTCTATGTAAGTAAATGGTAAAAAACGTAATGGTATACTTTCAGGGACGTAAGAGTTTAATAGAATGTGGTTAAGGCCGAACGAGAGCATTAGCAAAGTTGGCGAGAATAGCTGCTGGCAGGGGCTTAGCCAAAGCTAATGGTTAAGACTTCACATGAGACTAAATAAAATTTTTGAAAACAACGCCATCTAGTGAAATATTATAAACATATTTGAAGTGCATTCATGTCAAATATGTTAAACTTTTTTGAAAATAAGAGTTGTCAGATTTCACTGGAGTCCGTCGGGTTTCGTTTTCGCTCCATAAGCCAATAACAGAAAATGCTACACACACTTCTCGCACTTCATCTCAACATGAATCAATAACAGACATTTTGATGAAAATCGCTTGCCTCAACCTCGAAACATCGTTCAAAAACAACACAGTAGTATCAACACTCATTTATCCGTAAAGTCTATGGAGCAAAAAATAATTGTGGACACCACAGTCAATTGAACCAACATATCCTTTCCTGTTTTAGTAGTTGTGAAGAACACAGTTCTCAAATGCATCGCATTATGTATTAACGAATATACTGTTCAAAATGACTCTAATCGAATTCAAAAAAGGCAACGCAATCAGCTCGTCTCGTTTTTATGACCAATGTGCGAAAATTAAATGATAACGTTGTTAGAGTTTCTAGATAATTATTTAGGAATCTATTTCAAAAATTTAAATTTCAATGCGGCAAACAGTTAAATATCTGCCTCGTTTTTAATTTTAAATGCGCTATTCACAGTCATGTATTTAGTACGTAATTAGTAATGATATAAATGATTTCAATGCAAAGAAAACTTTCCAAAGTGTCAATGAAAAATTAACAAAGCATTTCTCAAATAATCAATTGAAAGTAAATATTGGAAAAACAGTTTATAATATTTTCGCCAAAAACAATCAGAAGTCTCACAAAAACATAGAAATTAGTATTAATCATGTACCAATAAAATAAAGCGAATCTATCAAATATTTAGATGTTGAAATTTATAATTATTCTTTATTGGCAACATAAAAAATGGCTTTTGGAGTTAGGTTTCATTATCATCTCTGAAAAAACACATATCACAAACAATTATTAAATGCAGTTTCATTCAATACGGCTGAATGAATATTAATGCTACGATTCTCAACAGGACTTTTTAGCTTGGATATAAACGTGATAATTGAAAAAAACATTATACGCTGCACCAAATTCGTAAGAATTGCAGAAATAAATTGTTAAAACTTTCAAATTTTGGTATTGAATATATATTCGAAAATAGCAACTGTATTGAAAAAATATTTCTTCCCTTGCTGTTTATTACTACGAATATGAATTACAAATTTAAGCACTTTTGCAACGAATTATCACTTCAAAAGAAAATTATGCAAGCAGTGCTTGGGATTTTTATATATTTGATAAATTCTGAGAAAATTATCTGGCATGAAAATGTAATAGATGCGAGCATAAGATTGATTAGTTGTGACATTAAAATTGAGAAGTATACTATTTGCATTAGTAAATTCATACGAGGGAGAATATCTTAGCAATGATATATTCAAGAAACATTACTTCTATACGAAATTAAATTACACCCTACTGCTAAAAGTGCAAATAATGCAAATTAATAGACAATTCTAAAACTAATTAGAGGTAAATCATTCAGACATTTTCAAACGAATTTAAACTTTATGGCAACAAAAACTTTTTAGAAAGATGCTTTTAACAAAGGTTTTCAAACTTAGTAAAAATTTTCATTGGCTTTAATTGATATCGCAAGATGCTGGAGAACCCATTGAAATAAATAAAAGGAAATACCTGATTATTGCTTTGGTTTTGGGCTGCAAGTTGTTGCGTGTATATGTCTTGCATATACTGTTGAAAATGCTGCTCTTGTAATTCTGCGATTAAAGAAGCTTGTGACTGTGAATCATCGGGGTGTTGTGATTGGGCATACTGTTGAAATTGCGCTTGCGTTTGCGCATTTAAAGCAGCTTTAATTTGAAGTTTTTGTTGAGCTAGCCGCAACTGATATTCATCTTGAGCTTGAGCATCTGGAATTGCTGGAGATAAACAACGGTCATCAGGTTTGGAATCTTCAGTTTGAGAAGCTAGTTGAAAACAAAATTGGTAATATTGTTTACATAGTAACAAATTATTTAATGATTACAATTTTTTTTAATAATTATAAACAAAAATTAATTAGGGATTAGTTTTGCAATAGGCCCTAATGAAATTAAACAAAAATAGATTAGATAAGGTTGTATAAATAAATAAAGTATATGTCAGACTACTTTATAAATACAATGCATGTTGTAAACTAAGTACTTACTATTATCTTGCAAAGACTGTTGAGCTTCAAGCCAGGGCACGAATTGAGGACTGATAAGTTTCAATTTTTCAATAAAATTATTGCGAGCTTCTTCTTTGGACATTTCACCAAGTGATTTCCATGCGGCACGCCTATCTGCTCCCACTAAGTCCAAGATACCACTGGTCGGTTCAAGTTCTGGTTTAAAAGTGCCATGCATCGCTTGATGCGAGAGAGCGATGAAGTGTAGTTGGTCTTTATAGGTGCAGCTAAATGCCTTCTCTCGTTGTTCCCTATAGTAACGTTTGGCAAGGACAAATACGTAGTCATGGTCATCCATTATATAAATTGTGGCACTGAAATTGACATAGGTCATATAAGAAATATCTTTATAAGTACACATCACAATGCATGCAATTATGAAATATTTTTGAAATAAATCACTAATAAAGTGATCACTACAGACAAATAAGGCAATATCATGCTTGATGCCGGGATGTAAAATGATATAATTGAATAATTTATAATTGCTATAAAAAATTCAATATGATTTAAAATATTTTTCAAGGCTAATTTGCACTTAGAAACTTCAGGTTACAAATTATATAACTTAGCATGATTGATGTAAATAATAATAATAATAATAATCAATGACTTTATTAGCCGCTGAAGGCACACAACACAAAAAAAATAAAAACAAGTCAAGTTTTACGGCAGCGAGGACAGTCACAGGAGATGAAATAAGAGCAAATGGAAGAGTAGGCGAAGTTGGAGAAGGGCTCAGCAAAGAGGAAGGCCATGATTAAATATCGAAAGAAATTATTAGAATGTTATATAATGTGATCACAAACGTTGTTGGAATTTTTACTACAAACTTTGAATGGCGATCCAAAATAGCTATACCAATTACTGTTTAAAAAAGTGATTTCGACATCGACTGTTTAAAAACTGTTGTAAAGTTCTACACACCTTTGTGAATAATGTTAGTAATCAATGCATAAGGAATATCTCAACATTGAATAGTCCATTACAAAAAAAGACAATCATAATATAGATTCAAACAATAGGGTAAAATTTTCGCCCTGATTTCTTTCTTATATTCATGAATGATGTTAGCGAAAGCTCACATTAGATTGACAAAGTCTTGTACTAAAAGTTTGATAGTTAACCTAGGGAACAAAAATATCACTAATTAACTGTTATCCTTGATGATATTTCAGTTATGCTTTAAGTGAGACTCACACTCACATAATCTCTTAGTCAATACGCTAATAATAATAACAATAATAATTAATGACTTTATTTAGCCGCTGAAAGCATACACAACAAAAAAATAAAAACAAGTCAAGTTTTACGGCAGCGAGGACAGTCACATGAGATGAAATAGGAGCAAATGGAAGAGTAGGCGAAGTTGGAGAAGGGCTCAGCAAAGAGGAAAGCCATCAAAGATTTCTTGAAGCTCGGTGGCGGAGAAAAGAAATCAATCGCTGTTGGAGGGTTGAGAGTCCAGATGTATTTAGCAGCAGTACAAGCATGATTGAAAAACGAGTGAAGGGTGCGATGTTTCTTCGTACGACGAATGGAGAAGGTGACAACAACATCAGAGCGAGTGCAGCAGGAATTAGAGAACTTGATGAAATCAAAAGGATCCAGATCCAATTTGCGAGTCAGTAGTCGATTGAACAGGAGGAGATCACAGGCATGGAAGTAGAGTGACAGCGGGAGAGTGAAGAATTTCAGCAGAGCGTCTTTATAGTCCAAAGAGGAAATCCATTTGAAAGCGCGTTTCTGGAAACGTTCCATGCTGAGAAGAAGAGATGAGGTGATAAATTTTTGGGAATACAAAACGAAAAACAAGGCGTTCAAAGATGATAGACTGCCGAGATAGAATAGCTATTGGGCGGTAGGACGTGACCTGCGAGGAGGGAAGCTGATTAGATTTTAACAGCGGAGAAATCTAAGATGTCTTCCAACAGGCGGAAAGCGCTTAGAGGAGCAAATGAAGGAGTAAAGATGCTTTAAATGGATAGAAAGCGTGAAGGAGGTTTCATGAATTACAAAGGAAGGGACACCGTCAGGATAAAAAGGACCAGACAACTTGCAATATTTAAGCATGAGAGAAATATCATGGGCGCTGAAGTCAATATCACAAAGTCGGATAAGCGGGGAGGCAGCAGGCGGACCAGGGTACATGGAGACGGGTACAGAGAAGTTAGAGGCAAAATACGCGTTGAACAGATCAGCTTTCTCCAGGTCA
>CABFPE010000704.1:56951-75643 GCA_900660155.1 Hofstenia miamia | reverse complement strand
GAGAACTTAATGAAATCAAAAGGATCAAGATCCAATTTGCGAGTCAGTAGTCGATTGAACAGAAGATCACAGGCATGGAAGTAGAGTGACAGTGGGAGAGGAGAATTTCAGCAGAGCGTCTTTATAGTCCAAAGAGGAAATCCATTTGAAAGCGCGTTTCTGGAAACGTTCCATGGAGTGGAACAAAGCACGAGAAGGCCACCAACAAGGAGACGCGTAGAGAAGAATGGCGCGAGGAATGGACTTGAACAAAGAGAGCTTCACAGCGGACGAGGTATTAAAAGGAACATTACGAAAAAGGGCAAATAGCGAGGAATTAGCTTTGCGAAGACGCAAAGACACATGTCCAGTCCAATTGCAGCAAGTTGAACTCCAAGATGAGTGTGATGAGGCGCAAAGTTCACAGGTAGAGGCAAATCAGAAGGAGGAGCCACAGAAAAGGAAATACCACATGTCTTGGTAGTGCTAAAATCAAGATGGTTGACAGAGGACCAAGTAGACAAGTGCTCAAGATCAGAAAAAATGTTCGAAGCAAAAGACCAACCAAAATCAAAAATCGCAGTGTCGTCGACATACAGCTGGCAAGACGAGTTGAGAACAGAATGAGGGAGGTCATTAATGGCAACAAGGAAGAAAAGAACAGCAAACACTGAGCCTTGAGGGGCACCACTAGTAACGGGGACAGGATAAGAGATAGACGAGTTGATTTTGACACACTGGTGGCGATTGGTAAGGTGAGACTGGAAAAGTTCGATGAAATCCACATCAAAACCAAATAAACGTAATTTGTCAAGCAGAATGGAATGAGGGAGGCGATCAAACGCTTTTGAGATGTCAAGAAAGATAATACAACCAGGATCATTACTATCAGAGTGAAAGTAGCAGTTTTCAATCAGAGTGAGCAGGTTAGTAATCGTAGAGCGACCAGGAAGGTTGCCATGATGAGAAGAAGAGATGAGGTGACGAATTTTTGGGAATACATAACGAAAAACAAGACGTTCAAAGATGATAGACAATCGAGATAGAATAGCTATTGGGCGGTAGGACGTGACCAGCGACGAGGGAAGCTGATTAGATTTTAACAGCGGAGAAAACATTTAAAACTAAAATTGTGTTATAGTGAGGTCGAAAGCCAAATTGATTTGGATTTATTAAATTGTACTTATTTATAAATTTAAATACTCTATTGAATATTAGTCTTTCAAAAATTTTACCAAATATTGGCAATAGTGAGATTGGTCTGCAATTTGAGGGGTCATTTGTGTCCTCAGATTTATGAACAGGTTTTAATTTAGATATTTTATTTTGTTCAGAAAACAGACGTTTGAATACAGAGATGTAGTATTGCAGTTAAAAGATTTTAAATTGCTAAGATAGCCTTCACAATTTTACTGGATATACCATCAACACCTGCAGATGATTTAGATTTTAATTGATTAACAATTTTTTTCAGTTCAGAGGCATAGAGTCATAGTCTCAGGATTATTATCAATGACAAAAGACTTCGCGTAAGCAGGAATATTTTCAGCCATAGAGGAACCAATGCTTGCAAAAAAGAATTGAATTCATTACTTACCTTATTCATATTCTGGTGGAACGCAGTTGATAATTTCATCTTTTTTTATTTCATGTAATCATACTTAAGAATAAGTAGAAATGTTTAGAAACTTTTGCAAAAGAATTCAGTTTTTTAGTATAATAACTGCCCTTAGAATTTCGGATTTTTGAAACAACCCTATTTCTGATATTAGAAAATTTAATGTGATTTTATCGACAATTATTCATTTTATACTTTTTGTAAGCAAAATTTTGTTTAGTTATTAAGTTTTTAATTGAATTAGTGATTTTTAAATTACTCTTAGGACCATTTTTAATTTTAGAACACTTAAATATATTGTTTCTTTTACCGTAATAATAAAATCAGAATACGCATTGTTGCAATTGTATATAATCATTTAAATTTCGTTCATTTAGTTTTTGATTAAGCAAAAATAAGCAGTTTAGTAATTTTTGTTCTGAATGCATAAATGTAACGTATATTACATTCTAACGAAATATGATCTGTAACTACGTCTTCCAGAAGACCAACTGAAGCAATTTTTTCAGGACTAATATTCGTCAGTATGTGGTCTAGACAAGAACTTTCTCAATTATTTTGTGGTCTTGTGACTTCATTTATTAGAATACGGAAATCATTCGCAGATATGCATTGTAAATATAAAAAAGTAATTTCTGAAGCTATCAAAGTATATATGTTGAAATCTCCCATTATTACAGTTGGCAGAGATGTTCGATTAAGTTCTACTAAAAACCTGTCTAAACTTTGATTAAAATACTTCTAATCATCTGTTGGAGGACTGTAAATTACAGCCAAATAGAAATTAAACTTATTTTTAATGTGCACTTACAAAGAATGCTCTCAGCACTGATTCCATTACTTTATATGAAATAGATTTAGATAAATATAATCCAGCACCACCTCCTTTCTTATTTATTCAAGATATTAATAGATAGAAACCTTCGAGATGCCATACAATCCGTAATGCACAAAGCTGTAGTATTTGGATTTAAGTGAATGAAATTACTTTAATGTTCGTAACATTTAGTTTATTAGAATTACAGATAAATTCGTTTGAACTAAATGGATAATTTTTATTATATTATATCTGTTTGCCTGTAAACTATTTTAACAACCTAGGGATGCAATTTATAAATATATGAATTTACGCATACTTGGACACAGTTTTCTTTAACGTACATTTCTATGATGACATGCATATTCCATCGTATTTTACACATGAATGTCCCAGATGCCAAATATTTCACTGAATTTTACCTGCTACTGCAAATCCTCGAAACTGAAGAATCACATATATTGGAAATTTTGAAACTTACGGTATCTTTCAGTTTCTTCCTGAAACTATAATCCAACTGCAAGAGCCGTTTTTTCTTTTAAGTCAGACTAAAATCATGGATAATATCACAGAACTAATACAGGGGAGAAGAACAAAGCAAAGCTAGACGCCATTTTTAAAGGAAATCTCGAATTACGATCCATGAGACTACTTGTCTAAGGAATAAAGAAAAAATCCATGTAATTGATGTTAATCCTTTAAATGTTGCTATATACAGAAATGTGCCTCTAGTCTAATAATAATAATGAAAGAATTTATTGCGTTAATTAAACAACGCACAAAGAACAAAGGACTGGTAATACTACAAAATAAGGCAGCAACTATGAACGGCATACTGAAAAATGACACTTCAAATGCCAGCTACACGGTAGATCAAAATTGTAGGTGTCTAAAGAGCGCTAAAGTAAGAAGTTAAAAATAGATGATCTGAAACGCTACTGACGATGATATGGCGCTGGCGTGTTCGAGACACCTTTACACAAAAAAGGCAGAGAGAACGCTAACTCAGTTTTCTTGTGGAACATTTAGTAAGATAATAGGACGTCGTTAAAAATAAGTTGGTAAAAGATAGGCAAGCTACTGTGTGTAGGATTTTACACCGGTAACCCAGCATAAACATTTCCGGTAAAGGGTTTCAGGTTTTCTCAAAATTGGGGTACCAACACGGAGACGCATGTATTACTAATGGAGAGTTTCAAGGCAGACCTACTGGAAGGCACATTGCGCTTGATGAAAAACAACGCACGCATACAGGCAGACATTTTCGAGGTTAGGTGTGCATCCGAGTTCAGTTGGTTAGGTACAATAATTCCTAGAGCTTTGACACTGGAAACCGCTGGTATAATGTTCGAGATGCAGATTTCAGCGGGAAACGAGTTAAACACAATGTATTCACACTTAGTTTCGTTTAATTGCAATCCGTTCGATTCAGTTTATCGGCAAAAGCGGCTGATATCAGATGTCAAGGTGGAAGGAGTCGAGGAAAACAAAAGCTTAGTGTCGCCAGCGAACAGAAAACATTCACAAGCGATAATGCGGTTAGGCAAGTCATCAATAAACAGTATAAACAGCAACGGCCCCAGAACACTGCCCTGGGGAACGCCGCTAGTAACATTGCCGGTCCTGGAAAGAGTTAAATCAACACGGACATCTTGTGTGCCATTTGTCAAGTATGAGGCAAACAGGTCAATAAAATCTTGGTCAAAGCCGAATTTAACGAGCTTGATC
Source organism: Hofstenia miamia (assembly GCA_900660155.1). Lineage (NCBI taxonomy): Eukaryota > Metazoa > Xenacoelomorpha > Acoela > Hofsteniidae > Hofstenia > Hofstenia miamia. The sequence goes on along the minus strand of CABFPE010000704.1, from coordinate 71,501 downwards.
AGGAGGTAGTCATGACAACAGTCAAATTAAACTGTAGCACACGGGGAACCGATGTCAAGGTTGGAATATATCTTGTCCAAGTACAGAAGAATGTGTGTGACAGTGAAGCGTATCCTTTTGAACCAATGCTGAGCATTGCTCAGATTAGGTCTAATTTTTGGGAAGACAAAGTTGAGGATTACTCGTTCAAGGACAAGCAAAAGCTTCAGTAATAAGGCTACGGCCCGGTAGTTTCATACATTTTTAGGAGAACCTGACTTTAACGCTGGAGTTACAAAAGCACACTTCCAACTAGAAGGCCACGCACAGCTACTGAGTATTGATGTGAACAAGAAGCAAGTAAGCTAAGCAAGAATATTATGGCATTTCCTGTAAACAAATCCAAGGACTGGGTCATTAGACGTTGATTTCTTGCACTTTGACAATAGAGTCGATACTTCGACAGAGTTAATTGGTAAAATCGTGAGCATAATAGCCTCGTTGTGCAAAGCACGAAAAGATGCATCGTGTATAGTAACATCTGCGCAGAAGAAAAGTATATGTTAAACAGGTTAGCTACTGATTGAGATCTGCTAGCGCACAACTCATCAAACTGAACTGATTCAGGAATGCGCGGGTGGCCTTTGAATTGGCGGATGAATTTGTAACTTGCGGAAGCATTAGATGAGAAAAGTTCACGGAACAAGACGATTTGGTCTAACTCAACGGACTGCTCAAAATCTTGCTCCAGTACAGCCAAACATTCGCAATATGAATGGAATGAGACGAGTAGTAGTAGGGGAATTCCAGTCTGCGTTTAGTCTTCTTGTTGCAAGATGCATTTAGTGCATAAGGAATGTGCGACTGAAGTAAATCCAGAAAATTGGAGGAATAGTTCAAATGTAGGTACTCATACAGTGGCTCAATCAAGCGACTGAAAATTAGAGTATTGAACGATGATTCAGAAAAGACACTTGCTGCCGACCGTTGAGAGCTAGCAAGTGGGCTGTCCAATTTAATGTAACCAAATACAGGAAATGATCAGAATACGGAGATTTATCACCGATGACGGGGAAACGATCCGGATGGCAGACGCACAAAACGTCGATATTTTTGCCAGATACATACGTTGGAAAATAGACGATTTGCGACAAACCGAATTTCACCAGTTCAGATAGAAATGACTGCGATTCAGTGCATAAGTCGAGGTCCAGCAAATATCCTGTAAATTCAGATCGCTCAAAACAACAAAGATTTTTTCATGTGAAACATCTAGGTGGGTCAAATTGAAGACCTACAACGAATGTTCATAACTGTTAATCACTTGAAGCCAAATGCATGAGTCTTAGTACGTCCACCTTACTGTAGTTTTTAGCATATTTTCAAATTTTGATGACCCATATTTTTAAGAATATAAATTCGTGCACTGAAAATAATTGAAAACACGACAAATAGTGCGAAAATAAATTAAATTAAAACTACACTGCACTGCTTGTAATGACCATTTAAATAGAGTAAATTATATGAATCCTTCTTCTGCAGTTATAACTCACGTTTCTTCTGTTGCGATTCAATGTACATAAGTATTATATTATTGGTGAAGGCAATGAATTTTATGTACAATATTTTATGTTTGTGTTGTAATTTCTACTAAAAGCTACATAAAGATTGAGGTTACATGAAATACATATACATATATCTATAGAATAGACCTAATGTATTTCAAATAAATAATTCTAAGAATAAGGATCGTCAAAAACAAACATTCATGCAGAGCCGTTATTTCTACTGTGCTAGTGGATATATTATGTGTCATAGTAGCTTATTATAAGCTTGTTTTTTTTATAAATGCTAAATTACTTCTAAAACAGCTTAAAGTACTATTATCTAATTGTAATCTGATAGGATACTTCGTACAAATATAACAAATTATTCAGAGATAACCAAAATACTTTAAAATCTATTATTAAACTTGATGAAATCATGAAACACTTTGTTCTTATCAAAAAAGAATCATCTCAAGATTTTACGGAAAATATAAAATAAAATGGATTCATTAAAATGCCGAATTACGTGGATTGAATAAATTTTAAAATTTGTGTTATCCTACAGCTAAAAATGAAACACCTTCTTAACAATTTGTCAAAATTGCATTGCCGTTCTTAAGAAAAAAATTGATAAATTTAGGTAAATCATCGTTGGGAAAGAGCACCGAAATATATTAATGTTCAGGGGAATGAAAAAATATCAAGTTTAATCAAATACTAATTATAAAATAATATTCAAGTTGACTCAAGTGAATGGTTTTGAGTTTCAAGAAAATGAAACAAAATGCAAGATCTTTTTTTTCAATGTGCATTAGTACATTATATAACAAAGAATATAGAATACTGCACAAATAAGCTGGGGTAGGGCCCATAATGGGCACGAACACACGGGCAAAGGAAGGTGCATGGATATGGGCTTTTATCCTGTGGGGATTGGAGAGGCATATAGCCCTGCATATATAGGTATATTCTATATATTTATGTGTATGCATTATGTGAAAAACTAACTTTAATGTAGATTTATTGTAGAAATTACAACATGGTAGATAAAATATTACACTAGACCCCTTAAAATTTATTGTCTTCATCAATTTTAAAGAGTTACATTTCACTGTTATCTTCTGATATTGCATTAATAATATAGTACTTAGTATTGCAATTTAAGATGCTTAGGTTGCTAACTTTAAAAGACAAATTGATGTAATTTATGTATTTTACAGTACAATGTAGTTTCAATTTAATTATTTTTATACTGTTTAATGTGCTGTCAATTTATATTCATAAAAATTTGCTGAAATATCTGTCATCAAACAATGTGCTGATATTTCAACAATATGCTTTAAAGGGAACACAGTGTCAATTACCAAGGCAATAAACACATGAATGTTCTTCAAGTGATCAAAAGTCATGAAACATGTTGTGGTGTTTGAATTTGACACTCCTAGAACAGAGGCACATTTATGTATACAGTGAAGCCTCAATTATAAAGCCCATGATGAATGGACCTCTACTGAAAATGAGCTGGATAATCCAAAAGGCTGGATAGTCCAAAATTTTATCTATCTTTAGGTTTTATCACTTTAAAATAAGAAAAAAATATGGATAAGTATAATATTGTATACACACCATCAAAATGAAATTTGTTTCAGCATCTTAACTAGCAGTACATTTGACAGTGACAACATTTGACATCAGCTTTAAAAAAATTATGTGTACAAACAGCTAAAGAGAGATATATATATATTCAGCAGATATTAAAAAAGTACAAATGTAATTTTGAAAATAAAAAACTTTGACCAAGAAGTAAGAGTGGTTTGTTTTTGAGTAGCTGCTTATTTTTCTGATGTCAATTCACACAATGCAACCAATGTTGGAGTGTTTGTGAGAGTTGCTTCCAGTTGGTGGACATAGCTACTCAAACACACATCATCATTTTCATGGCCATAGGCATGACTGATAGGCCAGGTTGAAGATTTTTCTGGCTCTGATACATTGTCTTCATCATCATATCCATGCATTCCTCTGCTGTGTTCATATGAAGTGCTCATAACAAGGCCTGACTGAGTGGAACCTTATTCTGATTTATGTCAAGGAAACTTCTACTGAAACCTCATTTAACTGAGCCATCATTTGTGGGCCCCATATCTATAGGTCCCTGTGTTTTATTTGCTAATGTGATTAACTTTTACCAAGATCTGCATAGGGTGTCATGTGTGATTTCATCCTAAGCTATTGCCATTAGTTCAATTACTTTGAGAATGTTTATGCTTTTAAAAAATGGAAGCATGTTCAATTCAGGGCAGCTAATCAATTCACTTGAAACAGATTTTCTGTAGCAATATTTTATAGACTCCAGTAACCCCAGATAACAATCTTGGTTGTTTTTATGCTGCTTATAGTTATTTCATATTTTTGGTTGTTGCAGCAAATCATTAACATCATAATAATGTAACATCCTCTACCAGGCATTATTACTGTTTATCCTTTGTTACTGTATAACATTAGTTGTATTTTTGCAGGTAGGGATTTACTAACTAGATACTGTTTAGCTTTTGTTTACTTCTGTTAACATAATGTAACTAGATTTAACTATTCACTGTTTAGGTGATTAAGCCATACAGCAATCTCTCCAAAGATTGATGGTGGGCATCTGCCCAAAGCTGATCTCCACATACAGTTTCACTAGTCCATCAATGATTCATTTGGTTGAGTTCCACCTCTTAGCTCAGCACTATAATTTATGTGTACCCTATCCTAGCTCAGTGTACACTCAAGACAAGACACAATTCAACTTAGACTCTATAATATCAGAACAAAATAAGAATTCTGAAAAAATTCTTTATCAATTGCTTACAATGTTTTGTTTCTATTTATAGCAAATCTAGAACAGTACCTGTCAATTTCAAATTTGAACTTTTGTCTGTCAATATGGTGGCTAAAAATAATGGAAGTGATTTTGCCCCCTCCTTTTGCCAAAAGTATTATTATTGACAGATACTAATCTCTTAAAGTTGACACTTATTGTTTCTTGGTTGCATGATACAAATTAATCTAACTGATCTAATAATTTTATAATATTGCTAATCATAATTTGTCTTTGATCTTATTCTCCTTCCAAATCTATGTTAGCAGCTTCATTAGTTTGGATGATGCTACACGCCCTCTTCAGCTTGCATTATTTTTAGCACAGCACATTCTCCATGTCCACTTTCTGAACTATCAATTCAGCCTCCTGATCCTCCCATTCAGTGGCTTCAAATTCAGTTTGTTTTGTTATCTTCAGGACTGTTTCTCTTTTGGTTGTAACTGTGTTGGCATATTTTAAGAATTTTGCCTCCCAGATGTTCTCAGTGATTGGTGTGATCTCTCTTAGCTCATTATCCTTTTGTGAGAATATTTTGTAATATTTTTGATAAAGCTGTATGCTTTTGATTCTGATCATTAATGTCATCTGCACATCAGCCCTGCTCATATGGGCTAGATCTTCTCTTATCTGGTTATTTGGGTAAAAGAACATGAACACCTTCCTTAGACTTCGTGTATTTGCCACATCCATTACCTCTTGCTTGCTTATGTCATTAGGATCATTTTTGTTGATTCTCATCATTGTCATTATTTCTACTCTTTTGTGACATCATAGTAACAGTATTTTCTTTCCCAGATGTCTGCCTAAACAATGTCATTTACCCTGTAGAATAACATTATTGCCTTCAGAGTGTGGCTTTCTATTTCTTTTCTGAGATCTTGTAATTGTATATTGATGGGTTTCCCCTGTGTATACAGCTGGTATGGTGTTATTGTTCCTTTGATGTACACTCTTTCTCTATTATCATTTTTCAACATTATCTCTTTAGATTTCTTATAGTTGTTGTGCTCTATCATAGCCTTAGCCTTCTCTTGCATATTTACATAAGATTTATATTCATGTAGAAAGGCTTGGTGACTCTCGCTTCTTTTGGCAGTCTCAATCATAGGAGGACCATAGGTATCAATATCATTTCTGGTGGGATGCAGATTAAGATTTTTGTTTCAATTTGTCTCTCTAAATGTGGATATGGGCTTGCTGTAATCAGTGCCATCACTAGGCCTATTGTGTTGGGGTAGTTCATTTTCCCTTCTGAAATTGTGTTCCAGAATGCTTGCATGAGTCCCCTTCTACTCAGTTTTAATTGTATTTCTTCCTTGATGTCTATTCTTGATGTTATGCATTTGATGTCTACTGCCAATTGGTTGTATGGCTTAAGCAGTTCTTCCAGTTCTGTTCTTGTAAATGCTTCTGTAAACATTAGCTTCATTGTTGCTACAGTTTGTAACTCCTTAATATTCTGGAAGTTTCTTTCCTTGATTTCTCTCATTTCTTGAGTTACTTATATTTTGACTAAGAATCATTCATCATCAGTGTCTATCCATTTGATCATTCTCACAGGGCTCACTTCTCCCCACTTCTTGATATTTATTCAATCTATTGTCTGTTGTGTCTTTGGAGATAATAATAACTGTGAGGATGTTAGTAGCTCCTCTTCTTCCATCATCTCCCTTTGCGTCTTGGTTACCATTTCACAGACTTCCACTGGTTCAGTCATTCTGCTTTCTTCATCATTTCCACAATCCTTATTATTTTGGTAAATGTGCATCACAGACTATCTTGTTTGTATTGCTCCATTTCCTTTTCAAGTATTTTTTGCACGTTTTTCAGTACTGCTGCTTTTCTTATCTCCTTGGTGCTTGCCAATTTTCATTTTATGATTTTTCTTGTTGTTATCCATGGTTGGTTGTCTAATTGTCTCAGCCATGTTTCTACATTGCTCCCCACATATACTTCTTCATCAGTTCTTTGAATATTGTTATTTCACTGGGACATATTCCTGTTTTGTAAGCCATGTCTACTATCAACATTTTTCCCATCAGGCTCTCATTCATTATGATATGGCTAATTATTTTTTCCATTGTTTGTATCAGCTTCTCTGCTTTGTTAATTGATTCCATCTTTTCAATGTGGCCTTTCAGAAGCAAGTTCTTTGTTTGCATATTAATTGGGGCTAGTGCTACTTCAAATCTTTTTGCTTTTGTAAGTTTATGTCTTACATGTCATGAGATCTGGAGTTTTATTTCTATGTCTTTGGTTGTTAGTATCACTAATATCCATGCTGTTGTTCTATATCAGATTTCCAGTGTGTTTTTCTCTTCAAATACCAACTGTTTGAAATCCTTTTTAGTGTTCAATTCATACATGCAATTTACTTTTGTAAGTACCAATTCTACTGATTTATGAAATTTTCTTGATGGCTCCTCAATCTTTATTTCTGGCCAACTCTCCTCTGTTTTCTGTTGCAGTTTCATGTTTTTCCATATTCTCTGAATTTGTTGTAGGTGTTCTTGCCTCTGTGTTAGGCTGCATTTTATGAATAGTGTGTTGGCCTTTTCCACACCATCTCTATCTACCATCAGTTCTATCATTTTAGTTTGCTTGTATAGGTTGATCATAATGTATGGATCTACCATTATTCTGTAAATTTGTGCCAAGTAGTCTATTTGTAGATCAAATCTAATTAACTCTGAAATGGTTGTGTCTGTTGTTGTTTTCTCCCAAGTAAAAATGTTTTCTGTTTGCATGCACATGTCCAGTAGATGTTTTGGGATATCATTGATTGTTGATCTTGTAATTATCAACATTCTTACCTTTTGTACTTTTGCCATTCATAGCATCTGGTCTATGTTTTTCTCCAGATTTTTGTTATATTCTTTTTCTTTCATAACATATATAATTGTCAGATTCTCTTCATCCATATTTATCTCTGGAATTTCTGCTATTTGATCCTTGTAGGCCATTACAGCTTGTGTAGTTTCCAGGATGAAATCTTTGTTGAATATGATATGTACTGTGGTCCACATGTATGGTCTTTCCAGTGTCTCATTCATGTCTCACAGATAACTTATTATCATGTTTACTTTAGTATGTTTTGGCTTTGAGTACTATTGGTAGGTTTCTCCCTTTGGTTTTTGTGACTTTCCTTATGTGTGATTTTGTCTCTGGTGATAATTTTTCAAACACATTATAATGCATTTTCAATGTTCCAATGAAATATGGATGTAGTGTTTCTCTTTGATTTTAGACATATGTTTCTCTCTTTCTCTAGATCATACATTTCTCTCCAAGGTAGTGTCCAAGGAGGCATGTAGCTGGGTTATCTTTAATGGTAATCTGCTGGTGCTTGGTTCACAGTCCATGGGCTGTGAATCTGTGCTAATAGTTTCTACTGATTCACCCTAAAATCAGTTCACAGTTACTCCTATTGGCACTTGAACAGTTGTGGTTCCTGTGGGGATAGTGTCAGCCTTGAATCACTTTTGCATCTCCATGGTTCTTCCACCACTTACACCTTCCCCTGCAACTCCAAGTGTCTCACCACCCTTGAATCAGCGTCATAGACTCTCAGAAGGAAAGTTGTGCTGCTTTTCACCATTTTTCTGTGTGCCCTTGATTTGGCTGTGCAGATCCCTGGTGAGAGAGGCTTTTTGTCTGTTAGTCTCCCTGCCCTTGAATCAGTCTTGGGGACTACTAGGACGCCTTCTCACTATATGTCGTCTATTTGTCCCTTCTGCCCTGGAGTTGACATCTGGTTTGAGAACTTCTGTGAACTCTCCTTCTGCTGTTCATGGTTGAGAGTTCATCTGGTTGTTGGGTTCTGTGCACTCTCTTCTTCATTGGTGGGTGCATCATTTTCTTCTATATTCCTAAATTCAGTTAGTAAATTTAAGTCCCATATTTCAGGGTCATATATAGATTTATTTCTTGCTGTCCTTTGGGGCAGCACTCTCTCTCTTGTGTTTTCATCTCTAATATCTGCTGTGAATTCCTCATTGAATCCCTCTTCATGTAGACTATCTAAATCATACATATCATATATAATTTTGTTGCCATTAATTCAGCATATTTTGAATTCAGTGTTCTTGTCTATCTTTGTTTCTTTGATATCCACCATTGCTCTCTTCAAATTTTGGAAATGTAACAGTCTATTATTGTCTATCATGTATTCATTGTTTGGCAGTGTCTGTGTTATTGTGTGAGTGGGCCAGACCATACTGTTTTTAGTTTCTGGACTTGGTTTGTGTCTATGAGTTTCATCAGTGTGAACACATATACCTTATCTCCTACCTTATGTGAATGCCTGTAAATTTTTTTATTGTAATTGCATTGCTGTCTCACCACTTATGTCTTTATGTTGTGACACATTGTTTTGTGAATTCCTGTGATCTGCTTCCTTAGTTGATTTACATATTCATTATCCAAGCTTTTGCTGTAATTAGTATACTGCATTGATAATGGAGCTGTCACCTCTCTTCCAAACATTGCCTTAAATGGTGTGACTCATGTTGTTTCATGTACTGAAGTGTTATAGTAGTATTCAACCATCTTGATGACTTCTCTCCATCTATTTCCCCCTTTCCTTGATGCTGCCACCCTAATTAACTTGATCAGTGTTCAATTGAGTTGCTCTACTGCTCTGTTGGCCTGTGGATGGTAAGCTGTTGTTTGTTAACTTGCAATTTCTAGGAGCTTTGCCATTTCTTGGAAGAGTCCACTCTCAAATTGGGGCCCTTTATCTGTTATTATTGTTTCCATTGGACCAAGTCATAGAATCCATTCCTTCAATACTAATTCTGCTGTGGTTTCCTCTGTTGTATTCTTCATTGGATCATCCTTGTGTATTTCATGAAATTATCCACCATTACTAGTAGGTATCAGTAGCCTTCAGCCTCCTTCAACAGCATTTCCAGATCTATGTGGACTACCTCATTTGGTTGTGTTGCAATTATTTTCTCCAGTGGTGCCCTTTGTGTTGGGAAATGTTGTTTATTGTGTAATAGGCATGTTGTAAACTTATTAATTATGTCTTCCATGACTTTCCTCACATCTGTTGTTATAAATCTTGTGTTGAAGGTTTTTCTGTCTGTGTAATTCCCAAGTGGCCCTTCTCATGTATTTTCCTTATCAATTCCCTTTTGAAATAGTCTGGTATCATGATTCTGTTATTGCTGGCTTCAACATATAATAGTCCATTCTTATTTATCTTCCACTTGTAATGCTCATAGTATCCTGCCATTAGTTTTGATAGTGTTGTTCAGGGCTCTCTTATTTTTTTGATTATTTCACTGAGGATTATGTCCTCTCTCTGTTTGTCCACTATTTCTTGTTCAGATATCTCTTCCCTCATCAGTATTGGTAGAACAGCCTGGCCTTTCTTGTCCACATTAATTTCCAGCAGTCCCTCATATTTAGTGTATGGCAAAAATTGAAATTTTTTCTCTTTGTCTGCTTTTAATGTGTCTCTTTGATACTCTTACAGTGATGTCCAAAAATCTGCATTATTATGTAGGGTGCCTTTCCTATGCTCAATTGAGAATGTAAATTCATTCAAATATTTGATCCATCATGACACTATTCCAGACTTGTCTCCAGAAAACTTTTTTAGCCATGCCAATCTGCTGTTATCTGTGCACACTCTGAATTCCCTACTGATCAAGAAATGTTGAAACTTCTTGATGCACTTGATTAATGCCAGCATTTCCACCTTGGCTGATCTGTAAATTTCTTCACTCACTCTTAGCTTTCAACTGAAGAATTGAATGGGGACCTCTTTTCCATTTTTTATTTGTCCTAGTGTGGCTCTGATTGCCACTTTACTTGCATCACAGTCTAGTATGAACTGTTTGTTATAGTCTGGTGTGTTGAGGGATGGTAATTTCACAAGTTCTTCTTTGATGTTATCCAACACCTCCTGCTCCTGCCAGGTCCATACAAATGGTACTGATTTTCTCATTAGTCTAGTCATCCTTGCTGTTTTACCAGCTATGTTCACAATGAAGGGGCTGTAATAGTTGAAAAATCCCATTATCCTTTGTATATCTTTCTTGTTGGGTTTTTCTATTTTTCAGATCATTTCTCTTGCATTGTCCTTCATGCATATCCTGCCTTTCTCAATTGTTCTCCCCAAAAATACTATCTTTTCCTTTAGAATATTGCATTTGTTTCCATTGATGTGAAGTCCTATATTCTCCAGTATTGTTAGTGTTCTCTCTAGTTTTTCCAGATGTTCTTGGATTGTGTCACTAGTTACTATGATGTCATCTATATAGGCGTTGACTCCTTCCTCCATTCTATGTGTTTTGTTTCTTACCAATTTTGTGATGTATCTCTGGAAGGTTGCTGGTGTGTTGCATAGTCTGAACGCCATATATATGCACTCATACAGCCCATAAGGAGTTATGAATGCTGTCTTCTCAATATCATCTTCTTTCATCTTTACCTGCCAGTAGGCTTTGCATAGGTCCAGTGTCATAAAGTATTTATGCTTACTGGCTTTGTAGAGCATGTTGTCTATCTGTGGTAGGGGATATGAATCCTTCCTTGTCACCTCATTTAATTTACAAAAGTCTATGCCTAGGCAATATTTATCCCCCTGCTTCACAAATACAGTTGGTGCTGTGTATGGGCTCTCACTTGGGTGGATGATCTTATTGTCAATTGGTTCTTCTAGTATGCTATTGTATTCATCTTCCATCTGTTCTGGTACCCTTCTGACTGGCAGCTTGATCAGTTTGTCCATTTTCATGACTATTCTGTGTTTTTCACCCACTGCCTGCCCCATGCTTATCTCTCCATAGTTGAATATACATTTGTGTTTTTCAAACAATTTCTTTAGTGCCATGATATCCTGTTCCTCCAGATGTGGGTAATCCTCCTTCTTTATCTCAGGTGTTCTATCTATGTCTTCTTCTTCTGCTTTTGTCCCTATGCCCTTGAGTCAGCCTTTGGGAGTACTTGCAACTTTGATGGTGTTCATCCACTCACCCTTGAGTTGGCCATGTGGAGTACTATCCACTTTCTTTTGCAAGTCCTTAAATCAACCATGCAAATTACTTGCTCCATTGTTGTTTCCTATTGCCTTCCAGATGAGTCTGATATTAGATTTGATGTACTTCCCATATATACTTACTTGAGATTTCTTTAAATTAATGTTCTGATTCATAGCATTGATGATTGGTATTCTTCCCTTCATGTGCTTGACTGACAGATGCTAAACAGCATTGATACTCTTTTGGTGTTAATGCCTTTGTTATCATATAGCATTATGTCAGCTGTTATTGAGTCTTCTGTTTCTATCATATGCATCTTCCATTGATGTGGCTGTAGATGGATGTCTTCCTGCAATATGAATGTAATCATTTTCTGTTTCCCTTGTTCTTCTTTGATTTCCATTTCTTCCTCTCTCACCTTTATGGTTCTATTCATGTAGTTGATGACACATCCATTTTTTGTCAAAAAATCGTCACCTAAGATGACTTCCTATGGCAACAAATTGTTATGTGTGTCCACTACCACCAATGACTGTTCAAATGTTGTGTTAGCAATTCTCATCTGTACTGTGTTTATCATTGCTTTTGTGTCAATATATACTCCTGATGCATTAATTAATCTTTTATTGCAACTATTCAAATCTTCCCTTTTAAACCCTAGCTTTGTAGCACATTTGTCATTGATTATTGATGTTGCTGCTCCAGTGTTGATCGCCATCACTCCATTGATTGCTATCATTATCATATTTATTGTCAGGATAATTATTGATGCATGGTTTTTATGAGTCAGCATTCTGATTAGTTTTCTGACTCCTCATTGGTTAGCAATGCTTTGTCCATTTTGTCTTTTGTTTGCAGTACATCTTCTTTGTCATAGTATGCTTCTTCATCTCCAATTACATTTATTTGTTTTGTGCAATCAGGTTTTTTGTTGCCCTTCTGTCCACAGCTGTAACACTTGACATCTCTCTCTTACCTTTCTGGTTTTCATGGCTTTTCCTTTAACTTTTATGATTTTTTCTGGTTTTGTTTCATTATAAGTTTTGTTTGGGAGGCGTGGTTTGAGGTTGTTTCTCCATGTTGGTCCCTCTCTGTGACATGCAGCCTTTTTGTATATTCATGCATTATTCTCAATCATTGCCTGTATATTGACCTCCTTTCAGATCATTCTTTCTTGCTTGTTGTCTATGTCGCATTTTATTTCAAACTGTGTCCTGATGCTCTCAGGCATCCCTTTGCAAATATGTGAGAACAGATCATACTTGGAATATCTATTTTCTCTTGAGCTCAGCATTAGTAGTCATTCAACTTGTTGAATGTATTTTCAAATATCATTGGTTTTTTTCATTTTCATCACATTTAGAATAATTCAGTACTGGTTTTTGAAGCTTTTGTTTTCATAGTAATTTATGAAATCTCCAATAAGTTCATAATTCCTCTTTGTTTCCATGTCCAACAGCAGATAATGCTGGGAAGCTGCGCCTGACAAATATAGTGGGAGTCTTGCTGCTGCTGCTTGCTGGCTCACTTTGCGTTCTGCCATTGTCAATTTGAACATTTGTAGCCATTCAATGAATGTTGGGTTGTAGCCATCTACCCTTCCATTGAACTTGGGTAATGTTGCCTTGCAAGGTATAGTATCATTGGTTGTTAGTTGTGGTAGAATTGAGTTTTCATACTTGGGTTTTTTGTGACTCTTCATTGTGTCTTCCTCTTGCAGTTGTGTAGTCACTGCCTTTGTAATTTCATTTATGATTTTTTGTTTTTCAGCATCTGAGTCTTTGTCTGATTCTTCATATGTCACCTGTTTGCCAGCTGGCATGTGTGGTGCTTGTAGCTCACTCTCTTTCCTTGAATGAAATTCTATTTCATGGGTCTGTGCATTACCCCTGTTCTCTTCCTCCTTCAACTGTAGCAATCTTAATTTATCCTTTAGTTGCTCCATTTCTCCTTCTTGTAAATTGTTATCCTCTATTAACTGTCTATTTGTTCTTTCCAGTTGCTGATTTTTTTCCTGCCATTGTTGATTATGTTCTAAGAATCTTTTGTTGGACTCTGATAATTGGTGTGTGAGGAGTTTGATCTTGTTTTGTAATAATTTCCTTTGTTTGTTTAGTCACATCTCCATGTTTAACTTGATTTCACTCAAGATGGTTTTGTTTTGTTGTTCCATCTGTTTGACTTTGCTTTTTTAGAAGTGCTTTGTTTTCTTGGCTCTTTCTCAGCATATCAATTATCTCTTGGGGGTTTGAATTGAAAGACTGTAGTTCCATGTTGGAGGATAAATTTTCACCAGAGTATGGTGGTGATTGCATTGTTCTAGGGGTTACTGCAATGGATGCTATTTTCTTTGCACTGCCTTTCTTACCTTTTGTCATGTTTTTGTTTTGGTTTGTAGTGGTACTCCTTCTTGATCATGATTCCAGGATCCTGTTGAAGTGCTTTGGTTTGGGTTTAGGTAGCTCTCCCTGTTGACTAGTTTGTTTTTCATGTAGTTGTCCTGTTGCTTAGCTTCCACTTTCACTTGTAGATCTTGTTGTAGTATGCAGGTTATACTTGTGGATGTTTCTCTTGATCAAAAAAAAATTCTTGTTTTCTGAGAAGGAACATTTGTCCTAACTCAGGTAAATGGAGAACTTTTTTTCCATAGGTTGTTGTTCTTGGCTGTCATGATCACCATGTAACATCCTCTACCAGGCATTACTAGTGTTTATCCTATGTTACTATATAACATTAGTCATATCTTTGTGGGTAGGGATTTACTAACTGGATACTGTTTAGCTCTTGTTTACTTCTGTTAATGTAGCATCATCCAAAAAGGCAACTAAAGCTGAATAACGTCAAATGATTATTAATTGAAATTAATTGTAAAAATTTAGTTAATGAACTTTAGTTTATGTTTGTAAAATGCAACTAAGATTTAATATTGGTCAAAATAAGAAACTTGTTAGCCAATCAAGAGATAATTGACAAATTAAATTGAGCAAACTAATGCTTACGTATGAACAGCCATATTGGCAGACAAATCATTTGAATTTTAAAATCGGCAGGTACTTTTTGTAGAAATTTTATAAATAGCTTTGATTCAACCATAATTTTGATGAACAATAAATTCTTCGGAGTTTATTTAATTTTCATTTCTACTTTATCTGGTTTGATTATTTAA
>CABFPE010000704.1:39833-56904 GCA_900660155.1 Hofstenia miamia | reverse complement strand
TAATTTGGATCTGAAATAGTAATAATATATTACCTAGGTTTTTGTAATCCAACTGTATTTTGAATTCATTTATTTTAATACATGTACTAAGTGATCACTAGTCAGCTACACAAGAAAAAAACTCCTACACCTAACCTAAGTGCATTTTCATAGTCTGGCACAAAGACCCTAGAATCAATCTTGATGATGGATCCAGACCACTACTAAACACCACTCATTTAGCTTGACATCATATTAAATAATCAAACCATAATAGCAGAACAAAATAAGAATGCTGAAAAAATTCTTTATCAATTGCTTACAATGTTTTGTTTCTATTTATAGCAAATCTAGAAAAGTACCTGTTGATTTCAAATTTGAACTTTCATCTGCCAAAATGGCGGCTAAAAATAATGGAAGTGATTTCGCCCCCTTGTTTTGCCAAACGTATTATTATTGACTGATACTAATCTCTTATTTCTGACATATATTGTTTCTTGGTTGCATAATACAAATTAATCTAATTGATCTAATACAATATTTCTAATCATCATCTTTTCAATCTTGTTCTCATCTTGGTTCAATGTTTGCAGCTTAGATTTATTTGGATGATGCTACAGTAGGGCAGAGAATAAAGAAATTATCCAAACTGAGTTCAAGTTCATAAAGTTTAGCTCCAACTAAGTTAGATTGATTGGTATCATCTCTATAAGTTTTGTATAAGACAGTTCTTTGGTTTTGATGAAGTAAATAACTAGTAAGTTTTCCAAAGAAAGATTAACTTCAGGTTGCATAATTTTATTGTCCATGTAAGTTAACAAATGATGAAGATTAGTAATAGGAAATTCTGCATTTAAAGTAGTATGAACAGTATGTGGTAATAGGATCAATTCATTTCTTTGTGCATCTCGTGCATGTAAAAGATCAGATTATTGATAGCAGGACAGTTTTCTGCATCTATAAGATAAGGTAGATTAGCACAACTAACTTTGTTATTAAGAGTATCCAATTGTTTGTTAATGAACAGTTTAGTCTCTGACAATAGCTGAGATATGGTAATATAGTGTAACATCAGTCAGTAGTTGTTGTTATTTATTGGCCAGATCATGTGCTTTTTGTATTTACTAGTTGTTTTCATGTTTGTAAATATTGTAAATACACATTGTATATAAGACACCCAAACATCTGTAAATGCAAGCAGTTATCCATTCAATTTTTAGTTCACTTAATGTGTTCTCATTTTCTTGTTCCAATGTCAATATTCTTTCCATTAATTGTTGTATCTCAGATCTCAATATTGTCTGTTTCATTCATTTGTCATAGGATGTTTAGAACTTCATTGGATCCTGTTTCTGGGGACATGTGTAGGGTTTCCAATTCTATGGGGACACATCTCTCTCTGAGTGCACTCTCCTTGGGGTGGGGGTTGTTTTGTTTGTGCCTCTCATTGTGCTACCTTTCTTTCCTCATGTATTTGTCATCTTTAAGTACAAATAGTAGTGGCTGGCAGATTGGTGTGACTCTTTGTCTTGCACCTGTTTTACATTAGGTATAGTTGTTGTCCTGTAGCTGACTATCTGCAATATCTGCTTCCCTGCATGTTTTCTGTTACTTTGGTTTGCTCTAGTTACTCATTGATTCTAAGTTCTGATTTGGGATGTTGGACTGATTCTTCTTCTCTTCTTGTTCTTTAACTGTCACAGTCACCATGTAGCATCTGCTACCAAGCATTGAGATAGATTAAATTATTCTTTTAAATCATTGTTCTTTGTTCAAAGCAGGTAGGGATGTACATATGTTAACTATTTACTCTGATGTTGTATCTGTTTTGGTTAGTCTTCACTTAACTAAATTAACTGGATAGATACTGTTTAGGTACCCCGCCATCATAGCTCTGCTCCATGATTTGGCTATGGCCTCTGGCTGACTCCAATCTCTGAATCACCTCACTTGTGTTTCCATCACTGATTAAGTGGTTCCAAGCCTCAGCTCAATGATGTTCTTAAGTGTTCCCTATCCTAACTCAGTGTAGTTCTCAATGCTATTTGTAACTGACTTAAACTCAATTTGTAATGTGTGTTTATGTCACTTCGCAACCTTGCAATGTCACTAGCTGCTTAATAATTATTACTTTAGCCATTACTGAAAACTATTGGCTTTAATTAAGTTAATATAATTAAGTTACTTAATAACTTGCAGCTTCCTACCTTACATTTAAATAACTATAATACATTCTCGGTTGATTTATCAGTTTATTATAGGTCACCTAAGTCTATCAGATAAAATATGTATAACCTATATTAGGCTATCCAGCCCTTTCTTACCAATGTTGATTATTGATTACATGTAAATGATCAAATTGATAGCCAGCTAAATGGAGAAAAACTCCTATTCATACACCTAACATAAATGCAGGTTCATGGTTTATATCAAGGACCCTTGAGTCACTCCTGATATGTTCCCAAACCACTACTACTGCATTTACTGCTTAGCTTGACATTCTGTATAAATAATCAAACCAATATAAAATCTAAGAATAAGATTTTCAAAGAATTTACTTCAACAAATTCCAAACTGATTTATGCTCTATTTATAGTTAACTTTGAAAAAGTACCTGTCTTTCAAAATTCAAATTTAGATTGTCTGCCAAAAATGGCTAAAAATAATGGAAGCAAATTTGCCTCCTTTGTTTGGTTAAATTTGATGACAAGTACTAATTTGCTATATTAATACTTAGTTGCATTTACAAAGATAATCTGATAATTAAACTTAAATTGTTTTTTAATTAGTAATCATAATTTGATCTTAGTTTCAACTAATCATCTGATCTTCTTTCTTCATTAGCAGCATTATGCTTTAGATTATCTGAATTTTTTAAGGCTCTCAATGAGGGTGAGCATCTCAGCATTTGTTGAGCTGTAATTCAATTCTACTGGGCAGAGTTTGCAACTGAAGAATTGGATTGGTCCCAAGACCATTGAAACAGAGTTTTAACTTTTAGTAGATTCAATATATGGATGGTTTTTTCAGCAATATTCAGTATGAATATTTGGTAATAATTGAAGAAACCTAATATTCATTGTATGTCTTTTTTGTTGTTAGTTAGCATAATTTTTTTTTATTATATTGCATGTGTCTTCTTTGAAGCTTATTTTAGCTTTTTCAATTTTGCTGCCTAGGAATACAACTGATTTTTCAAGAAAGTTACATTTTTGTGCATTTATTCTTAGACCAGAAGATTTTTATAAATGTAAGATCTTATCAAGTTTTTCTAGGTGGTCAGGTATTGTTTTCAATGCAATAAGGATATCATCAATGTATGCTGTGATCCCTTTGTTGAGTTAATGTTAGTCATTTTGTAGTACCCTTGTGATGTAAAATTGAAATATGGTCAGTGCATTACAAAGGCCATGTAGAGCCACTTGAAGAGACCATGAGGAGTAATGAAGGCTGTTTTTTCTATATCAGATTTATGCAGTGGCACTTGCAAAAATGCTTTGCACAAATCAAGAGTCATAAAGAATGAATTTTGGCATGATGTGTACAGTATTTGATTGATTTGCAGAAGAGAGTAAGCATCTTTTTTGGTGGTGTTATTGAGTTCACAAAAGTCTATGCATAATCTATATTTGTCACTCTGTTTGATGAACACAGTTGGTGATGCATATGGGCTTTTGGATGTTTGGTATAGTGTTTTTCTGTTATTCAGTTGTTATGAAAACTGTTCCTGCTTGGCTGGGAGTTGGCATTCTTAATAGTTTAAATCCTCATCTTCATTGGAATCAGATTTGTAAACATTACTATCATCAGTGTAATAACCTTCTTTGTTGGCTAGTAGATTGATAGATGCTTTACAGTTAGTGTGGATGTGTCTACATTGACCACAGTGGTTACAGTGAACTTTGTTTAGGTTAATGGCCTTTAGACGTGTCTCTTGGTTCATTATGTCATTAGGAGTTATGGTTTTCCTTGGTTTTGGTGTATAATATTTCAATGGTGGTGAATTATTTGATTTATTTTGATTAGATATTTTCTTGTAGATTTCTATCTGTAGTTTAGCCTCAACAGCTTTTTTGATAAACATAGATACCTTGTTGTCAGGGCTACATTTCTGTTCCAATCTGCGCCTGATTTGAAGAGGCATGCCATAAGTAATGTGAGTTAACAAATCATGTAAAGAATATTTGGTTGATGATCAGCTAAGTTGGTATAGGCATTCAACTTACAGGGTGTACTCTTTGATATCATTGTTCTGTGAGTAAGTTGTTTTGTTCAAAAGGATTTTGTATTGGTTGCACATGGTAGGTGTATGAAAGTGATTGTAAACATTTTGAATCAACAAGGAATAGTCTGATTTAGTAATGTTATGTAGTGTTAGGTAACAATTGAAGGCTTTCCCAGTTAGGAACATGGAAAATTGAGCAAGAGCATGCTATTGGCCCACTTTTTGAAAGGTTAGATGCTGTTCATAAGTGAAGAGCCATTCCTAAAATGTTGGTGAAATACTGTCAGCTTTGCTGGAAAATTTCCTAGGTGGCACTTGCAATTTAAGGTTGTTGTTTGGAGTCACTTTTGGCAACTTAGATTTATTTAGTTTTTTATTGGTGATGAGGTTTTCTAGATATTTTAGCCTATCACTTAAGATTTCTAATTTGTTATTGATGTTATTGAGCATAGGATTTAATGTCAGTGACTGAGGGAATTTTGCCCTAGGTTGTGTCACATTAGTTAACTCTTAAATGGTTTTTGGAGATGACTGATGAGGAATAGTTTTGATTATTAGAATGGGTTCATTTTGAACATGATGTCCTGGAGTGGTTATTTTAAGTGTAAGTTCATTTGAACTTTCTGGAGTGTTTAGGATTGCAAAGTTAGGGTTAACATTGCAGATAGCTTCAAGGTGAATTTCTACTTCTTGAGCTTGAGTTTGAATTACAATATTTTTCACTTTTTCACAATGAATTTTTTGGTTAATTGAATGCTCTGGTGATTAGTCTCTTTCACCTGTTTCAAGAGATTATTGTTCTGCTGAATAATGTCATCTGAAGTTTCAACTCTGTTGTAGAATTTCATTTGGTTTTTCAAGTGCTACATTTTCTTTGCACAGGTGTTGATTTTGTGTTTGCACTTCTTTTAGTTCAGAGTACATTTGTTTTTTTGATGTCTGAAGTTTCTTGTACTCATTGACAATTTGAATTTTGTTGGCTTGCAGTAGTGTGTTTCCTGATGGGAGTTTTATTTCTCTTTCTGTATCATATCAAATCTTTTTAATTTTCAACCTGGATTT
Organism: Hofstenia miamia; assembly: GCA_900660155.1. Lineage (NCBI taxonomy): Eukaryota > Metazoa > Xenacoelomorpha > Acoela > Hofsteniidae > Hofstenia > Hofstenia miamia. The sequence continues at coordinate 51,638 of CABFPE010000704.1, read as the reverse complement.
CTTTGATTTTTTGCTTTAGTGCCTCTATATCAGTTTCAAATGACTGAATTTTTTCTATGAGTTCTTCTCTTGAAGAGTTTCATATTTTGACTGGGGGCTAGAATGAGATGTTGGAGTGACTGGTTTTTTACTGTGTGTATTTGGCCTTTACTTCTTTATATAATGATGCCTGAGGGGCTTGAACAGATACAGCTTTCATCAGTGATGATATTCAGTTGAGTGGTAAGGCTTTAGTTAATCAGTAAAAAAATATTTCAGTGTATACAGCTTTCAGCAGCAAGATGTTTCAGCTGCATAGGTTGTTCACACAAATAGAGTCTCTGAAACTTTAAATAATTTTGCTCATTCTATCATTTTGGTTCTTCTCCCAGGATCCCTTTCACAGAGGTACCATTAATTATAAAATGTACTTGAGTTAGAAGTGTCCTGCAGTGGTCGCCATGTGGCATTGGCATGGAAATGTGCATTGATAAACACCAGGAATTTCCAATGTCTCAATAATTAACAGCCTGACTCCAGAGCAAAATGAGCCTATCCATACTAAATGTTGAAGGCAGCCAAGAGATCAGGGAAGGGTGCATGGCCACACTCAGCTGACACAAAACAGAGAACCTTAAGAGAAAGAGTCATACTAGCCAGGAGTCATAATTTAAATAAAAAAAGAGAGAAGCCCTATAAGTTCTTGAGTGCAAAGTGTATCCTATGTGCATGTATACCTAAACTAAGTGCAGGCCTCAGTTCATGCAATTTATGTGCTGAAATAAAATATAAAACATAATGAATGACAAGCAGTTGTGTAAAAGCCCTACTCTTAGAAATGCTGAAGTGCTGTAGTGATGAACTTGTAAAGCTGAACAAGGCACCCTTGGCAACAATATGATAATGTAGAATCATGGGGTAGCTCTGGCTACTCTAGTGGTACTGGTAACTCAAGAGTTTAGATCAAAGGTTGCAAAGTCTAACATAGCAGAGAGTGACCATGTGATTCTACATGGTAATGCTGATGTGATTCTAGACAAATTAGGGTGTCAGTTAAACTCTCTACTCTATTCTGTTGAAGTGTGCAGGCAAATCAATGCCTGGAGATCAACTCTGATAATGAAGCTTGCATACATACAGAAGTGGTCATCCAATTTTTGCCTGGTGATTGTGACATAGTGTGGGGCTGTTACTGTTTCTCTATTGTATATGGTTTTGTTCTTTCTCTTTAGTGTGAGACAGCTGGGATAGTTGTTTCCCCTGGCCATGAATCAACTTCACTACCAACCAATGCATAACTTTGCCTCTTATGATATTTTTACACTGCAGTTCTGTGCTTCAAAGCTGTCACTGAGCTTCAATGTTGTTTTTACTCATTTTGGTTGTGATCTTGTTGATGTCTTGTTCTTCTAGAATTTGGATTTAATACCATACCCTATGCTGTGCTGTTACCATTATTAGTTATTGTTTCTCCAAACCTGGTTGGAATTTCTCTTGATTTGTTGGAATTGTTTTCTGAATTTTCTTACTGTTTTCTTGCTAAATGGATTTTAGAAGTTTATCTTGTAATGGGACTCCCACTCAGGGTTTCCCCAGTGTGAGCACTAGCAGCCTAGACATTGCTTCTCACACTGTTAGGATTAGTTCTATTGTTTCTTCTATATCTTTTGATCCTTATTTCATTTGCCCACAGACACTGCCATCTCCAGAGCCTCAAAACAGGCCTGTGATACCCAATTGAGAGAGCTTCATTTCATTGATTCAATCAACACTTTGCAAATTCAACTCCAGACTTTGGTGATGCCTCTGCCTACATCTCCACTGTGACAGAGCAGCCCGCCTTGTTCTTCACTCTCCCAGTATAGACTTTCTGAGTATGTAACTCACTGTGTTTTACAAGATGTTTTGGACACCTTTTCTGATTACTTTTTGAACAAATTTCTGAAATTATTTCTGCTCAACTTCCTAACACTCCCATTGTTGCATCCTCTACACTATTGACGCCTCAATTCATTACCCCTGTTACTTTAGTCACAGCTGGAGAGCCCACCTTTACACAGTCAGCTTTGACTCAAGTTTCCATGTTAACCACAGTTGCCACTCCAGTTTCATATGTGCCAAGTGTGACTGTTTTGCCTCCTACACCTGTAAACAATTGTGTTAACCACACTGTTGTAACTCCAATTACTCCACCCAGTCATGTGATCTTTCTATGACCACTCTAAAGAGTGGCCCTCATTTTACTCACTCAATTCTACTCACAACTGCTGTTGGGGCTGAAATCACTAACTTATTTAATCCTCATTCTATATTACCTAAATTCACTGGAAAGATTGACGAAATTTCACAATCTTTTGAAAAATGGTTTTTTCTCTTTGAGTTAAACATGCAGCAGTATAAGGCTACACAAGATGCTGCCACTGCTCAATTCCCTACTTACCTTCAAGGTCTTGTGTACAATCAGTACATGATGCTGGATCAGGATTTGAAGACTAATTATAAACTTTTTATCAGTTACTTTGAGGACCATTACAAGGCCCCCATATTAAACATCAGTATAAGATGCTACTTTACAATCTTTTGTTCAAAAAAGGTGATGATGTTCACACATACATCACACAGGTGGAAAGGTTGTTTTGTTTAAGCAAGCTTACCCACAAGTATTCAAAGCATGATCATTTTTCATATATTTGTCAAGGCTTTCTGCCTAACATTCATAGCTGTCTTGAACTCAAGTGTGATCTTGAAGAAAATCTCAACCTAATTATTTGTAAAGCTATAAGCATCATATACATGTTGCACAACACCACTCACATTGACAAGGATGCCAGAGATCTTAGAGTTGGTTCTTCTACTCAGAAACCTCCTGCTTCTTCAAGCACTTTGCTTCCACTGTGAAAATAGAACTTGAACAGACTCATTGTTTTTGCTGTGGCCAGAAAGGGCACACAAAATCTCAGTGCCATGCTGTAATTCATTTAGTCACTGATAGCAAAGGCTTCATCATTGATGAACCTGGGGACAGAGAGTGTCCTCCCAAGCCACCTGTCAGCTCAGTTGATCAGTTAAACTAGTTGGACTGCTGTCTCCTAGAAAATGTGTGCATGACATTCTGGTAATCACTTCACTGTTGCATACTAACGTTATCCCAGTAGATATAAATGGATCTTTGATAAATGTCACCATTGATACCAGGGCCTCAGCCTCAATATTTGCAACTCTTGTTGCTCTAAGTTATGGCTGTCACAAAATGATTTACTTCCATCTATTGCACATCTGTTGGATGCTTCAGGGAATTCCCTTTCACTTAAAGGTTGCATACTGAACCTAGAGCTACACATTTGGCAGGAACTATTCATTGTTAATTTAATTGTTATCAATACCTGCAACCAGCCACTCCTGTATGACATAATTCTGGGAAATGATTTCCTTGAGCAGAATATGTGTATTATCAATTACAGCAATAACACCATTTCCATCAGAGAAAGTGAATGTTGGCAGGAGCTTACCACCATTCCAAAGCAGGACATCTCTCTAAGTTTTTCTGAACATGTAATTGTTAAGCCTCATCATTGGAAATGTGTTGCCTTCACCACTGACTCTGCATACACTGGTGATGTTATGATTTCTGGATTTAAGGGAAAACATTTCCATGGAGTTAACTTCTCCCCCAATCTCTGTCTTGTCTCAAAAAGAAGAACATGTGTTACTATTCTAAATAGTTCTGATTCTCTGGTTAAGATAGACCCTTCTCAACTGAAACTTGTTGCAACTCCAGTTCATCTGGAATTACAGGCCATGACCTGTTCACTGATACTAACTGCCATTCACAATCTGGCAGAGCTGAGTGACAATGTTAGTGAGCAGACTCATCTGCATCTTAGCTCTCAGGAGCATGAGTCACTTTCTCATCTGCTCTAGCAACATCATTAGGTTTTCAATTACAATTCAATCAGCATTGGCCAGGGCATTGGCAAACAGCATTCCATAGTAACCAAGAATGATAATCCAATTTTGCTTGCCCCTTAGAAGAGTACTGGAAAACCTCTGAGAAGAGTATGAAAAGATCCTGAGCAATCTTATAGAAAGTGGCATTATTCAGGCTAGCAATAGCCCCTATGACGCTCCCACCATCTTTATTAAACAAGGCAACAGGCAGGTGCCAATGAAGCCTGCTGATATTTTGAAGACTGCCTTTACAACTCCATATGGCCTCTTCAAATGGAAGTAAATGGCTTTTGGGCTCTGCAAAGCCCCTGTGACATTTCAGCACTATGTCACCTGCATGCTCAGAAATAGTGCTAATGTATTTGAGCCAGGCATAACTGCCTATATGGAGAATATTCTTGCCATTGGCAACAATTTCTTTGAGCATCTGGAAAGGCTTGGATGCACTCTTAATTTGTTATACAAATATGGTCTCTGAGTTAATGGAAATAAGTGTTCTTTGTTACAACCATGTGTAATTTTTCTTGGAAGAATCATTGAACCTGGTCATATTTCCATCAAGAAAGATGTGAAAGGCCACCTTGATAAAATTGAAACTCCTTGTTCTTGTAAGGATGTGCAATGCCTTATAGGATTCTTGAATTATTATGGCACCTTCATCTAAGAGTTAGCTGATAAAACCAAGCATATCTCTAACTTACTACAGTACATTGCTGAATTTAAATGGAGCTGGGCCAAGCAAGAAGAGCTTGATGCAGTTAAGAAAGAGCTTAGAAGAATTCCCAGCTTAAACCTACTGGATTATTCAAAGGAATTCCTTATTGATTGTGACACCAGTTCTGTTGCTATCAGTGGTGTGCTCAGTCAGGTTATTGATGGGAAAGAGAGTCCCATCCAGTACTTCAGCCACAAGCTCTGAAACACTGAGCAAAACTATGGCAGGACCAAGTCAGAAATGCTAGCTTTAGTTGAAAGTCTGAAGAAATTTCGTTTTTTTATTCTGGGCTGTCAGTTTACTGTGCATACTGATAACTCAGCACTGGCATGGCTGAAGAAATTCTCTGGGGACATGTCCAACATTGTTGCCTGATGGATCAAGTATTTAAATGATTTTACATTCTCCATCAAACACTGTCCAGGGAGACTGCACAACAATGCAGATTATTGGACTGCTCTCCTTAGCTATGAGTGTGATCTCTGGAAGCTGCCTGGAGAGAAGACACCATTCAGGTTTATTCCCTTCAACAACTATGAGTGTCTGCCTGAGATCAATGCAGATTGCCACAGAAACATGGTTGGCTCTCCCTGAGTACTTTCAAAGAGATCTGGTGGAAAAGATTCATGAGAAAGGCCACTTAGGTATCATTCAAACAGAGTGAACATTTAATGCATGATATGTAACTATTGGTATTAGAACTGCAGTGCAAGATGTGATCAAACAATGCACCACTTGTCTATTGCATGAAACCAGATATTTTCTAGAGCAGTGAGCTGAGCTTCATAGCAGAGCAGCAGACTGCACAAAGTTGTGCATATGGACATTGAAAAGCTCTCTCATGATGAGGAAGGGTACCAGTACCTTCTCATACTTATTGACCATTTTACAAAGTATGCTCAACTCATCCCCTTTGACAGCACCACTGCCAAGGTTATTGGAGAGAAAGTGGTCAAGGAATGGATTCTTAAGTTTGGGCCCATGGAGCACCTAATTTCAGATCATGGTCCTCAATTTGATAACCACCTTATGGAGACCTTAATGAAAGAGCTTGAGATACTCTATGAGTTCACCACCATGTATCATCTGCAGTTGAAAAGTGTAGTGGAAAGACTTAACCAAACTGACATCAAACTAATATGAGTTGCTCTTGCCCAAGCAGCAGGCAGAAATTTGAAAGAGGTTATTGAGGCAGTAGAGTACTTTTATAATACTGCAGTACATTCTACTACTAAGGTCGGCCCTTTTAAGGCTATGTTTGGTCACAAGGCAAGTACGCCTCTTTCCACCATGTTTCCTGATTAAAATGAACCTACATTGGAGAATTTTGTGAATCATATGTTACATGAGTTTCAAGAAGTACATTTAACTATCTGTCAGAACACTAATCAATCTGTTATCTGTCAACAGCAGAATTTCAACTGCAAAATGTATGGTGAGCCACACAAAATTGGCAACAAAGTCTTTGCCTATTTTCCTTCCAGATCACTCACACAAATCAAGTGTGGAAGCTTGCTACTAACTGGCAATGTCTGTTCACTATCACAAAGGTGTTAGACCAACATAGATATTTATTAAGTAATGGGAGAGTCACCCATTTCCAACAACTCAAACAAACTATTAAAGATCTTAGTAATGTTGTCATTGACCTTAACAGTGAATTTTCACTTGTTGATGACAGAGTAAATGAACTTGAGAGTTATAATAACCTCACCAAGTGTGAGGAAGACAACTTACTGAGGTTGATTATGATAGTAACTTTGGTAATAGTAGCAACATTACTGCTACTCATATTTTGCCTAGATGTAGAGTTAGGGATCAAGAGTATTTAGATCACTTAAATACCCAAGATTGGGAACTTAATTAATCTTTATGTTTAGCAACCAAGTCACAGCAGATGAAACAAACCAAAAACCAGCTGCACATGAGGAGATGAGTGAGGCAAAGACATAACCCCAAAGTTGAACAGAGCCAAGATGACACCACTTATCAAGCAGAGGAGAGTGTATCCTGAAAGAGAGGAAGGACACAAGAGGACTCAGGTAGCTGACCAAGCAACTACTTGGGGCACCAAATAGCCCCTCAGGAATCAGAGGAGTTTTGTAAGTACAGAGTGTCTTTTACTAACTTAAGTGCTAACATTAAAACATCCTATTGTGACTCAATAACAATGAATCTAGCTTCTTTCAACTGCATTTGATCTTTTTCATTTAATTATTTATTAACCCATTTTAGATTAATCATCAAAGATTTGGTAATGATAGCTATTGCTTAAGATCTGGCAACAATTTGGGAGGAAACTGCACTGGGTCTGGGGTGACAAATAGCTCCTTAACAGTGACAGCCAGAATTGTGGTCACTTTAGGTTATGATTATGTGTAGGGAATAACAACTTTTATTCAATCATTTTGTACATGCACTTACTAATTAACACATTGCAAATATACTATGCTGCTGGCAAATGTGAATGCATAGTAATTATGTAACTTTTGTTTGTTATTTATTTACATGAGCTGAGATAAGAGAACTCTGAGATAAATTGTTTACTGAGCTAGAAATTAATACTTGAGACACACAATTAGCATATTGGCAAGTAGGGATGGCTTCAAAGATATGGCTTTGGCATGATGTTGTGTGAATTGGTCACTGCTGGAGTTGTTTATGGAATGAAATCTCTGTATTTGTTTGGCAAAATCAGTGAACCATCAATGTATGTTTCTTTTGTTGGAATGTGGGTCACTCTCTGCTATGGTAGACTTTGCAACATTTGATCTAAACTCTTGAGTTACCCAGTACTGCTAGAGTAGCCAGAGCTCCCACATGATTCTACAATAATTGAAAAAGCATCTTAAAGAAATTACATATGCAACTACACCTTTTTCCAATTAAATTGGCACAACTAACATTTAAATTGTCACAACTAACATTTAATATGTCACAACTAACATTTCATTTGTCACAACTAACATTTAAATTGGCACAACTAACATTTAAATTGGCACAACTAACATTCAATTTGTGACAACTAACTTTTAATTTGTCACAATTGTAAAGCATAAATTTAATTACTAATCTTTATTGTTTTAGGGTATTAAAACAAAAAATTTATCTTTTCCGCTTAATTGGCAGGGTTTTTTAAATTTGATCTTCACATTCAAAAATTAGATTGTTTTTTTTAAATTAGGAATCAAACCCACTTCTTGACAACAGTAAATACACATTGAAAACAAATTATATTTATTAATTCATATTATGTAATATATATGAATATATATTTCTAAAAAAGGCATTGATATATAATATGTATATATCAAAACAAACTAGTTTTTCTTTTATACAAATGCCAATATACACAAAAACAATTGTTGCTTGTTATTTTTGTTTCAATATATGTTAAATGTTTGTCTTCTTGTTTTTGTTGAAAAATTTAAAAAAACCTGCCAATTAAGCTGAAAAGATAAATTTTTTGTTTTAATACCCTAAAACAATAAAGATTAGTAATTAAATTTATGATTTACAATTGTGACAAATTAAAAGTTAGTTGTGACAAATTGAATGTTAGTTGTGCCAATTTAAATGTTAGTTGTGACAAATGAAATGTTAGTTGTGCCATATTAAATGTTAGTTGTGACAATTTAAATGTTAGTTGTGCCAATTTAATTGGAAAAAGGTGTAGAAATAAAGGTTGAGTAAAATCTATTAAACATTTTCTAACAAAAGTGAAGTATTTAAATAGAAAAAAGGTATTCTATAAACAAAAAGTAGCACTAAAGCATACTGTAAATACTAGCAGGTGCCTCATAACCTTTTGCACAGTTATAACTAATATCAGAAATACTGTGTGGCAGAAGATTTAAACATTCAAAAATAGCACAGATTGTCTAACACTTAATACATAAATCAAGGCAATTACAAATTCATGTAAGTATTGTACAATTTAATATTTATTAATTTTGAATAACTAAATATGAAAATGTTTGTGAATGCAGCAGTTAATGCCACTATTGACTCTCCTCCTTGGATATCCTGAAGTCTCACCTGTCATTTGCAAATGATCTTCAAATTATAATCACTTCAATATCCCCACAAATATGCCAAGCTACTGCAAATTGCTGTTTACTCTATGTCAGGAGTTGGCTCATTTGAATGGATTATCATTCAATGACAATAAGCTGGGATATGTTCTGTTGCCATCACATGACTATATGTCAGACACACAATCTCAAGAAATGGCATCAGCTACATTTGAAAGCTTAAAAAGGTATGTTTTGGAGCAGGCAGGGCTGTATTTGAAATGTGGGTTGCAAAATTGCACCATTTTTTTTCAAAATAAACTACATGTAATTGTTTTAAATATATTTCTTATTAAATATAACAGATATAAAGGTTGACATAGTTCTATAGAGCCTTCAATTCTACAAGAGAATTAACAAATGTGTAAACTTAAGACAATAAAATAAGTTTTTCATAGTGTAACTGTTATGTCTATTTCAATGTTTTTATACTAATACAATCAAAAAATCATTTCTATTACCATAATATTTCACTTGTTATGATTCCTTATGTGCTTAAATGCTAGAGAGTGGAAATTGATTCAGATGCAATTTGTAGATTAAATTAAATTGTGAAGAAATTTGCATGTAAAGTGCAACTCCATTGTGGTTTTCATTTTAAATTTAAATAAGGGGGTACACCACTTTTACAAGGGAATAGGGTTTGAATTTCTTTATTTAAGTCAGTGCATTCTCAAAAATCCATTCAACTCTCCAAGAATGCATGTTGCTTGAAATCAGAAATGATCACAAAATTAGTAAAACTCCTCTGAACTTTCTCCTGAAAATTTGAATTTGTAGAACCTTCTCAAGTCACTAAGGCATATTGAAGCTAAGTGAATAAAATTGGCTTATGAAGCTTCACAAAACATTCAAAAAGCATGTTGAGCAATTCAAGCTTTTTCATAAATAATAGTGTACTGTACTGCCCAGTTTTTGAGCAGATGAATTTCATATGAGTGAAATGATTAGGTATTGTCAAGATGAATTCAAGAAGATTTAGTACAGAACACAAGCTATTGGTATGTTCAAAACAGATATGATGCACTGTCTAAAGAAGGAGTTCTTTAGATTTGATTTGATTGAGTTTAAACTTAATTTCATTACACATCATTCAATTTGATGCAGCATTTGACTTTTTAGGTGATCAAGCATTGGGCACCAGTAACCTAGAATAGCAAAATAGTACATCCTGGCTATATTCCACTCACCATTTTCTTTTTTCAAGGTTGTAATTTCTCAGACATTACACATTCTGTTGATGCCATCTTCTATCAGACATCTTGTTTTAAGAGACTTTTGTTCACACTCTAATTCATGCTGCACAGTATCAGGACTGGGCAGAGATTGCACTAAGATATTGAATGCATCATTAGTTGTGTCAGTAATTTGTAAATCAAACCAATTGCCAATTTTGTTGCACATAAAATCATTCATGTATTTTTCTCAGGGTAAGATGGATTGTAACATATGTAAATAGATTAGTTTCTGGACAGCAAGATTTCTAGCACATGCCTGTGTTATATCCAAGTTGGAATATTGTAACTCAATCCTCATCAATGCCAGTTCTCATCATATTTTTGTCTTCTCCAGAAAATTCAGAATACAGCTGCTGATTTTGTGTTTGACTGTCCTGGTCCCAGTTCTAAATGATTAATGAACAACACAGTCACTGTGTAAAGAATCAGGCACAAAACAAAGTAATAACAATAATGCTTTGAGCTATTTATTTTGAATCATCTCCTTCATATATCAAGGAACTAATTCAGCAATATGAGCAACACTCCCAATGTTTCTCTGACACTTGGCTGGAACTAAATCACCCCTGCCTGTGTTACAATTAGTGGCAATGTGTTCTCCCACTTTGCCCTGAGTTTGTGGTACTCCCTTCCTGCCTATCTTCAATCAGTGTTATCACATCCATGCTTTAAGAAGAAATTAAAAACATACCTCTTCAAGACCTGAACTCGTGTTTTTATATTTGTTGTATTGTTTTTGTCAGCACCCTGTAGAGTGGCAATTTAGCAAATATACTTATATATATATATATATATATATATTTATATATACCATAAAATCTGTAATTGAGTGCCACCTATAATAGAAGGCCACTCTTATGAGGAGGTTGAAAAATAGAAGGCCACTCTGTAATTGAAGACCACTTGTAATTGGAGGCCACCCTAATAAGGAGCAATTTGGATCTAAAGCTGTGGGTTAACATAGGGGTGACTCTCCAGTTGTTTGAGAAAATCTATTATGAATGAATGAATTGGTTGGAAAGCTAAGCAACTACAAACCCCTATTCATACACCTAACCTAAGAACACACACTTGTAGTAATCAGGCTACTGGTCACACTACAAAGATATGAATGGCTGATATTCAGCTTCTTCCAGAATTCCTTTAACTGGATTTGGGGAACATCCAGAAACTACTCATGTGCTTGAATGTTTAGCTTTCCATTTACATAATATATCAAACCTGATGAAGCATAAAATAAATCCAAAGTAAATTTATTCACCAAATAACAGCTGCACAACTAAGATGTACCTGTCTTTTTAAATTTCACATTTGTTTGTTTCTCTTCTGCCACTTATTATGCAATGTCAGCATTACTTAATTATTAGCAGTTTGGTTCTTGATAATTTGTGAAATGCTTTTGCTGACAACAATATTAATGTAATTGTTAATCACTAAATGAGCATTATCAACAATTATAATAAATCATTCTTTGTTATTTTGGTATAGCATCTGCTACCAAGCATTGATATAGGTTAAATGATTCTTTTAAACAATTGAATATATATATATATATTTCTGCTAATCTTTCTTTAACTGAAATAACTGAATACAATTTAGGTACTCCGCCATCATAGCTCTGCTCTGTGAATGGTGTATCTGTGGCCTCTGGCCAACTCTGATCTCTGCATCACTTCATTTGTGTTTCCATAGCTGATCTAGGTGGCTTTGAACCTCAGCTCAACAAAGTTCTTATGTGTTCCCTACCCTAACTCAGTGTAGTTCTCAATGCCAAATGTAACTGACTTAAACTCAATTTGTACCATGTATTTAATTCACTTCACAACCTTGCAATGTCACTAGCTGCTTAATA
>CABFPE010000703.1:377745-398374 GCA_900660155.1 Hofstenia miamia | reverse complement strand
ATATATATATATATTAATAAAATCGCGTCAAATCGAAATAATAGGAAATGCATCCAATTTTAATTCTGCTGCTCAACGCGTTGGTTACAAGATCAATTCAATAGTTGTTAAAAAGGAGGACATCGATGTAGTATGTGTTGAACTTGATGTGGAAACTTTATGGTAAAGAAGTTATGGTACGCCAGGTACACGCCTCATTCACAAGGTCGATTCAGTACGGCCGGTTAACTTAAATCTTCAAAATTAAAATATTACTTGCATTTAAAGGCTTCAATGACATTGTGAATATTAAACGTTTTGTTCACAACGCTATCCCACCAAACGTTTGGTATAAAATACAGCACTGCGATTAACAAAAGGACAAATGGTACCCATTGGTAATACTTTATTTCTTCGTCGATATGCATTTTATCTCTGCCTTTGATAACTGAGGTGCCACTGGGAATGTAGTATGTGTTTTTTATCCAACAATAGTTGTCAACATACTCGACCCATTGTACTAAATTAAAACTTTAAAGAGTTGCATATTTATCAAAAAGGCTATAGGCTATAAGATTTCATAAATCCATCATATTTTTGTCTACCAAAATATATTAAGCGAAAAATTATTTTTAAAATCAGTTCTAAATTGACATATAACTTCGACTGCTTCTACTAAATCTTTTAAAATTTAAGAAAACAGATGTGAAATATTGAAAATTATTTAACAAGTATTTGAATACTTTGGAATATGAGTATTAAATCAAGTTCACATTAAATTTTGGTAATTATGGAAAATTTATCTGAAATTGGACACAGCAACTATCCAAGTAAGAATCAAGCAATGACTTACATGTAAAATATTCCGGTGACCAACAGTCTATTGGATCTCCAACAAAACTTGTTACAGTGGTTAATACTGTCAATGCAATAAAAAAGCCAGCTGAAAGTTTAAAATTGAGTCTGTCTGCAAATGATGAGGCATAGACTGAGCTCGGTTGTGAGATAAAGTTAGTAATATCAAACGCTCCAAGTTGCAATAGCGCCATTTGCTAGAGCTATGTTATGATAATTAATTGATTGCGCAATTAACGTCTATATAGTTTAATACATTTATTGCATTCAATTGGTTTGCGAAAATCATGACGTTCACTAATGGTAACATCCTTCAAAAAATTAACTGACAATTTAGATAACCCGAAATCGAAACTATAAATACACAATTTCGTAAATTATCAAACCTAGAAATCTTGAATAAAAAGAGTGGAATAATCATCCTTACTAGACGAGCAAAATAAATTGGTTAATGTTGTTACTAGATAGAAGTGGTGCAGATTTTTGCAAACTGCCTCCACCCACGCCCAGAAACTTTGCACCCTGCCTCACTTCACGGGTTCACCCTTGTCCCCTTTATCCCTTGCTTTTTATTCTGCTGTTCAAACGGCCGCACCCAAACCAATTTGCTCCAAGAACTATTTGCGATATTCGACTGCCCCATATTTTTATAATACTATACCCCCACTGCCAAATACTTTGAATCCTTACTGAGTAGAAGACACAGAATTATTAATCAAATGTCATCTAGTCTAGTATTAATAAATATAAAAATCTAATAACAATTATGTTACTAATACATGGGAAAAAACATGTAGAAAAATGAAATTCAATTTTAACCTTAAAATATGTTCATAAAGCCAATATTTTACGCAAATTTTTTATGCAAGTTCAGATCAAAAAGATTTAATTGGTTTTATTGGATAAAATCAAATTTTACAAAGAGGTAGGAATGCCCGACAATTTTTCAAAATTCGACTAAATTTCTAACCATTACCAAATATTCTCAAACATGCAAGTATGATATATTAAAAAATATCTTTGCAATCTCTAAATTGTCAATTTGTTGGTTTAGTTTTTCACAACTCAAGTGAGTTTTTGCCCCACTTTGTCCATTGGTGTCCTCAGCCAAATGCCCGGGCCACCCACCCACGTGTTGACTCGCCCCACTTCCATCTCTGGTTGTTACAAGTTCCTAGATATTCTAGGGGCCCTGAAGAAATGCACCTTCTACGCCTAGTATAGTTTGATAATAATATCTTTACCTAAATAACGTATTGCACACATAAAAGAGAATAAAGGAAGAAAAAATCTATATTCGAAAATATCAAATGATACTAATAGCGAATTCTAAGGCATCAATACGAATAAGCTGTGCAATGATAGGGTCCCTAACAGAAGCTTCAACAATATTTATGGTATGTAATATATCGAAAATCAAATGGTTTTATGTCCCTGAAGGTCGATTGTCAATGTCAATCATGATCCAAATTATTGTAGCCATGCTATAAAAAATAAATACACATTAGAGTGGAGTGAAAAAGAATTGTTTTGATTTTTGAAAAAGAGAGCTACTCTAAAGCTGCCTCTACTTCCAAAATCCACACCTTTTCATGTTCTTATATAGTTGCCATCTTAACTGTGTTGGCAACTCTATTTTTACTTGCAAACGAGCAAAATTGCAAAGTCCCCAAACATAATCTAATTTTATAATTATGGCCTCATGTCGTACACTGTACACACTTTTGTAGCACTTGAAAAACTAATAAAACCCATATAAACTTTCCCAGGTTTTCAATATTTCCCTTCTCAGGAATTTAGAAATTTAGCCCAATTTCCAATTTAGCCCACTTCCGGATAAAATTCGTATTTCAATATTGGTTGCGTCTGGCATCCTGAACACAGGAATGCACAAAATAAATAGGCCAGTAAAATTGACAAATTCCACTAGGATCCTGGGTCCGTATTGGAAATGTCTAGCCTTTAATCACTTTATTGTGTAAATTACCATGGAAAGTAAAACATGTATTCAACTGAACGCAGTGGGGACATTGTAATTTAAGATTTTAAAGTATCATTTCCCAAATTTCTAAATCAACCGAATTTAATTGAAAACAATTCATTTGAAAATCAAAATCAATTGACTTTTTTATATCAACATGTTGATATTAATTCAAATCAATACAACGACAATCCTGTGTTATTCTGAGTGTGATAATGTTAATTATATAGTCATTCAATTGCATTGACTGTTGTAATATATACGGACGTTAGTTGCACACTCAGTAATTTATCGTAACTATTGCATAAAATAGCTCTATAAAATGGATGCGGACACCGACGCTTTGCAACAATTCAGTTTTTTGCCCGTTTTTGGTGCATTTCTAAATCCAAAGTCAGTTTATGCTTCATCTTTTTCAGACAGACTCAATTTTAGAATTTCTGCATGCCTCTATCTTGTTTTAATGTGCATAACGATTTTCAAATTTTATGTTGGTGATCCCATTGATTGCTGGACTCCTGAATATTTTACATGTAAGTATTTCTTAAGTATCTACTCTTGCACATTTGAAGTTCATTGTACAAATTATAATGAATTTTGTTGCATTAACTTTTTGTGAGCTGTTTTTTTTTGAGATAAAAAAAATATTAGTGACAACACTTTAGAAATCTAATATTGCATCCGTAATCAGGTTTGCTTGTGTCCAACAAGTATTTGTTATTTGCATGAAAAATATAAAATTGTCAAAATTTCAAGTACAGTAAAACACCAAAATAATTTTGTGGTTAATTTATTTGATTAACATTAAACTTCTTAATAAAATGTACGATATTTCAAAATATGTAAGCATTGTGAAGCTGTTAAGCTTAAAAGTTAAAGAACGTAGCAAGAACTCTTAAAACTACACCTGATCTATTACATCAAAAGATGTTTATAATAGTAATTTTGTTATATTTTTTTTAGAAATTTGTTAATTTAAAATAGTAAATATTGGGCTTCTTACACCTAAAATGGTGAACAAATCAAGTTTTGAATTCATTGCTTGAGAAATCAATTGAATGGCATTACTGCAGCTTTGCAGAATAACTAGAATTCTGTCATATTTCTGCTCACAGACTACTGTGCAGTTCTATATTTTTACCATATTCTCGACATTTTCGCAATAACTCATGGCGGAATGATGAGTTTTGACTGATTTTGGGCGCCGGATCAAAAACGACTTTATCGGTAGTAAGCAAATCATGCCAAAACTTGAACATCACATTACTTTTATTAGATATCATACTCAAATAAATATATTTAAATTTAAATTTAAATCGATCATAGGCAAGATTGCATTGAATATATTTTGATATAAATCCAAACTTATCGTATATATTATAACACTGAACTCTTCACCATCAAGGCATCATTTATACTTCATTAAAGCATTTCTCAAAATTGTATAAATGAACACTAATCAGCCCTAGATTTAAAATGAATAATGTGAAAGCCAAAGTATGATCCTTAGGTCAACTCCTTGGCTTATAACAAAGGCATAACATTGAATTCAAGCAAAAAACTGAAGCCATCAATTGCCTAAGCTAATGATTAAAATTCAAGCACTTTCAGATAGTTAATGAAGACCCATTGTAATGCCTTTTGCGCAGCGGTATCAAAAATGCAAAAATGCTAATGTTAGTTCTAGCAGGAGTTTAAATTTCATTATACAGAGCATAATGCATTTTGAACAGTTTTTTTGGAGCTTCAATAGAATATTAGCGACATAGCTTTTTACCATGGGTTAGGGATTTGTTTTGTTCTTTCCACGAACATAAAAAATAAATAACTGTCACTAATCTTCATTTGCGCTTCCATTATAGACTAAAAATTTTAATAGCATTAGGAGCGCAGAGGAAATATTATAGTGCGAACGCATACAAACATAATCGTTTAAAGCGTTTCTAATAGAGTTTACCAGGTTAGTTTGATTCGGAAAGTAACCATTTAATCACAGATTTTTAGTCCATAGTAAAGATTTAGAGCTTGGGCAATTTGGGTAGCTTGGTGGAAGTAATCCTATACTTTTTTTTAAAACTTTTAAATTCCTTCCATGCCTAATGTTCACGTAATCAAGAGATCACAATCCCATGCATTTTGATTTAGATGGACCACCCAAACCTTTTTAGGACTGCGACCGGCCGCCGCTTAAAATGAAATTGAAAAAGGAGACAATCGTCTATCCTGTTGTGCTTTCAAATGTTGGATAATTTATTAATTCGTCAGCGTTTAAAATTTTGCTCCAGAAATAATCAGAACAAAATATTTCAAGCCTGTTATTTTCACATTGTAAAATCATATTCATATTTATAACCTAACTAATGGGACTTCAAATAAATTACTTTATTGCCTTAAAAATATCACGGCAAATAGTTTTTTGGTTAAGGTTGAAAATAAACAGGATAATATAGGGATCCAATTTTTTTATTTAAAGGTAAAACTAACTTCGGGATGCACGATTTTTAAGCTCCATACAATATGTTGTGCTGTATACACAAGTTTAAAATTCATATTTTTGTTGCCATTAATTAACGAAAGGAAAAGTGATTTAATTTTCTCGCAATCAATTTTAACGACAGAAATTTTCACAATAACTGTCTAAAGGGTAATATTTATAAACAAGGTAATTTTTTATCAAATTTATAAAAGCACTTCTGTAACATTTCTACTGATGTAAATTGCATCTCTGTCTCTGCATGTGAGCTTCCTGCCAAATAACAAAAGCAATAGCTCAATGATTAATACTAACTCCGTCCTTATCATATTCCAAGGCTCCATCTCGCATTAATATACTTAATTAATACTAGCAGCAAGTAAGAACTATTAAAAACTATATTGCTATTTTAATTTGCAACGTAAAATGTATTTGATTTGAAAAATATTATTTTAACAATTTAAATTTAAGAATCAGTAGGTAGTCATCTTTATATATATTGTTCATTCAGACCTCATCATTATTTATGCAATAGTAAATTTTATGCAGTTTCGTTTTTGTAAGTTTGTCTTGTTTTGACAACATCAATTTCTATGAAGACAAATTGTTGTTTTATTAGAATTATGTTATATCTGAAATTATATATATATGAAGGGTAGGCCAGAAGTAAGCAGGAATTTTATATTTCTATATCATTCAATAACTATAAATTGAGAAAACTACCTACCAATAACTCAGAGTAGAAACAAGCACAAAAATTTAATAAAATTCAAAATTCGCATCATGGGAAGCAAGATATTTATGTAATTGTGTTTCAAAAAAACAACAGGCACGTTGAGACCATATACTCGGTGCTTTATAAGTTTTCAAAAAAAAAATCCAGCCCTGTCAAGTTTGATTGCTTTGATGGCCATTCTATTTGTCTACACATCCATTGAGAAACCTCCAGATATTTCTCCAGAAGGTTTACATGCCTTCCAACATTGATCATAGATGAAAATAAATCCAATAATTGCATTGAGTAATAGCCCAACCCAGACTGTTACACCAGGACCATAATTACCATAATTACAAATATTGTGGCGGTTAACACAAGCATTCAATTTGAACTCATCACTCCAGATTATACTGTTGAGAACATCTGGTTCCCGAACTCCAAAAGCTGCTCACAAAATTCTACTTGATGTCTAAAGTCATCTCCATTTAACTCCTGTACAAGATGAGACATGAACAGCTTCAAGCTATTGTAGTGTAGAAGACTTTGGATAGATGATCGTCAAAAGTGTTGTTCCACAGAGAATCTTGGAGATGAAGTCTGTGACTGCATGATAATTGAAATGGAAATTTTCCGTCGATTTCGTAAAATGCGAACACTGCCTGTGCTTTCGAATCTTCAGAAATGCCAGTAACTTTTTCGCATTTGAATTTGAATTATTTCAAAGTAGTTGACTCGTTTCCAACCTGATAGAAATATTTCAAAGCATCAATCTTTATTTCAACTGTGTTAACATCAAACATTTATATATTTTGATTTTTGTTTACTAATGATGTAAATAAACAAACAATTGTAATGAATTTAGTGAAAAAATGAAAAACCTATGAAGTATTAATGTGATTAGGGAAGTAATTAAATATAATTATTGAATGGAAACTTATATTTAAGTGACTGATTACTTCTGCCATTATATATATATATAAGGTATAATCTATTTCTTTTTATCTGGCTCACATATTTTATTGTGAAACTTTTTTGACTGATTGCGAAAACGTGATTTTTTGATGTTTGATAAAAAAATGTTGCGCGTCAATCCAATTTAAATTTTTGTAATTTTGCAAATATTTTTGAAATATTTCAAAAAATCGTTTTTCTAAGATCCAATTGATAATCAAAAATATCACGAATTTTAGATGTAATCAGACTATTTTATTCAAAATTCAATAATGAATATAAATTTACAACCATTAAACAAAACCACTCTATTAATAAGTTTTCACTCGTTTGACAAAATTGTTCTGCTATTCTATTATTTCTCGGCACATTAACACTTGACGGTTCTTTGGAAAATAATGAAATTCAAACAAGGGATTCTTCACAACTTATAATTTCGAGTTGTTGTTTCAATGATATATAATCATCAGCATAATATAAATGATATTCAAGCCATATTCTCCTCATGCATTTGCCATATAAAAGTACAAATTCCATCTAATTCAGATATTAATAAAAAACAAAGAATAGCATAAATTGCGCTTGAGTTCTATCGAGCTTAAGATGAATTAGGTAAGGGCTTAAATTTAATATTCAGCAGTAGATTTTCTTTTTATCGAGACTTCTACTAAATAATATAAGTAATCCACATCTTCGTTTTTTGTATTTGTGCAGCTTTGTGTGTCTGGAAAACTCGCATCACACAACGGCAAGCCTGTCCACTGATCAAACGGTATAACTTCTATTTTGCTCAATTTGCCAAAAACCTTTAATATTTTGAATTCCGTGGTCTCAACTCCTTGTGCTTTATTCGAGTACAATTTTAGTCCCACTGCCAATGAAATTTTTAGTCTGTTATACCGCAGCGAACAGTAGATCGCATGAAAAGCGTTATCGCAAGGACCCTAATTCACTACGATCATGAATAACCACCAAACTATCCTTTTCCTAGACTTCACTGCTTCATCGAAGTTTTTATAGCAATAGCAATTTGAATGTTGATGTTGAGTCATTCATAATTTGGATAATACCAGTCAGTAGTTGCAGCGTGTGTGCAGCTTAAACAGTGTCTTTTCTCCAGAGCATAGATAATCAAATTTGAATTTTATGATAATTTTATAATTTATAAGCTAACATTGTTCACTTAAATGTCAGCCCTCATTGCTGTAGCTGTATCAAGGAGTGTAAAAAATATATTGTATTTAAATATATTAGCAATGAATATATTTAAATAATTTATTTTAGCTGTTAAAAATAAAATTTATTTAATTTTTTCAGGAAATTATTGATTTATACCAACAATTATCTTAGCACAAATTATCCAGTACACTTATAACAAAAAGCTGTAAAAGTAAATCCTTAAAAATGGTGATTTTTTAAGTGAACCAATCAGATTTCAAGTCAAACTATAATGTAGGGTTTGTCAAACGCAAATTGAAATTTTCTATTGCTCAATCTGTGGTTACTTGAATGGTTTATACTCTTTATGAAATCACCAAAAAATAATTTCGGAAGAAATGTTTTTGTAAAAGAATACTGCTAAATTATATTTAACATTTTTTGCAGTTGAATAAAAATATGCTTATTATTTGAAAGAATTATATATATAAATATATATTTTTTACACCCCTGGTTTTAACATTTTAGCAAAAATATGGAAGTAAACTTTGTCTGATGCAATTTTTTAAGGGGACAAGATAAGGCAAAAATCAATTCAGGTGGGCAATTACCCACCTTAGCTGCGGCCTTGCGAATAAATACGACAATAGATAATCTGAATGATTTCCTAAATATTATCCGCTAAACTTTAACTTCGTCATTCTATTGATAAAATTATTTTTAAGCTCCTGCGCATTCTTAAGAAATTGATTCACCAATCGCCAAAATGCCTAAACAATTGAATTATAACACAAAATTCTAAAACTGAATGCCGCGGAGTTAATGACATTTATGAAATCAGAATGGAAATGTTCACCTTAGACCAGATGAAGCGATTACAAATTCACAAAAATTTAAAAATAGACTACCACTTTATATATAAAACCCGACCGCAAAAAGGGCCCGCTGTATTCAAAAAAAGTACCCTCCAAGTGCGAATTTCTTAAAAATGTTTTAATTATTTGGAAAGCTAAGGTTGTGCCCCATCGCTATCATCTGCCTACACCACTGCCTGTGTACAATTTCATTTTATTGATCAATAATTATTTCTTATATGTCGACTGCTATTAAATTATAATGTGCATATTATATGCAATAATAAATTCAGAACGAGATAATTATGTTAATTACTACCGGTGAAATTCTTATAAGTCTTTTATAAAACAATTTTACAAACATGTATACAAGTACCAAAAACAACTTGTAAAATTTGTGTTTGATTATTAACCTGTTACATTCTTCCATTACTTTAAATTCGAAGGTATCAGTACACTATAGAATTCTGGTGGCTTGTGACACCTTGACGAATGCCTTGGAGTAGAGATCGTATTATGGATTACCTGATTAGGACATTCATTCTTTGGATGGTCTGGTTTAGGAACTGGATGCCCTGGTTCTGGAACAGGAATTTGTGCAGTCTTTGAAATAGACATCAACTCATTATCCTTTGGTCAGGTGACTTGTGTTGAAATCACCTCAGCAACCATTGTGGGTTGGTGTTGAGGAATGCTGCCTTTATTAGTGTTTCTCTTTACAGATTATCACATGATCATTAACTTGAGGTTGCCAATTTGACGGACTGTGCTAAATTTGACATAAACGAGAACGAGATGCTTCATCCAAATTGCGCTTTGCAACAGTAAACTTCATTTTACTTCCGAAAAATCTTAAGCTACAAGGTGTAAACTTCGTTGTAGAATGAACTGTATTCCTATAATCATGCGCAGCATTAAATAAATACTTGTTCCAAAATAAAAGGCCATCTTTGTTTTGATGCTGCATGCATTGAATCTTCCTTTGAATGGTTCCATTAAATCTTTTGCAAATACCATTCTTTTGCGGATATTAACTTCTTAACTTCTTAATATTTCGTTCATGGCAGAATGACTGAAAAAATTGTGATTCGAATGGACCACCGCGATCAGACAAAATTTTTTCAATCCTTCCATATCGTGAAATATAGTCATCAAAACATTTCACTAACAATTTTGCTTTTATTGAATGCAGGTAATATACTTCAGGAAATCGAGTTAAGGCATCTATATAACAAGAATATTCTGCTTACCATCACTTGTTCTTGAAAAGGGTCCAATAAAATCAGTGGCTACTAAACCATTTGGAACACGAAGAATAGGAATTGATCCCAACACTGGTCTTGTCCAGTTTGGCTTCATATATGCACGAGCTTGACTATTTCAAACAGTCATTGACATCTGCAGACATACATTTCCAAAACACGCCAGCAGACCTTAATGCACTGATTGTGGCGTCCCCTCCTCAGTGAACACTATGAGCATCTTCTAAAACCAATTGTTTCCAAGGTTTTTCATTAACATGAGATATTGACAGTGCATTGGCTGCAACATTTACTTTACCAGGACGAAAGACAACAATTATCACCATATTCTTCTAGAGTGTGAGGCCACCTTATTAATTTCAATTATGGTTTGGGTTTATTGAGTATAAAAGAAACGTCTCAGATATCAGTAATTATATCAAACTTTCCTCCAACCAAAAATTTTTTTACACAATAAACAATAGCAAGTGCTTCTTTCTCTACCATGGCGCAATTTTGTGCATACTTTCTAAAAACCCTAATTTTTGAAAACAATGGGTCGTCCATTTTTGAGACAAAATTCCAGAAATACCAGTTTCGGAAGCATCAGTTACCAAAATATGCTTACAATGTTCATTCGGAATTGCTAAAACAGCATTACAGAAATATTGCTTAATATCATTAAATAACCCATCCTGACTAGTATACCAATTATTAATTATTCATTGACGTGCTTAAACAATTGTGCATCTTTCGCGTCAATTCTGAATAATAATTAACCATTCCCAAAAATCGTTTTAGCTCTTCTTTACTACCGGGAGGTGGAAATTCTTTGCTGGCTCAATACGCTCCGGATTAGGACGTATTCCATCACTACTAATAATGTGACCTAGATAATCCACTTCTCATAAAAAGAAACGGCATTTCTTATTCAGTGACATTGTGGCGTTTCACTCCCAAATATTTGGGTAGACGTTTATTTTAATCAACCACAGTTTTGCCAACAATCAGAATATCGTCAATGTATCCAGCACAACAATCAGTTGGGCAGTTACTCTACAAGCTAAATCCCAGAATGAACTCTATAAAACTGGTACAATTTCCCACAAGCTGAAAACCCTGTCTTGCTTTTGTCTGCCTCGTGAAGTGGTAGTTGATAATAATATTGATTGAAGTTATTTGCAAAATACTGTACAACCTGAAAATTTTCTTAAGAGATGGTAATCTTAGGCATTGGATATGCGTAATTTTATTGATAGGTTTGTAGTTTATAGCCATTCGCTTACCACCATCTCGTTTAGTAACTATTACCGGATTATGTTTACCTTCTATTACCCCTTGTTCAAATAACTGCTTAACAAAGTTCTTATCTTCTTTTGACAAACTATGTAGAGGTACTAAATGATACTTTTGCTCAGCAATTTGTATGTGAGGATGACACAGAATTGGTCAATTTAGCTTCAGAAAGTCTTGTCAAAAATATTGCCATACTCTGTTATTATATCGTACGTATCAAAAGTAAGTAAAACACGTTTGTTACTCTGACCTTTTTACCAATGTAATTTCTTTAAAAGTATAAGTAAAATCAAGACCAATAATTACAGGTTTGGTTAAGTTATTAACAACTCGAAGGCTAATTTTTCTAAGAATTCGGTGTTCTAAATATTTAGTTATCTATGGTATTACCGAGGTAGAAAAATTTGCCTTGTAATTATCGTAGTCCATAAGTGTACATGATGAATCCAAATCAAATAGACCTACGAATTCACCTACAGGTAACTTCAATTTAAAAAATCGGAAACAATTGCTAGAAGCTAGAATTTATTGCACTATTGTCAAATACATTACTATTATTTTCGCTATCTACAAAAGAAAGGGTACCTTTTGATCGGCATTGTTGTTTGAGACACGAGTCTCATTTTCTTGTAGCGTGATAACTCCCACAACTAATGCAAATTGACTTTTTGAAAGTATTTCAGTTGTTTTGTTTTTGAAACCCAAATGTATCACCTTGATTTTCGGACGTAGATAAAGCTACACTTCTTATGGCTTCTTGGGTTCGCTCGGCTTCTTCACAGGTCTGAAAATTTCAAAATCACAATTAAGTGTTAAATTTGGTTCTTCCAACAGTTTCTTCTGTGCATGTTTATCTAAAATCCCAGGAACAATAGACAGAACGCTGTATCAGTAATTTCTTCTTTGTTTGTTCGTGAATTCACCAAGTGCAGCTAAATTTCATAATTCTGTGTAAAAATCATCAATCCATTTATCCGGATGTTGCTTTCTGGTAAGAAAATTGTGTAACGTAAGCGTGTTGTTGGATGGTGGAGAACAGTATTCACTAAAACGCTCCATTATGCCGTAATATGTATGCTCACCAAGTGAGAGTTTAAGAGAATCATATACCTCTAACACTTGATAGGCCAGAACATGTGTCGCAAGCGGAGGGCAAGAGGGGGCAGCTGCCCCCCTTTAACTAGATTTTTATCAAATGGAAACTCCGAATTTCTTAGTAATATTTGATTTAAATAAATTTAAATTCATTTTTAATTCTGATGTATATAGATAAATTGTTACTTATACTATTAGGAATACATAAAATGTGCAAGTAATTTTTTGCTGAATAAAAATTTTTTTCTAGATCGTTATAAAAAGTCTTTAAATCCTTAACGGTTAAACAATGCTAAATTTCAGTTAAACGAAGTATGGGGTAAACTTTGTTACCCCAATTTAAAAAAGCCTAAAACTGTATAAATAGATGTTTACATATGAAAATTTGTAAATTCCTTCTTTAGCTTTTAAGCCAAAATAATTTTTAGACGCCTTGCCTAAAAATCTTACTTAAATTTGCAGGATAATTTTACAATTAAATTTCAAGAAGCTTGACACGCTGACGACAATGTTTTGAATGCATTTGGCCCAGACAATAAAATTTCAGGCTGAATCCCCGCAATCATTTCAATTAGGTTTGTCTGCAGTAAACATGCAATAGGAAAGGAAAGAGGGATTAGATTAGATGCGTAGTAATTTGCTTAATTTAGTCAGGGAATATGTCAATATATACATATATATATATATATATATATATATATAAGAGAGTGTCTTCTTCACGTAGCAACTGAAATATGCAAAAATCTTAGCATACAAAAACTAAAAGAACTTAGAATTTCACAATATAGATGTCGTTTGGGTACAAGTTAAATGAATATTTATAAAATGTTCATGAAATCATTGCATTAGGTTTTTAAATCATGACATTAATATAATAAACTAGCAATCATCCTAAAGCAAAAGTTAACAGCGGATTAATTTTGGGATAACAAAGTTACCAATCTTAGCCTATTGATGTTTTTGTTGAATCTAAATAAGCAAAGTTAGGATGGCTCTATATTTTCCAGACAAAATGTACGTAAAAATTGTGGGAAAGTCACAAAATATCAGGCTCTTCCTATTTGATTTGAGCTCAAAATCCTATTATAGTTGTTGGGGTAACGGAATTGCCCCAAACTTAATTGAACCATTACATCTTTGATTTTAAAATCTACTGATATGGTATATATTGATTCCAAAATAGTTGAGTGGTAGAAAATAACAAACCATAGGCTTATGTTCTTATATTTTCCACATAGGATCGCAAATTAAAGCAGATGCTAGCACATAAACTTCGGATAATCAACTGCTTGGAAAATAAGAGCTCATCTTGTTCTCTTTCAATTAAATGATTAAATTTCCTCAAAAAGAAATGAAATATTTTTTCTACAAAAACAAGTGCTAAAAATTGTATACCCCCCTTTGGGAACCCAAGGGCTATGCCTGAATCGTCCTGGAGAGTAACCTCCTCGTGGTGGTTCCTGGAGAGGCGGAGACGCTGAGCCAATAATTGATGGGCGCGTCGCTTTGCGGAGTCCCGAACCTAGAGTGGACGTTAAACAATAGGGTATAAGAAGGTGCAACCATGTGTGCTTTGCACATATGGGGGCGGTGACGATGATGTGAGACTGTCTGTTCTGTGGAGCAGACGGCGACGTCTATGCCCAGAGCCGTAGAGTGCGTCTACGAGGGCAGTTATACAGAGGATTTTCTTCTGTCTCTGGCCTCTAGATAGGCCTAGGCCAGCATTTGCTGAGCCTTACCTATGAGGGAGCTTTGCTTTGTCATGGGTTTTAGTTATGATCCGACATTCTAAGTTATGGAGATTTTAGGGCTCACTTGGTGCTTTGCACTACAAGTGTCAAATATCTCCTAAATAATCAGGATCTCCATAACAGGCAGACGCAGGTGCTCACGAGTTACCTCAGTTAGTAGCCTTGGTTGGCGAAAGCTGTAGAGAGGCGCAACCCTCTCACGAAGCTCGGCCTTCGGCTTCACTCTCTGCTGATCAGACTCAACACAGATCAGCACTCTGCGTGCCAGGGGTCGCCAGAGGGTAAGCATGATTAAGCCGGCCTGCACACTTCTAGGGGAAGTGCCAGAGCTGATCTGTTGCCACCCACTCTTCAGTCCGTTGACTGGTAGAGTAACCCCGAATACCCCCCCTTTAAGAAGTTTCTCGAGCCGCTCTTGGGCCAGAATATTTAAAAGTGTAGCTCGACAAACATCAGTTACATTTTATCCCTTCCGTCCAGATGTAGCAAAATATATATCCACTTTCTGTCGCCTAAATTTAAATATCCTTCGTTGATATAACGAATTCAATTACAAACTGCATGGTATAATCAATCCAGGTTTAGCCATTCTTTTTCTGTCACCACATGTAATAATGCAGAACGAGATAAATAGGTTTTTACTACCAGAGAAATTCTTTCTTATAACACAGTCTTTTATACACAATTTTGTAAACATGTGTACAAGTACCAAAAACAACAACTTGTTAAATTTGGCTTTGTTTATTAACCGGTTACACATATTATATACTCTAATGTTTACATAATTAAAGTTCATATTTACTAATACATTTTCAGCACATATTATTTCGCAATTGACCCCTAAAGTGCGGGGCCCATGGCATTTGTCTCCCTCGCTAGCATCGTATTTTCGAAAAGAGAAATTATATAGAAAACTCGTTTTAGTGGGCCACAGAATTGTCGCAGTCTGAATATGCCTAGATGTTAGAAATCTTATTTGTATATTGGTAAACATAGATCTACACACACGGGACTGCAATGTATTATTAAAACTATATTATGTCCTGAGTCCGGACAGGATAATCAGGGCAAAGATTGAGATCCAGTTAAATCCAAATATAATCTATATTAGAAATTCAACACTAAGCCCTGAATACATTAACATTATATTTTTCATTAAACTTTAGCAGTACTGTAGTGTCATAAGTATATAGAAGTGTTCATGCATTAGGATCAATTTTGAAATTTTGAAACTACAAGAGATGTAAAAAGTTTCACAAGTTGTTGATTGCATTGAGATTGACTGTTTTGCAAAAACACTTTTCTATCTTTAGTTTGTCGTCAACATGCTTGCCATTCCTGCAACTAGGTGCGAAAGATTTTGATCGGCATACACTAAATTTAGATTTTGCATAAGCAATGCTATTGTCAATATTTTATGTTTGCTAACAGATAGAAAAATGTTTTGAAACGCGTTTCCTCGCTTAAAATTTTAATATACTTTCAATAAACACTTAATTTTCATGACAAGCGTGCAAATATTCGTTGGCACTGGTGGTCAAAAGTTTTAACTACAATTTCAGCATTACATTGAATTATTCTATTGCTGTTCATAATCTAGTTAATGATAGGATCTTGTTGATTTAAAGCTTAGCAGATTACGTGCTAGTATACTTACCAATTACATATGGTATAGTTTTAATATGAAAAAAATGAGAAGTTGCAAATCTATAAAATATAACAGTTAATCCTAATAAGTCCGTACCTATATCCAATTAAGTTAAATAAGTTAAAATTTGCACTTAGTACATTGGGTGGCGTATGTTGACAACTATTGTTGGATAAAAAACACCTACTACATTCCCAGTGGCATCTCAGTTGTCAAAGGCAGAGACGAAATGCAGATTGACAAGGAATTGAAACATTATCAATGGATTCCATTCATATTTTTGATTATTGCCTTAATGTACTTTGCTCCAAATTTTTGGTGGGCTCGTGTAATGAACAGAACGTTTAATATTCACAAGGTCATTGAAGCCTTTAAATGCAGGTAATGCATTTGCTCTTTAGCTAAAATTATACACCTAACTTCAAACTCATTTTCATGTCATAGTATCTTAAATTTGAAATGAACTACTATGCATGTATACGAAATCAACTGTCCAGTAATATTTCAAAACTAACCCAATTCTTATTAAATTAACTAATTTTCATCTTTAATTAAATATATTTTTATCGAAATATTATCATGTAAATTACATCTTGACAGTGATCAATTTGAAATGCTCATATTGTTCACGTAAGACTACTGCTGTATTCTTCCATTTTTATTACTTTTCAATCGAAATTGAATCTAACTAATATCATTTCAATATATTGTAACTCTAGAAATTCTGAAACTTTTTTTGGAATGTAATCACTCCGTAAATTCCGCCAATTTAGCTATTTTAAGCGTTTGACTTATTCCCCATGCGTTTACTTTTATTAACGATTAGTCTGAAATCAAACAATTATTGCGTTATCTACCATTGGCATTGGGTAGTGACATACCACAACCAAAGAAACTGCCAATAAAGTACATTGTTCACAAATAAAATTGAAAATATAAATGTTTCCTTGAAGCAACGTGTACATAATATATACCTTGCCCTGAAGCAGCATTAAATTTGGTGATTCCCTTATAAATAATTTATAATTATTCCTGAATTTTGTGTACTCACATGCAAACATTTTGTAAAAGCTGCTCTGCAGAATGCAAAACCACCACAATTCATCCATATTTCTAGAAAGGAGCGAAATGCAGCAAGTAAAATCAATATTCTTATGAAGGCCTCCTGTTCAGATAAAATTCATTGTTCTCAATTCTATGGTCTAATTTTTTTCTTCCAAAAGCATTACTATGTTGACGAATTTCTGGAAAGGATTCTACAGGAAATGAAAAAGCCTCATTCTCATTCAATTGATTTATTCCTAGTACTGGTCCAAGAATAAAGTTATCTATACTTCGTTGAGGTGCACCACCTGAGTGATTTGACTGTTCGCAATTCTGCTATGCAAGTTCATTCAATTGCTCATTGTTAGATGTTTCATGTTCATTGTTATATTTTCTAGCAGATCAGGATTCAGTATTGTAATGTCATCTTTATTGATGTTATCAGACTCTTCAACTGCGATACAAGTCGAATCATTTAAGTTTGGAAGTCTGGAAATATGCGAATATCATCTTATCATAAACTTTCTCTAATATGGCTTGAGTAACCAACACTTTTGATATCTAACTACACAATACCTCTTATCACGACATGCTTAAGCGGTAAATTATAATGAATTTTTGCCTTACATATTCGAAAAAACTGGTATATGAAAGATTGAGTAATATATAAGTTGAAAAATCCACTAAATATCTATATAGGGTATCATATACCCCAATGGTCTCTAAAAGACAATTGCTGTGTAATCATTTTGCATAATAAAATTAATAAATGAAAACATATTTAAATGACTGCTTATAAAATAATAGTAAAAGTCACAAAATGGCTTAGTATTAACGTGAATAGTCTTTGAGCAATAACACATTCAATGTTGGATGGGGTATGACATAACCCAAAAATCGACGAACCATTAATATTTACAGCGCGTCTACGTTGAAAAAGCATTAACTTTAGACTTTTTAAGTTACCTCCAATTGGTTGCCACTAAATTTGAGATAGAAATTTAAAATTTGCTTCCACGTATAAAATGCAATGTTTACATATGTAAAATTTAATTTTAATTATTTTATTATTTGTTGTAGTTCGTTTATGAAAAGAATTTTCTAATGATGAAATATTAATGCTGTAATACAATCATTCAAACTATTTTCTAAGAGGTTTAGAGATGAGCTCTGGGTATTTCTAAATTAATGTCTTATGCAACAGTATTGGCAACATCAAAAACGTTTAATTTATATTTAGTAAGTAAGTATTTATCCATGCACGCTAAGAAGTCCAGGCTTAAATTTTATTAATCAAAACAAACCGAGATAAATTTTTAGAAAATATATATTTGAAAAAAGTCAATAAGCTTATGCCCCACTTTACAAAATAATGGAAAATTGCCATTGCTTGATACACAATGATGATATTCACATTTTTAAATTCTACAGTGCAAAAGTCTATGGTCAAACCAACATTGTTAAATTTAGTGGAAATAGAATATGATACAAACTAAAATATACACTTACGTGCTTATGGGACTTAAATTAGCAAAAAAGGCCTATCTATACTGGATGACATAGACTTCTGCAAATTTCTATAGAAGCATGCAGATAATTTTTTCATTAATAATTGCGGATATTATTTTGTACATCACGTGAGGTGTAAGATATAGATGAGCCACCTCCACTTCAAAAATGACCGTCAGTGTTCAATAAGTTAAAAGTTTGCTGAATTTTGAAGCTATGATGTCAAAATAATTATGCGTTTTTCAGCAAGCCCCTTTTAACAGCTGAGAAAATGTTCCTGCACGATGGTAAGACATCGCGAAATAATAATGGGCTTCCTTTAAGCTTATTAAATTAGCTTACATTGTTTTGATCATAAACCGGTACAAAGCACTGTATATTAGGATATTAATTAAAAAATAATAAATAAAAAATTCAAAATTATGTTTTGATAGTTGTTGTTAAAAAAACATTTCAGTACTAAAAATGTCTCAGCTTAGTGTTTGACACCAAAACACCTATGCTTCTAGACGTGGAAATTTCATCAAAAACCTGAAGACGAACCTTGAACACTGATTTTTCAAAGTAATATATACAAGATCAAGGGTTTTTAATGAATAATTATATTTTAGAGATGTTTCCATTGATAGAGAAAAAAGAGATGAAGTACTGGATCATATTGCAAAAGATTTTTCTTATTATTTGAAATGTCAAGGTTACAAGTCAACAAGCAAATATACTCTCAATCGTTTTCAGCTGTGTTTAGCAAGCACTAACGCTTACTGTTTGACATGGGGCAGCAATGTTGGGAATTTCATATCACCTAGGTACTTAATTGTAAAAGTCATATACATATTCATCAGTATTCTAACAATGGCCTTTTTATGCCTGCTTCTTGGAGACTCATACATTAAATATGGCTACGATGTCACAAAGGGATTCTTGGACAAAACAGATTGGAGTGAAATTTCTTCTGATATTTTTCCCATCGTAACACTATGCGATTTCACCATCAGGCAGGTGGGGCAGTCAAAGACACACACAGTTCAATGTATTCTAAATATAAATCTGTTTAATGAAAAAATATTTGCATTTGGTAAGCATTTATCAAGTACATATATATAAATAAATATATATATATATAGTACTTGCCAAAAGTTTGGGAACACTGCAAATTTAGACATTTTTGTATTTTACACTAAAAAACGCAATGTAGAAACAATATAATAACACAATGTAGAAACTCAGAAGATGAAGAGAATGGTTGATTGACGACGTAATTGTGAATGAGACGGTCAGTCTGAGGGGTTGTCACTTTTGGTCTTCCAGACCGCTTGCGAGAGAAAATTTTTCAGTTACTAATAGCGAGTAACACCTCTGGATACCGAAGATACTGACACGCCCATTCTAACAGCTATAGCGCGATAATTGTACCCCTCCTCGTACAAGATATGAATTTGAGCATGCTTTGTTGGTGAAATTTCACTACCACGGACCATATTTCAAACTATAATGATAGTGCTTTTTCAGTGAAAATGTATTGTGTGTAAATGTAAAGTTGTGTTAATTTGATTGGCTAAATAAATTTGTTGTAAATTCTAAGAAAAAATAGGGAATTCTAGGAATTTTACGAAGTTTCCAAGAAATAGCATAAAACACGCTTTAGACAGGTTACTGTTCCCAAACTTTTGGCCAGTACTGTATATATTAGTACTGTTCATCCCAAAATACTTTAAACGGATTAACCGGACCGTATTCCTTCTAAATTTAACCGGTATTTAAGATATATCTCTGTATCTATGTTCATATTCAAGTTAAAATCAAAAAGTATAATCTATTCCGGTGTGACAAAATCAAATATATCTTTTTTCTGATTTATCTATATTTCAATTTTGCGGAATTTACTGCTATACTATCTATATCCACCTTGAATTTGAAGTTTGTTATTCAGCATCCTCATAGTAGTAATATGGAAAGTTTGTAATTTGGTCGATAAATCGTACTCCTGGTTGTAGTAACAAATAGAATGCGTAAATCCGCCAAAATACGCAACATTTTTAATGGCAAAGATACTACTACTACTACTACTACTAC
>CABFPE010000703.1:346771-359520 GCA_900660155.1 Hofstenia miamia | reverse complement strand
ATATATATATATATATACATATATACAGATATGTGATATGCATTACATAATGTGAAATTCAGGTTTATTTTGATTGATTAGAATCATAAAGTAGCAACATAAGTAAGGGTTAAATATCAACTGAATAACTATATTGCATTACAGGACCTTTCTAGGATAAGAAGAACCTTTGCATTATTAAGTAATTCTACATCAAAAGAGTTCCATATGTTACATGTATTTCTTCAAGTTGCCACTTTACCCAGACTTAATTTTTATACTTTAGGATTTCAACTAACCAAATCATCTCTTAAATTGTAACAAATATGGGGTCTATTAAGCTTGCAAAATGTAACAAAAGTCACTTAATTGCTTTGGACAACTGTCGATTTTCAAGCATCTGGGAATTGATGACGATGTCATTCGATAGCATGGAAAAGGTACTGACGTTGGTCGTCATCCTTTGTCAGAATCGGAATGTATTCCTGCAATAAAGATACACCTCGTTCAGCAAAGTTATTTATCACTTTGAGGGATTTTACTTTATCCATCGCTTGCATGTAATAGTCTCTTTCATTCCAAGTCGCGGGATCTACTTCAAGAAATTCAGTGGACGAATGAATATATGCAAAAAAACGTCAAATGTTAGCTGTTATGAAAGTTGAGTTTAGACGAAATGCTGCCCCCGTCAAGTCACAATCTTTTTGCAGGTTGAATACTTCCATCTGTCTGAAGAGCCATTATCACCGCTTTTTTGGTATTAACATCAATTGATTCGTCAAAAAAGCCAAACCTACCAAATCTTCTGCTAGATACCAGAGATGACGACTAAATGAATGCACAGCCGTCAAAGAGACATGAGTATCGTGATAAGCAGAAAGATATTTCAAGAATTTCAGATCATTTGCTAGAGCAGATGCTGGGTTTGATGTAGTATACCAGTATGGGATATATAAGGAAACAACGAAGGCACAAGCCGTTCTATTCCTACTAATTCCTTGGATGTCAGATGAAACTGGTTTCGAAAAAGATATATCTTTATTGTATATGTTCTTTTTGCAATCCATATAGCACGATGACTTGAGGCCGTAGGTATAATAACGAATGATTTTTGAAAAAGTGATGTATTGAAAAATTCCAAATGTTATGTAATAAAGTGTATTTTCAATTTGAGTAAATATTGTTAAAATATAACAATCAGATAGGCATATTTTAAATTTTTAAGTAGTAAGTAAAAAAGACATTTTTTAGTATTTTTTGACCAAATTCAATGCAATTGGGGCACCAGAAAAAATTGTTACAGACTGCTGAAAATTTGCATGCCGGGCTTGTATACCAATGGCAACAAAATGCGGGGGTGAGAAGTCACCATCTGCACACTTTATTTTTTGCTGTACATTTGTGGACCGTCTAATATATATATATATTATGTCAACTACTGAAGTTTAAAATTTATGTGAGTAGAATCATAGGGATTGGTTAGCCCTTATATTATAGAATCATAAAGTGAATTAACGCAAAATATTTACTTTTTGGATGATATCAAAACAGCAATGTAGATTTGAAGCATGCTATAGTTTTAAATGAGCAAGTTTTCAATATGAAAGACAACTCACAGTATGACGGCGAGGAGAACACATATCTCGTGTTTCAACCTTCCTCGTTCTCCTCTACGCAAAAAGTTATTTACAAGTGCAAAACTTTATTTTGTATTCATTCAGTTCTTAATATATTGCTGCATTTTAAATTCGTAATTTAACTTTGAGATGGTACTAAGATTTTAAGACTGCACATAAAAATTATTCTAATTTAAGATAAAACTATATATAAATACTCATGTCAAAAGCTAGCCATAATTGTAATTAGTCACTAATTTTCTCTAGAAATTTTTAAATGGTAATTAATTTTGCCCTTGTTACAAGCCTGTACTTTATATTTCATTCTCCTTTAGGAATGTCATACATGGCTTGCTGATAGTTCTTTTCCAAAACCAAATTGAGGTTCTTAATAACATATTGTTGGGAATGTACATATGTAGGCTATTCAATTGGTCATCCTCAAAATTGTCAAAACATCGTTTTATATCGGAGATGACAAAAATCGTTTGGTAGTTCAAATTTCCTTGCGAAAATTGGAACTACAATCGGTAAATACATTCATTAAAAAGAATTCTAAGGATTTTCAAAATTAACCTTTCCCTACCAGCGTCATTTTGTCGGCAATAAGCTCAAAAACCTGAAGCGAAACTTAGAAACTTTATATGTATTAATAAATGCTTTTAGTACTTCTTCATTATGGCTGCACCATGTTTTTTATCCATGATTGGTGCCTTAGAAACTTATCATAGCGTCCGACGGTTTGACGCCATATGGCGTCATAGCTGGGAAGGAGTTAATAGTAATACGCATTTTATTAAAACATCAACTTCCAGTACACAAACATTGTGTTTTAAGCTACTATCTTAACAAGCATGTTTCATAACTTTAAATAGAGCTTAAGTCAAGCTGATTTTAAACCTACACAAATATGCACAATAGCAGTGTGTGTCTATGCCAATAAATTACGTGCAGTTGAAGTATTATTAATAGAACCGTACATAAAACACCAATATCGCATTAATGTATGAATTTAAATTAAGTGATTAGAGAATGTATTCGACTTTAAATAAAAATACAATTATTATTATTATATATTTAATATTAAAAATTTATAGCATTGTAAATATCTTTTTTAAACCATTTGTTTTAAGAGCATACTAGAAGAAACGCTAAAGCATTCGATAAGCCTTACAATATTTCATCTCCGGTTTCCCTGACAAAAATCAAATGATAAATAATCGTCAATGTGAACAAAAATAAGTGCCTTTTCGACAAAAATCTGCTGATAAAAGTCGATAGTCGGAATACATTTTAAGCCTCAGTTGCAGCGTGGGGAGATGCGTGATCACTTTCCTACTTCAAATTTTGGTTGACAAATTTCGCACATGACTGACTCGGGGTCTAAGAAACATGGTCCATTTACAGCTCTAATTTAAACATTCTATCTATTGATAGATTAATAAGAAACTAATAACTATAAAAATTTATTAATGAAATATAGAAAGCTCGCCTCTTTCATTTATGCTTTAAAACCGTTTCTCGTTCCTGCCTCAATGAGGTTGGCTTTTGCACTATTGTCTCTAAATTTAGGTACGGCACACCTCAAAAGAGCTTAGGTGTTCTATCTTGAGAAAACATATAACTTAGGAAAGTTGTTGCTCCCATCAGTGACATTTTATATACCTCGTGGGCCTCTTGAATATTTCTTAGAAAGTCTGAAATTTTATTGAAAAATAATTAATACTCTCAAATACTTTCGGCACCGGAATAATTGCTAACACAAATGTTCACAATCACATGGGAATAGATTCACTGAACTATGCTTCAATATTCAAGATTTCCAAATGTCTTAATAGGCTTCGAGAAGATTTTTTTAAGATTTGGACAAAATCTTTTGCATTTAAAAAGCTATGCTGGGAATTTAAGGTTTAGGAAAGGCCCATTTAATGAAGAATACCTCAAATTACATTGTATGAAATGCAAGGTGTAGTTTGTGATTTCTAAGAAGAAACAGCATAATTTTATGCAATGAAATTGCATATTTGTTTTGGAATATTCTAGATTTTGTACTTTTCCTAAAAGAAAATATTTAAGCCTTGCTACCAAAGAAAAGGATATTCAGGGTTCGTAGAAGGATTGTAAGGATTTTCCTCTAGCATTTCTAGCACTTGTCATGTATCTATAGAAGATATCGTATTCAATAAGAAAGACGTGTTCCTACTTTCAATCATCCGGGGCGGTGATTGAAGGAGAACCGGGATCATGCCATAGGTAGAAGCAGGTTTGGATCCACCTGCAAGTTGGGCTGAGTTGGGTCGTATGGGGTCAACTTGCTTCGTCAACCTACAATATAAAAAAATATTTCTAAAAATGCAATTACTCTACTTGCACACTTTTTGCCATGCAAGAAACTGTAAAATCTAAATATGTGCAGTAAATCACCCTGTGAATTACAATGAATGCAGATCATTCTCACAAATAGTGGTAATAACAATAGGTTTTTAAGCATCTGTACTCCATATAGTATAGCGAGACCCATTGCGTCCCAAGTGCTCTCCCTTTTCTGCAGGCAATCGTTGAATATTAAAAAGCTTTTATTTGAAACATAGGCGTTCTGTTTTCAATCTTTATGTAGTCTTCTAATGCCAATATTTTATGATGCTATCATTCGGAAGCAATGAGAGAGCACAACATTATGCCCCGATTTGTAATAATCCCATACCACAGAGGCATTCAATATTTTGAGTGCCTGAAATTAATAGCCACAATAATTTCATTTAAATCGTTTGCGTCATTCAATTTAATATTGATATTTTTCAATGATTACGGAAGCCAAAAATTGCGAGCAATAGGCAAATAAATTTCATAAATTAACTTTTTGCCAATATCATGGATAAATTAATTATAATATTTAGCTGAATATTAAAATTTAATATACAGTGATATTGCAAATGCTTCCAAGTTCAACCAAGATAATTGATTAGTACAGAAAAATAAATAGAAAAGTTTTATATAATGAGCACAGAAATGTACCAATTGAACATATAATCGAAGTTGTGTTAAAAATGATGATAAATATGATCTTGTTAAATATAATGTCGCCTAATATTCAGACGACAAGAGAATTTTTCCCTTTTACATAGATTAATTTTTCCTTCATTATAGGAAATAAAACATTTTATTTTTATTATTATTATCGTTATTATTATTATTATTATTATTATTACTATTATTAATATTACGATTACAGACGTAATGATATCAATCGAAATTTATTAAATACAGACCTCGCAATCTTTAATATATTTTTTAAGAATAGGGATAGTAGAGGTTGTGAATTATGATTATAGTACCAAAAGTATTAAATCCAATACGAAAAAAGAATTTGAATCAGATCATTCTGTTTTTGTTATAGACCGAAATTAAATCACCTACAAATGAATTAATTGTCACTTACAATCCAAATAAGAACTTTTTTGTAGAATATATAAAACTTAAGTGCAATAACATTTCAGATATTCTTGATAATAACTATTCAACAAACATATTAGGTGACCTTAACATAAACTATTTCAATTTTTATGAATTATGCGCTATTTATAATTTAAAAATTATCGAAACTCCGATTCCCACTGGAAGAACGACATTAATCATTTTTTGTGTAATTCAGCAACTATATATAACCCTCGAATCCTAAAATATTTCAGTGACCTCGCACTCTGTTTTTATATTAGTGCAATTCATGTTCTGCTTTTTAAATATAAAACTATCGATTGTAATTAGATAACTTTAATTTTCCTTAAACTCCTCTATCAGAACTTAGGCAATCAAATTGTAATTCGACGTTTCAATTTAGGTTATCTATTTTAAAAGAAGTAGAAACAATCGTACAAAATTTAGACGTTCATAAATCTTCAGGTTACACCCATTTACCTTACTTTATTATTAAGAAATTCTTTCATATATTTAACAACCATCTATCATTTGCATTTAGTCAATGCATAGTTGAAAACAAATTACAGGAAATAATGAAAAAGTCAGACATAACACCTTTGTATAAAAATGGTTATCCTCTTTTTGCAAAAAACTATAGGCCAATTTCAATAACGCACCCTTTTAGTAAACTATTCGAAAATTTGTTGCACATTCAAATCAACCAATACTTTGAATCTGAAAATATCTTATCATCTAAACAATGTAGTTTTTGCGCTAAGCTTAGTACAAGTGATGCAATTATTTAATTTACAGAAAAATATCCTCAAATAAATCCCATAATAAACCCAGTGGCATAGCCTTTCCAGACTTAAACAAAGCTTTTCATTCAATGAATTTTGAAATTTTGGCGATTAAACTTAAAAATGACAGATTTCAACAAAATTCAATTAAAGTTACTTATGAGTTTTTTGAAAAATAGAAAACAGAGTGTTTTAATGAATAATATGCAATTTGATTATATTACAACCGATCGAGGAGTGCTTCAAAGCAATTTTATTTACAATATATGTAAATGAAATGGTTAAACCTGTAAATCATAGTGAAATATATCACTTGTCTCATAAATACAGAAAATGATGTATTTAGGGCCCCAAAAATTTACAAAGAGATGTTGAAAGTCCTTCGAGGTATTTTTCATCCAATCAATTAAAAATATATGTTGACAAACGTAATTCAGTATATTTTCCCCAATTCTGTAGAAATAACAAACAAGATTGAAGACAACTAATAAGACCAATTACGAAAAATCAAAGAAAATAATTAAACAATTATGAAACACAAAGTCTGTTTTGAAACAAAAAAATTCTTTAAAACATTAAGTAATACAAACGAAAATTGGCGATATACTCATAAAATTCTTGAAAAAAGTAAAGTATTTCAATTATGAATTGATAATAAATTCCGACAGAAAAACTTACAATTATAGACCACCTAAATATAACAATTAAAGAACTTGGCAATTTCAATATTTCCCAATATAATAGAAAGAAAAATAGTAATAAATTCCCAAAAAATACGTACTTTTCTATTAGAATGGCAAAACCAGCGAACTAGAAAAAATAATAAAAATTTAGACACAAATAAATCGTCTGCCTCCTACAATCTTCCAATCTTTATTATTAAGCGTTTTTCATATTTTAGTGAATATAACTACTATTTGAATTTAACTAATATTATTCCTAAAGTATTTTTCAAATAATCAAATGAAAGTAAATATTGAAAAAACACATTTTATAATATTTTCCCCTAAGTCATTCAGAAATCTCACCGAAAGCAGAATTTAGTATAAATAATGTACAATAAAACAAAGTGAATCTATCAAATATTTAGGTGTTTAAATTGACAATGACTTAATTTTCGAACAATTCGTATTGGCTAAGAAAAAGAGAATGGCTTCTGGGGTATCTTTATCATCTTCGAAATATTCCTAATACCTATCACAAACAAGCATTAAGTGCATTTTGCTTATCATACTTTCAATACTGCTTATTTCTCTTTACAAAAATAAATTCGAAATATTGCATCCTTCTGTCTAAAACATTCAATTGGTCGCTTAAAACACTCAATCTCGAGCAAAAACAAGATAATTTACACGACTATCGATTAAAATTCAAATATTATCTTTTTATTACCAAATTCAAATGCATATATTTTCAATATTAGCTAAATTCAAATATGGTCAATTCTCAATTTCATTTCTAAAATAATATCTTAAATTAAATGAGCGTTCTCAAAAGTTTTTATTATTAGATAAAATCTCTAATAGTGTTCACCACACAGCGATTAAAATATGGAATAGATCATGAATCGAACTAAATTACAAAAAATTCAGAAAAAAAATTCCGCACATTCCGTTTTAATAGACAATGCATACTTCGCGACAATAACACACTACACTCTTCCGGAAATTTTGTATAGCGCTAGAAAAGCCATGCACACGCACGCACACACACATTTATTTTATATATACTTTATTATTTTGTAAATACATGTAGATTGTAGTTTGTAGTTTTGCATTGTAGTTTACAGCAGTATATTTGTCTATCATATCACAAAGTTCAATATTTGTATGCATTAATTATGAAATAATACATATAATAATATGATTATCTATTTGTTTATATCTGCTGTTTATTTAACTTATTTATGTGGACATTAAGTAGAGCAAAAACATATTGCTTTGCTTCTTCCCCAAAATATACTGCAGTTGAAATTTATGCAATTTCTCAAACCTGGAATAAATTTATACCCATATCTTGATGTTATAACAGACTGTACATTTTGACATTTTCTATGCCATTGAAAACACATAAATACCTCACAATATATATAATATTATAGTAATCTTACAGAAAGTCGATTTTAATCTAACTTTAATATATTTTTGTTGAATTTCAAGTCGTTCAACATTACGTGTAAATTGGATTTCTATTCACGT
Source organism: Hofstenia miamia (assembly GCA_900660155.1). Classification (NCBI taxonomy): domain Eukaryota; kingdom Metazoa; phylum Xenacoelomorpha; order Acoela; family Hofsteniidae; genus Hofstenia; species Hofstenia miamia. The sequence goes on along the minus strand of CABFPE010000703.1, from coordinate 351,510 downwards.
GAGTGATTTAAAAGTGTGTAGTCGCTTTAAACATTAGGTGAATCACACATTCAGAATGGCCTTACAGCTCGGCTCCATCGACATATCTAGCTTCATATCGCGACCAAGTTCTGTCTATGCAGCGACATTTGCTGATAGATTAAACTTCAAAATCTCTGCTATGCTATTTGCTGCTTTGACAGGCTTAACAATTTTAACAAGTTTTGTTGGTGACCCCATTGATTGTTGGCCTCCAGAATATTTCACATGTAAGTCTTTCATGTTGATATTTGTAAGTATAATTGATGTAAAACGTAGTATACAAATTAGAATCATTAAAAAATTACATTTACGCACTTGAATGGTCGTTAACCTTAAGATATTGAAAAATATTCTTATGAAAAAGAGAGGCCTCTTAGTAATTCAGTTGCAAACCATTTTGACTTTGCTCAAAATTAAAGAATTTTCAACCGCATTTGGCAAAATTATTGAAAATATGTTTTACATATGTTATTAATATTTTACACTTTCAAATCAAAGCCAATCAAATGAATTTAAATAATCCTAAATTTTAGTGACATTAGTTGCCTATTGTTAAGTGATATAAAACAGGTTAAGTTTTATTTCCGCGTACAATGACAAAGGTGAAATTAAAATTTATTAAATTAAATCTGAAAATTAATGTGCTTAAAAGAATATATATATATATATATATATATATANAAACATTGCGAAGCTCAAATTTTGTAAAATTTTAGTTATCTTTTTGTACCACTTAAAGTAGTAGTATAAGTCATTTAGTATATATATATATATTACATGCAATTCATTACGACGGAAATGAAGAGAATTCAAATTTCATTTCAAGTCATACAGCATAGCATCTAATATTTCACATACTATACGTTTCAGAAGGATCATGGCAATTTTTGTATAGCACATTATATTTATTGTTAGAATTTGTTTCATGTAAATATTCCTTTGATTGCTATCAAACTCTTGCTTGTTTGATAAGAAATTTACTTGAAAATTAGTAATAGAAATTCCATGGCGACCACACGATTAGTTCTATCTTTGCAGGGTATTCATCAAATTTGGCGCAATTTATTTTTTACAAATTTGACGGCTATGGGTGGTTAGCTGTTTTCTATTTATAAGACTCAATACTTGAATGGTCTTATTTTATGATTTGAATAATCGTTTAGCGCAATTGGTCCAAATCCTATTCTATCCGTCTCAAGAACATTTCCGGTCCCATTATCCCATTGATCAAACAATATATATGTATAACTTCTTTTTACAAAATTAGCAAAAAAGATTTTGAATTCAGAGATCCCAAACCCTTCATCCCTACTCCCACTAAAGTATTTAGTCCCAGTCTTTTTTCTATGCCATGGCAACAGTTAATCCCATGCTATGTATTATGATCGAAATTTAAATTTTCTTCAAAAAATACCTCGAACTCGAATGGAAAAACTCGAACTCAGACCGAGTAACTCGAATTCGACTTGCTGCTTTAACAATATATGACAATTTTATAATCTTGTGGTCTGTTTTTTTGATATTTTTCTGGTTGTAATATCTCAATGCTTTTAGTTATGCCTCAAAAAGACAAACCACTGTAAAAAAGACTGTTCAACATTGCAACCAAAACATGTATATATATATATATGTATATATATATATATAATATTTATATATACAGTGTCTGCATACAGTAACAAAGTTGACATTCGAATTTATTAATTAAAAATTGGAAAATAACGGGCATAACAGAATATATATATATATATATATGTTCCTGGCTTTTACCCTGTGATTCCAGAAAATCATTTTATATAAAGTAGCATGATGTAAAATTCATGCTTCTCAAAGTAGCATTAAACATTGCGAAGCTCAAATTTTGTAAAATTTTAGTTATCTTTTTGTACCACTTAAAGTAGTAGTATAAGTCATTTAGTATATATATATATATTACATGCAATTCATTACGACGGAAATGAAGAGAATTCAAATTTCATTTCAAGTCATACAGCATAGCATCTAATATTTCACATACTATACGTTTCAGAAGGATCATGGCAATTTTTGTATAGCACATTATATTTATTGTTAGAATTTGTTTCATGTAAATATTCCTTTGATTGCTATCAAACTCTTGCTTGTTTGATAAGAAATTTACTTGAAAATTAGTAATAGAAATTCCATGGCGACCACACGATTAGTTCTATCTTTGCAGGGTATTCATCAAATTTGGCGCAATTTATTTTTTACAAATTTGACGGCTATGGGTGGTTAGCTGTTTTCTATTTATAAGACTCAATACTTGAATGGTCTTATTTTATGATTTGAATAATCGTTTAGCGCAATTGATCCAAATCCTATTCTATCCGTCTCTAGAACATTTCCGGTCCCATTATCCCATTGATCAAACAGTATATATGTATAACTTCTTTTTACAAAATTAGCAAAAAAGATTTTGAATTCAGAGATCCCAAACCCTTCATCCCTACTCCCACTAAAGTATTTAGTCCCAGTCTTTTTTCTATGCCATGGCAACAGTTAATCCCATGCTATGTATTATGATCGAAATTTAAATTTTCTTCAAAAAATACCTCGAACTCGAATGGAAAAACTCGAACTCAGACCGAGTAACTCGAATTCGACTTGCTGCTTTAACAATATATGACAATTTTATAATCTTGTGGTCTGTTTTTTTGATATTTTTCTGGTTGTAATATCTCAATGCTTTTAGTTATGCCTCAAAAAGACAAACCACTGTAAAAAAGACTGTTCAACATTGCAACCAAAACATGTATATATATATATATGTATATATATATATATAATATTTATATATACAGTGTCTGCATACAGTAACAAAGTTGACATTCGAATTTATTAATTAAAAATTGGAAAATAACGGGCATAACAGAATATATATATATATATATACAAAATATATATATATATATATATATATATATATATAGTATATGTGTAATTAGTATAGTTTAGCACAGTGGGTTCATTATGTGGACAACTATTGTTGGATTCGAAACACTTACTATCTCCCAAGTGACATCTCTGTCGACAAAGGAAGAAATATACTAAATATCACCCGCGAAATCCAATACTATCAATGGGTGCCCTTCGTATTATTAACTATCGCTGGATTTTACTACTTGCCTAATATTTGGTGGGATGGTGTTGTGAATAGTACATTTAATATTCACAAGATAATTGAAGCTTTCAAACACAGGTACCAAAAATATACCTAAAACGAATAAACTAGCTGATAGTTTCAATATTAATACGCATCTACGTATACTTGTCCAAGAATGATTTTTAAAAATGAAGTGTAAATACTTGTTGATGAATGCACTTGACTTGATGAACACATTTTGATTCAGCAAAGTAGTGAACTCTCAAAAAAAGTCAGTGGCGCAACTGAGGGCCCCTAAATTAAAAAAAATTGATATCTCCAAAAATAGGCACAAACTTTTTAAGCGCAATTTTAAGCCAATTTGGTTTGATAACATACCACAGTAATTATATGAATATGGCAAAATTTGGTGTCTCAAATTTTGAAAAAATAGTCTTAGTAAACAATTTTATATAATTTTGAAGGGTTCAATAGTTATACAGGTACCTACATAGGTATATGTACAATATCAAGTAGTAAGAAAGCATCTACTATACACAAAAGTAATTAATGAAAGTTCAGAAGAAAAATTGGGGGAAGGGGCATCTTGGCATCTTGATTTATTGGAATTATTAATAATTGTTATTTGTATCTTAAGTAAGTCTTAATTAATTTCTTAGGGATGTTACAATTGATAAGGAGGAAAGGACCAGAGTGTTGGATCACATAGTTCGTGACTTTTCGTATTATTTGAGATGCCAGAACTTTAAATCCAGCAGTAAACTAAGTTTCAATCGACTGCAGACGTCCCTCGCAACCACAAATGTGTACATTCTCATGTGGGGCAGTAATGTTGGTAATTACATTTCTCCAAGATATATTATTTTGAAAGTTATATACCTCGTCATCAATATTGTTACAATGTCATTCTTATGTTTATTGTTTGGAAAGAATTACATTACCTATGGTATCGACGTCAGCAGAGGATTCTTAAATAAAACAGAATGGAGTGAAATATCTTCTGATATTTTTCCTACTGTAACATTGTGTGATTTCACCATCAGACAACTAGGTCAACCGAAAACACATACAGTTCAGTGCATCCTTATCATAAATCTATTTAACGAGAAAATCTTTGCACTTGGTAAGAAATTTTAAAATAATTCACTAATATTTATGAAAATTGCACTCGATATTAAATCTTAGTATATGAATATACTATATATTGATATAAATATATATATATATATATATATATACTATATATATATATATATATATATATATATATATATATATAGCAGTCCATGAATATAGCTAAAAAATCTTAATGTTAATGAATTCATGGGTGTTCAAGTTGATTCCGAAATGCTTTTTGTAATCTACAACTAATCTTCTGATTGCCGCAATGTGTATTTCCTAACTTGTTAGTAGAATTTCTACATTACTTAATCTAAATTTGACATGTGCTCAGCCACGCCCAACTCAAGCTTTTTTTGTCAGGCCAGGCCACTTACATTTCTGATTAAAAGTAAATCTACTTTTCCAAATCAATGTTTTTCTATTATGCTTGTAACCTACATATGTATATATATATATATATATATATATATAT
>CABFPE010000703.1:314754-343259 GCA_900660155.1 Hofstenia miamia | reverse complement strand
TAATATATATATATATATATATATATATATATAATTTTGAAAGAAAATAATTTCAATAAACTAAAATACCAATCAATGCTTGCAATTTGAGCACGCCATCCATTCTTGTCTAAGACTGTATTTCGCCATACATTGACCACATGTATTTTCATTGCTAAAAATGGATAAATGGGCGTATTCTACACTGTACAACTGTGTAAAATATGATTTTGAATCGGTACTTAAGCAATAAAAATTGCTATAGACATTGTCCTTATTTCCTCAGGTTATACGTTCTAAGACTTAACGATCTAAGTCTCCACATAAAGAATGACTATATTGCACAACATTTATGTTGTTAGGACTAGAATGGCCAAATGTTTTAAAATTGACACAAATTATAATTTGTTTACTTGCGTATGCATCCTTTAACAACAAAAGCAGGTATTTGCACCTCCAAATATATTGACAATCCATTTGAATTTGCATGTGAATTTTTTCATTCTTTTACATATTTTTTTCTTTGAAGTTCTCTTTGAAAAATAATCTCAAGGAGTAGATAGGAAGCGAAATATATGTGCATAAGGTGATTTCTTCATTATCCAATATACTTGCATTTTTTATCTGGATAGATTTCTTCAGTGCAGAACGGAAGAAATTAACCCATCTGCAATGATACGATGTACCCTGGACCGCCCATCAAAAACATTTCACATCTACTGCAAATTGTACTGGGGATTATTAACCATGGGCATACCCAGAGGTGGGCGAAAAGGGCTATGGCTTCCTNATATATATATATATATATATATATATGGACGTCAAACCCCTTAGAAAATTGTTATGTGAGTGTGGGGAAGGAATTAGACATCATTAACAGCTTTGGAATTTCATAATTTTTGTGCTTTATTGAAAAAAAAGGGCACACGGGATAGGGAGGGTCTTCTATCTCGATCACGGTCCATTTAAGGCGTGCGTTTGTTCAATTTCTTTAATCCCGATGTTTTTGCCGTCGATACCTCTGACTCAACTGGTTTGGAAGGTCTGTCTACATATAAAAAAAAGCTAAAATATAAGTTCAGCGTTCCTCCCATGTGCTCTAAGCCTTTGAAGTATCTCAAAGTTAGGTATAAAGTGAAGTGTATTTAAATCTTTTTTAAAAAATCGACATTATTACCGAAAAATAGTAGTTAATCTTTTCAAGTACTTCAGTCTTAGTATAAATTTTTGACAGTAAGTTCGAGCACATTCATCAATAGATGTGTCCATGGCTAATGAACAAAATATATAAAAGGACATCAGATGTTTTAGATTAAGTTACTCAGGATTTTTTTTAAAATCTTAAAAAGCAACACAATAGAGAAGTGCCTCCTCTTTCATTTACGTTTTGAAATTATGATCTGCCAGAGCCGTTGTAGGTGCCATGATGTCTGACTTTGCGTTTGCGCAGAGCGAGCAATCCTTCATAGGGCTTGAGCAGCTTAACTGTGGAAAGAAATGCTTGGGATTAGCTGATACACTATGGGATTTAAAAATCATGATTATCTGAGCTTAAATTATAAGGAATAATTTTATTAAATATGAAGAAATAGGAATTTTCCTCATAAAATATTTTATGTTTTCAAATACCTCAGGTACTGCCATTTTGTAGAAATGTTCATTCTTTTATGGGTACACATTCACCAAAAATTTACAAATTTGGAGAAAAGCTTTAAAAATTTAGAAAAAACGTATTGTTCTTTTAAATAATCCACAAGCTGCTTAAGGATAACCAGAAAGTGAAATTTTTGAAAGTTGCTTAAACTTTGCTTACACTAGTAAATTTTTTCAGTTACGTACGTTTCTTTTTAATCTAGCGGAATTTAAATATTTAACGTGATTTTTTTAAAAATAGTTTGTTGGTCAAACTATTAATTATCAGTTTAAAAATCAATTTAATAATATATACATATGCTCTCAAAAATTCAAACTATAATAGGTTTGCTTCTGTACACAATCAAGAAAAATGATTTCTTCCAAAAAAAGTAGTTCCAAAAAAACATTTTTCAGTGTGGAATTTGGCAAAAAATATTGCTTGCAGCATTATACCAAGTTTGCACGTTGTTATGCGTTTTGTCATGGTCAAAGAATTAAAATAATTATTTGGAAAAATTACCTTGAATAAAGAATTATAAACTTCTGCAGCAGTTGTAATTAGTCAAAATATTGCCCAATTCAAGAGAGTTTCAAAATTTGTACAAACTAAAATATTGTTGTTGGACATTGAATTTTAATCAAAATTGCAGTCTTAGGTTTTCACTTGACGACTAATCCTTTACGGCATCTCCTTTTCAGAAAAAAACTGAATTGCTAGTTGCTTGCTTCAAATATGAAAGAATGTAATGAATTTGCAGGATGACAAATTTCTCGCTTTTCAAAATATTCATTATTTTAGGATTTATTGGTCCTTTCTGACTTTGCTGAAATACCTTACAATTTCAGTAAGGTTTAGTTTGTAGCAGTATTGAAATATAAGATTTATTGTAAGCATTTATATATGAAATTTCAGCACATTATTGCTGTAAAAGTTCATTTGTGAATTACTAACATAAAAATCTTAAAGTTTTTTTGAAAGGTATCGTAATTATAAAAAAATTATGTAACAATTCGTTTTATAAAATGCTAAAAGAACGGCAACGTTTAGAAAAACAAATAAAATCTTGATAACATCATATGCGAAAATGTAAGTTTTCAAAAAACTAGGGGTCTTAAGCTCCCTATCTCCCCCTCCACCCAGGTTTGACGCCACTATGTCAATCATTGAACTTAGGCGAAATTACTACACCTATGTCCAATTCACTCCACACTAATCGAAACATATAAGCTTAATTTTAGGTGGCTACAATAACTTTAATGAGGTAAATTAAAATACATTAGTTATATTTTAAATTGAGTTTTTTCTTTTTACTGTAACCATATTAATATTAGTGTTGTTTTGCATTAATCTGATCTCCTGCAATTTTTATTGCAAACTATCTTGTGCAAAGGCTAAATCAATAATTTGAAATTTAATGCACAAATTTAACATTATTTTCAATTATCTTAATAATCCTCTGTCGACATATATCTGGGTTATTTTTGCGTTTACTAATTTTTCTCTTAAGCATTGGTATGCTTACACAGTGCGATTCACCCTTTGTCCTATTCACCCTGGTCTACTATACTATATATATATATATATATATATATATATATATATATACACATATACCTATACATAGGTAAATTTATATACACTATGAAAATATTTAATTAGGTACCTATGATGTAGGTTTGTAAATTGATCAGGATTTAAGAATATTCAATTGAGGATTCAATAAATTTTGTTTCTAACTTTGATCAATTTTAAGCGTCTAATACTAATTTTCTATCCAAATGGTAAATAAAAAGCAAGAAAAATAATTTCTCTTAGATAGTTGTTTTGTGATACTGTGACTATACATGTATTTCCGCCATCGCAACTTTCAAGATATTAAAATATAAATGCTTAAACCTACAAATTTGTATATTATAATTGCCCTTTTGTAATTATTTTTGCTGAGGATTCTGGAGAGAAAAGAATGGTAAAGAAGGATCAACTGGACCCGTCATCCATTTCGTCCCACCAGACAATGACCCAAACAGATCAAAAAATACTCACAAAAATGTTTTAGCATAAAAGTATAACTAAAAAGATACCAAATCGATAAAAAAATACAAAGTAACTAGAAAAGCACTCGGAGAGCGCAGACCTCCGCCACGCAGCTTGTATCCCCGGATCAGCACCAAAATTTAATGGATTCCTCCTTGGGCGGAGACGCACCTGGTAAAAATTTGAGGTCAATCCATTTATTACTTTTTGCCGTAAACAAACCAACGCTGCCAAAAACATAATCTCCTTGGCGGAGGTAATTAAAATTCTTTTCTCTACGAATTTTAAAGATTCAAATGCTTCACTTCTTAAGTTGTTGTTTAACTCTGCTACTGTTCTTTCACCCTAACATAAATCACCCACGATCTGACCCGTCTCGTCTAAGAGTGACGAGCAACAAAACCAACCCATTTAGTTTTTGACCCATTCCCCACCGTGATCTTGACTAGCGATATAACAGAATCTAGTAAGCTAAAAATATTACTGATAAATACACAAAAAAACTTAAGAACATAAGGGATTTAAAATTCCTAAACAATAGAGATTTTGAAAACTAAGAGTTAAATATCGCTTCCAAAGAGCTAGTTACAGAGTAATAGAGGCATACTATAAATGTAGTTGTACTAAAGTGAACAAATATAATGTGCGGAGGCCATCTCTGCTGTTCACAACTAGTACTTTAAGGAAAACTGAGATGAGATTACTAACATTAAGATGTATATGAAGATATTATATCTTGAATGTTACAGTTCAAAAAGTTGTCAGCCAATAGATGGCGTAACCATAGTAGAGAAAACTCAAATGTATTGATTTTTGTCGACGAAACTGCAATGGAAACAAAATAAATACATGCAAATGTATTTCTCAATTGTTGACAACTTCCTCAAATTTTTTAAAATAAATTTATTCAGAACGGCATTTTGAAATTTTGCTTTTAAAATTTAATAAATTTTTATAGCAAAATCTTTTTGGGACAGTTGCAACACTTTGTTTATGTCATGCACATTTTGTAATTTGTATTACTCATACACAGAAGCCTTGAAAAAATGTAAGTAAATGTCATAGTGTTAAATTTTATATCATATTAACTGAAATTCTTAAAATGAACAATTTAGTTTTAAAAAATTCTTTCTAGCAAATGTTAAGCAGTCATTAATATCAAAATTTTTGTAAAAATGTTCGTGATTTTATCTTACCTAGGTTACGAATGCTTCTAGATATTTTTAAAATATTAATAATTAAAATCGAACTTTTAACTGGGAGCTTTGAAATAATGGAATATGAAAATCTGTAAAAAATGCATAAGTTATTAAAGACATGAAGTTCAGTTATCAATCATTTGATTTTTTTACAAGCATACTTTATAAAGTTTTGCGTATCCTCTAGGCTTGCCCTACTTACTGAGAAAACACGTGTAATACAATTATAATAAAAGGTATCATATCGATTCGGTAATTTGCATAAACCTTAATATAAATATTTATTTCATTTTGCAAAGGGTTAAGATAAGGACTTAAGTTTGTGCTGCGAATAATTTACTATTAGCTATAAGCATAACTACAATACTGATACAAAGTTTACATTAATAGTAGTAATAGTAATCATGAGAATAATCGTAATGGTTAGAGGACTAAAGAAGTCTGTTATACTCCCTGGAGACTAGTGATTTTTTCGACCTGAGATTCACTACAGTGTCAATTTCTGAAAATTCAACTAATAATAATAATAATAACAGTATTTCTTTTCAATTTCTGAAAAATAATACAAAGACAAAAATGCAGACATGTTGTTGCCTTTATTTGCTTAAATAGTTAAATTAATATTATTTGGATGGCAATTCTTTGATTTCATTTTACAAGGATGCTTTAGAACCAAGAACAAGTCGCACGGGAATCTGAGGAGGAATTTAGACAAAATTTTCATTTGAGACCATTATATATTCTAATAAATTTCTAGAAGTCATGTAAATCTTAATCTAGCACGATAGTTGGATTTTTTTAATAAAAATTTTAAAAAGTCAAGGGTGAATATACCTCTGACAAAAATATTTACTGTATATTACATATTAATAGGGATTTCATTCAACAAATCTGTGGTTTTAAGTATACTAAAGATAAATGTCTAAAACATATGTTGCCTGGAATATGTACGTTAGTTATGATATCACTACAAATTCACATTGATAAATGATGACATTCGAAATGTTTACATTAGTAGAATATGCCAGCTGATGCGCGTATCAATGAAATATATTTTACTTAAATTTTAAATGTTAATATCAGTTCTTCGAAATGTTTAAACGCATTTAGAAGTAGTATAAGTGTATAAAGTTATTGATTGCGTTCACAATTTTGTTTAATACTACACAAACCAAGTTCTAAGAGTATAATTTTGACTCTTCCTCATCCATGCTATTTACTACTTTTTAGAAAATTATAAAATTCGAAACTGAAGCCCGCCACAAATCATAGAGTAACAGTTTAAGAACGTGATAATTATGCTTACAATTTACAAATTCCCCATGTTTTTCTTGCCCCAACCGCCATACAAACCCACGAATCAAATAATAACTTACAGGCCAATAAAGCTGGAGGTTACCTATAAACAACTTGTTCAAAATTTTGATTTCTGCTTTGACCTGATATAAAACACATAAAATAGTTTGGAAATTATATCTATAGCCCTATGGTTGAAGCCTATTATGCTTGAGGTTAGTCTACTACTTCTTTGTTTCGAAATTACTGCTAAAATACTGTCCAAATGCATTTTCAATTTTAGTAATATATGAATGCTTCCAGAACTGTTAGTTTCTACATACTTGCTAAACTTAGAACATAGTAATATATATTTGTATTTATTTGCCCAATCAAACCCATGACACACACTTCTATATATTCAGCAAATTCAGACGAGCCAGCACCAAATGTATTGCAAAAATAAGTATAAGGTCATTGCAGTACACCCTGTGAAATCGCTATTAATTAATGAAGTTCCTCCCAAATACATTAAAATAGCTTCTTTGATTAATGTTTTGTGGTCAAATTCAGCAGTAAATGTAAAATCTATTAGAAGAATCAAGAAAAAAGGCAAGATAGTAAAGGAAATTGTAACATAGGTGCAACCAAGCACCCAAAAATCTTGTAAACAACATCATTAGTTTGAAGTCTGACTTTAAAAAGGTGGCAGGGATATTGCTTATTATTGCATATTTTTTTCTCGAAAAGTGTTCTTTTTATAATTTTAAACTTTTAACAAATGTTAATTAAACAAAATGTATATAGACCCTATAATAGCTTTAGGTGAAGCTTTTTCAAAGTATTGGAAGGGTAGGCTTGATGGTGTGTTAGTGCATGATCAAAAATATAATGGTGCATCAACTTTAAAGGGGAGGCTTAATGGTTTACAATCGATCATAAAACGAACATATCCAATTAAAATGTATGCACACTATTGCATTCAAAATATAGGTCTCGATATTGGGGCAACGTCGAATCTTCCAGAAATCAGAAACTGTAATAGAAATGTAACTTTTTTCAATTGGCCGAAACGTTTTTTGGTGTAAAATAATTATTGAAGACAATCCCAAATCTGGTAGCCTTAGAATAACTTCAAGGTGATTGACGTAAAGAATCCTCCTCTTTAAGTAGAACACTTCAATTTTTATTTACCGATAGTTGGCCACATTGTCCTGGAAGGAGGTTTCAGACTGAAAAATATACCATCAACCATTGGTTATATAAGATACTCTTATATGTCTCATTCTATCTTAAACGATAAAGAACTAAATCATTTAATATTAAAATGGCATCCATAATAAAATGAAAAAATTCCTTTATTATGGGTATTTTAAGTTGTCTCTAGTATAAAACATGATAATTTAATCGCAAATAATTTAGATTTTTAATGTGACCCAGTATTACAAAACACAAAATTTAAGAAAATATCATTGCATTTGCCTTTTTTGAGATCATGAATGCTTATAGTAGCTACATGTTGTTACATTAAGTAAAAAAACTTTCTTGCACTCGACATATTATCACTAAAAATTCAAAATGCAATGATTTTCTAAGAATACTTCAAAGAGCAATTCCACAAAAAATATTCACATGTTAAAATAAACCTATACAAAACGTTGATATTATCTAGAAGTATGTATGCGAGTGTAAAGTTGTATCCTAATCAACTGAAGTCTCTGCAAAAACGATGCAATAAATAGTTTTATGGTCATGGTAATGATCTGTTACATCAATCGAATCAAGTTTTCAAATGTATTGCCTATTAATTTTTATCATAATTTCATGATATAACAAATTTTATCAAAAAGATTTTCATTACATTATAAAAGTTAATTCATGCAACCGCCATCAAAAGGCACTAATTCAATACACAAGAACCAGAAAAATGAAAGCTTACCATTTATATTTTAAAGTAATTGCTCCCTTAAAAAACTATCATTTCCAATGCCACACAATCAATATCCTAGAAAATACCCCAAGAATTAGTGAACTAAAAAGAACATTTTTTGATTATTTTCATAAGGAATATAATCAATACAGTTGTAAAAGATTTATGAAATCTTCTTGTACAGGTCACACTGAATAAATCAATCATTTATTTATTATTTTTATTTCTAACCCCACTATTTTGAGACATGTATAAGCGGGGCCGCTTCTGTTACAAAATTCTGACTGTGCGCCTGCATGATAAAGATATCTTCGAACAATCAATGTAAATCTAAACAATAACTAACATTAGCTTTGACATTCATAGACAACAATTTAAAACTTTGTAAAAATATTTCTATAAAATTTCATTTCATTTTACATTCAATTGAATTTTTATTCTACTTAATTGCATAGAAATAGGTTGCATTTTAACATCAAAAGGCACCCTATGTTTACTCTAAAATTGATTTTGTTCGCAATGCAAAATTTCCTTTAAGCCATATTTCTGATATTCTCTGAAAAATCTTCAATAGTGACTCTGGTTAGATAGTTTGTATGGACTACTAAAATATTAGGCAACGAACTCATTTGGAAAGCCGATTAAATTATATATTAATCACTAAATACAAATTATGTAAACAGATATGCTTTCTCTGCTCTTGGCAGTTATTCATGGCCGCTTGTGAATATTAGACATATTTCGCAAATTTCTATACATTTCAATATACCACATGCCAACATTTCAAATAACTTTCAGTTCAATCGTGATTTAAATCAAAGTACTTCTCAATATACTTGACCACCGAATTAATTGGGTCTATCGGTTCTAAATCTCTTGGATGCACATTTTTGGAATGCCTGATTAAAATCAACTTAGTTTAAAAATTTTGTCATTTTATTTGTCAATAATTAACATTATCATATTTTCCTAAAAATAATATAGTTGATATAATGTGCATTATTCATTACATATTATCAGATTACTGTGATAAAAAATTGGAAGCTATTGGCAGAACTGTAAACCTAATGTAAGACTGGTTTACAAAAGTAGCATTTGATATCTTTGTAAAAATTGATATGTGCAATAAAATTTGCACATGTATGGAAAACATCAAATATATTTAATCTGCACCTGGTCAGCAAATATTTACACAGAAAACGATATTGTGTGTATTATACATCTGAGACTATATGTTTTATATGAAGTATTATTCCTGTATTTATACAGTTATCTGGAGCTGGAAATGCATGGTATGTATTTTTACAAAAAGGGTTGTGTACACTGTGCATGCCTGTTAAATTTCTTTTCTCTATCTACTCGAATTTCCACAGCCCATCAATTATGTAGTGAATTGGCTTAGATCTTAGATTGAAAATTTATTTCCGTGTGTCAGCGTGTGTACTCCAGAGCGACCGTCGAATCACATTTTCCGACCCGGTGATCCATTGACATGAATAATCATTTACAAGGAGACCCAACCCCATAAACAAGCGATATTCAAGGATATAAAACTCTGATCTTTAGAGACCATTTTTATTTTGATGTTAATCATTATCAAACAGATTTAAACTTACATATTTGTAAATTTTAGGCAAGTAAGGTAAAGAGTAAGCCTAAGAGAGCCTGAATTAAAACTGAAGCAACTTGTGTATGCATTGGGATAAAAATTCCGTATGTTTGTACATGTCAATTCTTTTAAATAAAATTCCCGGGTCAAATGAATTCTTGTAAATACCCGGTGATCCACAGTAAACCGATTGATCAGGTAACCCAGTACCCTGCACAGACCCTGCAGACATTGGTGTAGCCAAGGTTTGTTACAGTTAGAGTATGAGGATCCAGCACGTTCCCTCCCCCATTTTAAGCAGAGTAAAGAATTAAAATTCATGACATACTTCTGTGAGAATAATTTTAGGGGCATCACCTAAGAATACAATCCTAATCGTTAAATTTGAATAAAAATTTGGCCTTTACTAATAATTAAAGCACATAAAAGTATATCAAGTTAAAATGATTTTTCATTAAAAAAACATATTGGAATAATTTGTTTCATCAAAATGTCAAACTTAGTTCAAAATGGGGCTAAAATCAACTATAAATGTAGTAAATTTTTATATTCTTGTGAAATCCTTATCAAAATTTGCACTGAAATTGAGCAAAATATTCTAATGCCAATTCGCAGCTTCGAAAACTTTTAGCGAATAATCGCCGTCCTTAGATTTTTATTTGTGGTTGATGGGCTTGGCCCCAATTTTAGATAACTTAACATAGCTAATGTATAATTATATAATGGGAAATCCCCGTTTTATTCTTTTGCACAATGCTCTTCTTCCACGGAAATATCTTTTGTAAACCTCATTATCAAAAGAATGGTATTTTTAGCATTGTAATTTATCGGTAAAATAATTTTATTAAATTTTCTCACTCAATATGTATTATTCTGCTATAATTTACATGTGCCTAGGTCAGGCTTGTAACAGGTCTCATTTTTTTCGGCTAGGCTCTACTGCGATGGATGTATGCTTTATATTTAACCCATATAGACCTGACCTATCTCAAAATGTTTGGGACTTGCAATAATTTTACTGGTTGATTGTTAATGTGTCTAATATTAAGTAGACAAGTTTTTTAGAAATTTTCCTTGGGGTCATGATTTTCATAAGCTGTCCCATATTGGGTCATTGGCCTTATTATGTAGGAAATTGTGGAAAAATTTAAATGGTGAATTTCAATTTAATGCTACTTGAATAGTTCTTTTGGAAAAATATGTTCATTACTAAACAAAATTTGTGAATAAATTCTATTTGTCATATTACGATGACAGAATACATGAGCCAAATAAAGACAATTTGTTGCTGTAGAAAATAACAATTTTATGCTGATCATACTTTGTAAAGTTATATGAATATTACTGTTAATATTGTATATTATTAACTATTACATATATGAGGAGCTGTGTAGGATGTAATGATTATAGTTTACTTTATTAGTTCTACGAACAGCCACAAACAGCATCATGATCCAATATTGGAACAATTTGGGCTTGTGTTGGGTCTGGGGATCAAATTTTGGCACTTGTCGAAAATGTTTTTTCTCTCCAATCTAACCACATCACCTAATTTTTCGCCCATGCATACATGTTTAGCTGCTATTCAAAACCAAAATTGATTTAAGTATTGGAAGGTTTTAAATCAAAATTTTAAAATTCCTTGAATGCAAATTATATTCTTATTTCATTGTTGCTTGAATAAATAGTACATATGCTTCGAAAAAAATGTCTTAACTGTTTTTTACTAAAATTTTGTGAACAGTATCGATGCTCAGAGCGCACCAGAAACGGGAGATTCAAGATTTTGGAAAAAAAATTTATATATATATATATATATATATATATATATATCTATACATAGGTAAATTTATAATTATTGAAAATATCTAATTAGTTGCTTGTGAAGTAATTTTAATTGATTTGCAGATTTAATAAAAATTTGTTCACAAATTTTATGATGTTTTGATTTTAGTAATATCTTAAAATTTTCTTCCTTGATTTCATGGTGATGTAAGTAAAGTTCAGAATTTAAATGTCCTCTTATGTGTCCTTTCATCCTTGTTCTCAGATGTCTCTTAGTTTCCCCGATTCATGATTTATTGCAATCATCACACACAAATTGATAAATTACAAAAGAAACTAATTTCTTAGGGATAACAAATTTGTTACAATATATAAAATAATTGAATTGCATTACCTCTTAACTGAAACACCTGCAAATCTAATTGCAAATGTTACACGTAAATCGTTATTTACACATAAAAGTAGCAATTTGATAAGAATGAATTGTACCTCTGGCGTTAATTTAAAAAAATTTGCAATTCTCCTTCGGGAATTTTAAAGAAATCTTCCTTGATTGATGGGCATAGATCATTTATATATGTAATCTTTTGATTATTCACGATTCTCTTTAACTGATCATGTTGGCTCAATCATGGTGTTTGGTAGGGGGGATTGGGCAGGGGGTGAGCAAATAAATAAAGGATTATTTATATTTTAAACTTCCGAAAATATACAGACACTATACCGTGTCTGACTTCAGTGGTAGTACATGGGATCTCAATATATCAATATATATATCTATCCATCGCTTTATAGACATTTGCCTAAACTCGCATCCTAGAACTCCATATTGCTCCAAACACAATATCTGATTTTGTCAACCAGGGCTTGAATCGATACACTTGACTCCTAGGTATCCTGACGAATTGCCCTCATCCCGATTGAAATTGTATACGACTTTCACCGGAAAATACAACACTGTACCAGTTTTATTCATGGTTGTTAATTTTTTCGTAATCCCAAAAAATCTCGATTTAATATAGTTTGAATTTAGGAGAGGTTTTTTTGCAGCTGTGTCTCCAAATAGACCATATTTCCGTAAAATGCGGTGGATGCTTCCTCTATTGAATAATTATGACCATCACTCCAACTGCTTTTCAACTTTTTTCATTCTTGTAAAAATATTTTGTATTAATTATGTAATTTGCCTTCTTTCTTTTAGAATGAAGCGTGTAACTTTATAGACCAATAGGTTTTATTTGGATTTTTGAAAAAAAATAGGCTCCATAAGGCACCTAACAGTAAATCATGACTTCATTAAATGCTCCGCTATTTCTTTTTGAGACAGTCCAAACTGGAATTTTTTGATCACCTGTTTCCTGTCATGATTTGGCGTAGCTTTAGTCCCATGTGTTCAAGAGTAAGATTATTTTGACATCGAAAAAGTCAATACATAATCAGCTTCTTGAAGAATATCCTAATTGTGATACTTTTCATAGTCGAATGTTGAAACTTACATTGTCGAAAATGATTGCATATTGCAGCCTGAGCATCAGTTATATATGCTGCATTATTTCTGTTTCTACACATGGACTTTTACGATACACTATATCGCAGAAGTCTATCTTCTAGTTATCCTAAAATTGTAATATCACCTGGTTAGACAATTTTCCATATATTCAAAATCGAATGGTATACTATTCAAATGAAATTCACAATAATTTGGTTGTACAAATTTGACAATGCTGTACATGTGTAAATGAGAGCTAATTACATGTTACATGTAGATATATTAACCAAAATATTTGGCAGGCATTGCTTTAAACACGACGCACATTGAGAGGGATGTGTAATTTGCTGTCTCTGACCAAACTCCTGAGTAAATTTAATCCTTTGTGGATCGACCCAAGTTAATTGTGGATTGGTTTGTACATGGATTGGAAATTATTGTTTCTACGGGAACTTAACTGATGTGTGTAAGATAATGAATTTCAATTCGAAAATAACTCTAAGCTTATCAATAAATACATTTAAATGAGGCTTTTTTTACAAAAAAAACGTTTTAAACGTTTAAAACAAGTTTTTTTGTTTTTAGACAAAACCAACTAAAAACACATATAGTAGCAAACGCTGAATTATGATGAACTTATCAACATTCATTTTCGTTTCATACATGTAAACAAAACGAAACTTTTGCTACTTTTTCGATAGAAAGTGGGTTATAAAAGTAGAAATGGACAAAACACAAAATTATTTTCCAAACTTTCCTACATAAATTTGAAAAAAAACTTTTAAAAACACTGCAAAAAAAATTAATTTAAACAGTGCTTAAAACAAGCTAACTGCGCATATTGTAAAAATTTTAACTGAAATCATAACAGTAAGAGTGTTTGCATCATAGGATTTTGTTCAAATTTGAACATTAGTATGAATTTACTAATCTGAATCTTTCTCAATAAAAACCTGATCTTAAATTTGCATTTTTTTAGAAAATATCAATTACATAATAAAATTGAAGAAAGGCTTCAATGGGTTAGAAAATTGTAATTTGCATTAATTAGCAATAAATGTATAAATGTCAGAAGGATAAAGGTTGGAAATGCAGAAATTGACAGTTCTTGTTGAAATCGTGTTAGAAATTCCAAAACAGCTTGTATTTGAGCAAGTTAAAATTTCAATAATTTGAGTTCATGCCCGGTCAGTTTTGAAATTCTATTTTTCATGCCACCCTTGCCCATAGTTATGTTGATGTGCTATACTGGTTATTCATTTCTTTACTTTGAATTGTATGAAAAATCTGCAAAACATCTTAGGAATAAGAATTAATAAGAATAATGCTCACAGCTGATCCAGAAACTATAAAAATTTCTACAAGACCTGATGTGGTTCATAAAAATTACAAATTATAGTAGATTATATACCCAAAGCAATACAACAATGTGATGTCACATTATGTGGCAATTTCGAAATTCAGCAACTTTGGGTTCATAGTATACTGCAAATATATAAACTTAAGACATACTACATGGATATTGAGTTTACATGATTTTAGTTCTCATTCTGCTTTAGTAGAAGTAATAAAATAATTCATAAGAAATGGCTAATTACTTAGGTAGACCAATGAATTTATATAACACTATATATATAAAGCAACTTAAGGTTAAACACAAAATTTACAAAAAAATAAATTTTTTTGATAAACAAATGAACCTATTTCCACAAATTATAATATGCACGTAGTTGTCGTTGCAGCGCATGTAATCTTTTATCAACATTTATCACAATCAATAAACGATTGGGGAAATTGATTCAAAACTGTGGCGAAGAAGCACTAATAATACAATTAGCGATAATTTTTCTAAAGCTTGATAAAAACAGTAATAAAAAGTTCATTCTGAAGTGCATAACAACCAATCCGCACTTAAAAGCCAATTATTTTAATATAGCATGCAGACAATAAAATTAAGTATTAAGAAAATATTCTTATTATTTAGCGTCAATATTACTTACTATATATATTTTTAACAATGTAGAAAACTGAAACTTATATTTGCTACTTACTAAACCCTGAGCGTAAAGTTTGTTGTATTTTAAAGCATCTATGATAAGAAGGGCAACCATGAAGTAACTATGAGTTTAAATTTTGTGCACAACCATACAACAATCAGGCAGTTTTTAAAAGTGTTCAGTAACAATCTGAATTTGCCTTAAAACTAATTTGTAAAATCAGATTTTGTTGGAAATTGAAGTCAATAATATTTTTAGAGAAATATTACTTATTATATAGAGTTTTTCAATTGCAAAAACCAGTATTAATATTTTTTACTCATTATTTGAGATCATTACAAATTTTTGCTTTAATTTTAAATTTGATTTTCATAATTCATAAGTAGAACTTTTTTTATCAGCAGGTATGAAATAAGTCCAATGCCTATTAGCATCATCAGTTATGTAGGCATGCTACAGTACTAATCTATTACATCACAATGCACTNCTTAAAAGCCAATTATTTTAATATAGCATGCAGACAATAAAATTAAGTATTAAGAAAATATTCTTATTATTTAGCGTCAATATTACTTACTATATATATTTTTAACAATGTAGAAAACTGAAACTTATATTTGCTACTTACTAAACCCTGAGCGTAAAGTTTGTTGTATTTTAAAGCATCTATGATAAGAAGGGCAACCATGAAGTAACTATGAGTTTAAATTTTGTGCACAACCATACAACAATCAGGCAGTTTTTAAAAGTGTTCAGTAACAATCTGAATTTGCCTTAAAACTAATTTGTAAAATCAGATTTTGTTGGAAATTGAAGTCAATAATATTTTTAGAGAAATATTACTTATTATATAGAGTTTTTCAATTGCAAAAACCAGTATTAATATTTTTTACTCATTATTTGAGATCATTACAAATTTTTGCTTTAATTTTAAATTTGATTTTCATAATTCATAAGTAGAACTTTTTTTATCAGCAGGTATGAAATAAGTCCAATGCCTATTAGCATCATCAGTTATGTAGGCATGCTACAGTACTAATCTATTACATCACAATGCACTAATATGCTTGATTCAAAACTAAATGTTCAAAATTATATTAGGTCTCTGTTGCCTCGATATGCGTCAACGAGTTAAATCTCATTTCGGCTCATTTCCAGTCTGTGAATGAAAAGCAATTTAATCACTTTTGGTTGCTGTGTTGATAGAAAATTCGAAGTCTCATTTTGCAGTTCCTCGTTTTAATATTACTATGCAAACATGCAGTTATATAAATGAAGTTTTCAAAGGCTTTAAGATAAGCAGTTTTCAAATATTTTACAATGCAAACAAGAAGAAAACGGCCAGAAATTGTTCAGTTGAAATGTGAAATATCATAGAAGGAGCAAGTCGCTAATAATTGTTATAATGAAGGCATTTACTTAACCTATTGAGTAGAACCGTTATAATAAATCAACGTTGTTACATGAACGATATAAAAATGTTTGATAAAATATTATTTCATTGCTGTTTGACTAGCACATGATTTATTTACTATTATGTATGAAATGGTATTAAGCGTATATTAATAATACAAGACTTAGATTAATCAAAAATAAGGTTACAGTATATATAAATGATTTATTTTATAAAAAGTTCTTAATTGTCTACATTGTAAGCAACTGCAAGAAATGTACCACGTGTATATATTATTTGTGTCATACCATTTTCTTAAATAATTCATAAGGGAATTTTTTCAATCTTTTCTTGAAGATTGGGTGCAGTAAATAAAGGTCTATATTAGTGTTTAAGATCAAGTAATGAAAATAAAATAGATAATAATAATAATCTTGATTAAAATGATTCTCAGTTTTTGAAATTATAGCTAATCGTTACAATTATCGTTTATACGTCGCTTCAACTATGTTATCAAAATCAGTCCAGTTTGTAATTACTCTAAGCCGTGAGACAACTTTATTATAAAAATTTCAAACAAGTCATCTACTTTCTATCTGTTTAATAATTTTTTCGTGATTCCAGTTTCCAAATCTGTTTTCCTCTTACCTTCTCGCATAGAAAAAATAATCAGTTGGTTGCTCACTTGCTCACGATGGAATGCATCTTTCACAGAAAAGTCAAGCTCATATGATCCACAATCTCAAAAACTACTTCCAACCTCATGTAATCTACCATCCATCTCATCATATAGCAAATGCTTCCTAAACCAAAACTGTAGCTTTAAGTAGTCAAGTCATTATCCCTTCTTCTCCTTATTGATCAAAATGAAACTAGTATTTTTTCTTGCATATCTCCTCACATTTCTTTGTTCGAATGTGGTAACTATAGCTTTGTAAGCTGATTAATTACTAATTCTTTATTTATTGTTTTAAAAATTATCGGAATATGTATGCTTAATTCTTGAAGAGATGGAAATGGGCTAAGTTGTCCATGGCCAGAGCTGGGTATAGGCTGGGTTGGGCCGAAATGTCATGGGCCAAAATGGGCTTGATATTTCTGAGCTAACATGTAAATACATCTTTTCCTTCTTAATGTGTATTTTACCAGTGCCGTCATGTTTTGATTAATTAAATTAAAATTAATGGTTTATTGTTGTTATGACTTATAAATAAACGCTTTCATACGAACAATAATTTTGACATGTTGTCATTATGGTTTTCCTTGGAATAGAAATTGCCTACTCTAGTAATTGTAGCTACGCGGCTGTGTTCGTCTCAAGCATCTGCATCCCAATCCGAAAGAAACAACAACAGTGCTGGACTGAGAGTATCAGATAGACGCATCCGACTGAGCAATGACAGCGTCGGCAGTACTGAATTTGTCAATAGTTGAGCAAAAAATAATATATATTAATGCGTTTTTGGAATTTTACTAGTAGTCATTAATATCTCCCATTATTATATGTATAAGCAAGTACCAATGTTTTAGCCATCGCTGGAAAACTAAAAAATTTAAGTGCTTCTGACATAAAATAACTGATATACACGAAAGTAAGCCAATATAGAATTACTTGGAATATGTTTACATGTTTCGACTTATCCAGTTTTTAGTTCTAAATGACATCAGTGTAGAATAAAGAAATGAATCATTATCATAAAAACCTACTTTAGATAAAACTTATCCATAACCAACTTTTCCGGTAAAATGGCATCCAGTCATATTTGTAAAATGGTCTAAATTTCATTTTTTAGAAATGGGCTCAAAATGGGCTTAACATTTGAAATTGTTTTGCTGGGCTGGGAAATTTTTCAATGTTTTTAGCACACTTGCATCTCTGAATTCTTGTTAAATAAGGGGATATAGAAAAAATGGAGGCTCTGTTTTTTCGATATCAGTTATTAAAACAAAGACAGACTTTTCAGATTTTAAATAAATTCTTTACTTTATTTCAGAAATTTGAATTCTAAAAAAAATTAGTTCAAATTGTTGGAGAAATGACATATTTTCTAGCAGGGAATCTTGACTCAGCAGCAATGACTTTTTTAAAACCAAAAAGGTTTCAACAAAAAATTGATGTCAATGGCTTCTAAAATTCACGTCATAAAGACAAGATGAGCTAAAATTGAAACATGAAATGTGTGAGACACGAAAAAAGAGCTGAATTGTTAAAAAAATTTTTTCCAATAAAACCCACTTTTTATAGTACAAAGTAAATGAAATTGAAAACGATGCTTAGAGAATAAGGACATTTTTCAATTTTGAAGACTTCAATGTCTATATGTTTGACCATTATTATCAATGGGATGCAATAAAAAATATGCGGAAATATTGGGATTTTCGAACAGCATGCAATTCAACACCAGCTAGAAAGTGCAATCTAATTGTCTATTTTCTTAATAATATTGCAACTAATTTGAATCAGAATTGATTGCCACTGGCCTGCCTTGAATCACTACAGCATACTGCTCCTGTGTGACTTCAAGTTGCCAGCCCTTGAAACACTTGATATCCACAGAAACATGTACAATAACATTCATTGCTAATAAATATATTTGCAGGAACACGCTCTAAATTTTCAATTAGCTCACATTAGACTCCAGTTTCAAGCTGTTTATAGCTTAATATTGAGTAGATATTTAACTGTACCACAAATAATTCAACGCTCATGTCAGGCTGAAGATATGAGTAACAGAATATTAGCATAAAATTATATTATTATAAAACGTATACAATGCCAATCAGACCGTTTCTGATTTACCGATTATATATATATATTTATATATAAATCGTTCTTCAAACTACGAAAATCTGCTTTATGTGATCTTTTTGCCATCGTTTTCTTTCTACTAAAAGCCTTATGCATGTACATCGGTAAAAATTATGTAACAATTTAAGTGAAATACTGTTTTGAAAATAAGTTTAATATGTTTTGCATAGATTAAAATAGTTATATTTGAGAGTAGCAGAGATAAATTTTATTTCAAAAACTCATTTCGCATTAACTACTCTCTACATAAATAGCTGC
Source organism: Hofstenia miamia (assembly GCA_900660155.1). Classification (NCBI taxonomy): domain Eukaryota; kingdom Metazoa; phylum Xenacoelomorpha; order Acoela; family Hofsteniidae; genus Hofstenia; species Hofstenia miamia. The sequence goes on along the minus strand of CABFPE010000703.1, from coordinate 323,866 downwards.
ACCACCACGAGAATAATAAATGCAGCGCAGTTTTCGTGCAGGAGGGAAGGTCTGGGATTGAAGTCCCGGCGCCAATCATCTTGAAAGGATTCAACCATATATTTTTGTTCTATTCAAAACACAATCCGCATCCGCAGTGTAGTTATATACAAGCAGGTGCATCGGAAAGCAATGAGATGGGTTAAATCCAACTACCAAAGGGTTTCTTTAATCAGAAATTGATTAAGGCATTCCTGTATGACGAACACCGCTAAACTCTAAGTAAAAATACAATCTGTCGAAAGTCGAAAAAGAGCCTTCGGTATTTTGTAATCTAAATTAAAATGAATTGATCTCGATTAATACAACATTATTAGAATACAAACATCAATATACGTGCTAATTATTATGCAATGATTCCAAATCGTCGGCTTATTACGGATGCTAAAAACTAAGTTTTGCACTAAAAAGTATCAGTTAATCCTAAAATTCAAATTTTGACTTTACTGATTCAAGCATTATCTAACAACTTTCTCCAAGCCCACTAATTGCTTAGGAAATCCTTTGACGGAATTTTTGAAAGTACAACCGTTTCGCGATTCCTTTATCCTCTATAAAGTAGTGTTTTCAGATTTTGAGTATCACAAAAAAAACTCTAAACAATTACTGAGTGATTTGGAGTTAAAATAATCAAAGTGATATGATCAAAGCAAGAAAGCAATTTTTACAATACAAAAACGCAATGAAGTTAAGCAAATAAAAACATTCCCACCCTGTTTTCCATGCAATATGCTGCTTTATTTAATAAATTTAAATTCTACCGTAGCATTAAATCGTTAAAACAATTTTAAGAGGAAGGCTTGTTCGCAATGAAAAAATTGCAACTGTCCCATATTAATGAATTACTTTGCGTTTGCTGATACAAACGTCGATAATTTTTCTATAAATTATTATTAAATATTTGCACAGAATATCATTGTTGCATTGGCTACATGTGTGATTGCGTAAAAAATAGTTCTTGTTAGCAAAGTATTTTATTTTACGATAACAACGTCCAACATAATTAACTGAAGCATTCTTTTAATGGTACTCTACCATACCTATTGCAAATCAAATACTTTAAAAGTAACTTGCTAGTTTTGCCAAAAATTTAACTTAGTACGTGTCTTTCATCGAACATGAAGGTTCTGCTATTTTTTGGGCTTGCATTAGTCTGCTTTGTTTGTGTACATTCCCACTATGACAAAGTAAGTAACTAAGACAAACAATCTTAAATTTGGGAATATCAATATTGTTAAAAATTATTTATTTAATGTCGTTTGTAATAAAAACTATGTTTAGAATGGAGAGTACAAATCGCATAGACAGTAAGTCAAAAATTTTACCGATTTGCTTAAATATTTTATTTCAACAAGTGGTTAATGACATTGATTGAATGGTTAGTTTGAAGAAAATTTTTTAAGCCAGTTAACTCGTTTAATTAAAAAAATTCAAAAATCTCTTGTTATTTTGTCAAGATTTGAAAATTGGAAAACTAATTGTAACAATTGCCTAAATCTTATTGAAAAATAATTTAAAGCGTTAGTGAGCTTTGAGAATTTAGGGCTATCTTAAGCCAAGTTCACCAATAAATGCAAGCCAATTTTAAGCATTTATTTCTACAACATGATTAGTTATAGTTTAAATATTTTCAATAATTGGAAATAACATTGTATAAATTGTATTTCATTCATCTAATTTGTACATGTCTTTAGATCTGACGAAAAAGCCGCAAAGATGATCAAAAAATTTTTGAATGTAAGTATATAAATGAAAAGTGGTATTGCATGGAACATCCAATATATTAGTTACAAGCACATTTACAACAATTATTGACTACAAAACATTTCAATATTTTAATTCAGAGTTCAAATCATCTCCTCAAAAAGATATTTCAAATTTTTCTTTATAAATCTTTGATAGAAATTTTGTTTACAATTGGGGTTACTATTTCAAGTCTTCTATTGTGTTTACAGGTATATCTGCCCAACTTAGCAAGCAATATAGAACATGAGTTGTTTTTTTAAAGATATAGCTCTTATTGTATGAAGGCCAAAATACAGTTATCTAACGCATGATTGGCCAAATCCATATAAAGTATTAAAATTTCAAGATATTATTTTATATGGTTTCAAGATTATTAATGATTTTTAAGAAAATCGTCTTGCAGATTACATCAATTCCAGAACTTTTGTCAGTTGCTTTATTCGGAAAATGAAAATTTCCAATAATAAACAAACAAAAAGCAAGAGATTAACTTAAATTAACTAGCAATGTATGAAATTAGACGAAACATTTTTAACAACTCATTTATAACACTTTTAGCATGCACTTACTAACATTAATTTAGAGTCCCTATGTCAAAAAACTCCTTGAGAAATTGTTTACTCTTCTAGAGGAAGTATGCGTTTTTTCAAAAATTCTGCATCTAATATATGTTTAGTATTTCGAAGCGCTTTTCGGAGATGATTATGTAAGTATCATAATGACATAAGTTATGCTGGATATATATATATATATATATATATATATATATATATACACTTTTATAACGATACGATTATCTCTTACTTTCTATTTGAATCCATTTAGTATTCTTCAATAAAATGTACAACTTTGACTTCTACTCAAAATTTGATTTACGTGTATTTACTTACGTTTATTTAGGATTATGATGATTATGGTAGTGACTATGGGAGTGAACATAATAGTGGTGATTATGGGAGTGACAATGGCAGTAATGATTATGGAAGTGATTATGGGAGTGACTATGGCAGTAATGATTATGGGAGTGACGATAGCAGTAATGATTATGGAAGTGATTATGGGAGTGACTATGGTAGTAGTGATTACACTGGAGCCGCAACTGCATCACCTTACCAAGATGTGCCTACAACAACTCAAGTAAGACTAACTTTAAGTTTAATTCAACTTACATGGTTCAAATTTGAATTATTCAATTATCGTAATTGATTCCATGCTCATCGTGATATAATTGAAATTTATGACTTATCGAGGATGCTGATGTTCTCAAACATACACTGAACATTCTCGCATAATAATTGAGAAAATGCATTCATTTTATAAGTCACAGTAGCTTTTTAACCAAATTAATTACTTGAATTTTAGTTCCAACCAACAGTTACAACCAACAGTGCTTTTGCATTACACAAGAGATATGAAACGTTCTTCAGAAAAATTGTCAAGCATCTGCAATAAACTCAACATCGTGCTGTACATCAATTATTTCCTAGTGTATATCATTGATAAAAAATAATTACCTCTCGCTTATTTTATCTAATTTCATATTTTAGTTAAGTTAATCTAAAAATGAATTGTATTATGTATGTAATATAATCGATTTTGGATATTTAGACAATAGAATGCGTGTAGAAAAAGAATTATTTTTTGATAGGCAGAAACTTCAAATGTGAGTGCAATCAAAATCAAAAATAATGGATAATAAACCAATTTCCAAAAATTAATGTTGTCTCAAAATTTTTGATGGTTTTTAAGGTTAAATATTTTCAAAATTAAGAATAGGTATCCTAGATCATTTCAGTTTTATAGACATGCAACAATTTGGGAAACAGAAACGTAAAATTATTTTTGTTGATGATACATTTCATAAATACAAGAACAATTAGAACAATCAGTCAACATCACCTTATAATAAAAGTTCTATATGCATTGAGGTCAGCGCTAGATGGTGGCCAAAATTCTTTGGACCAGAATCCAGAAAATACGATTATATGACTATTTATGTTTATTTTCTCCAATCATATTAGCAGCATGTAACAGATTCTATTGTGTGTTCATTTGTGCAAACGGGGGTATTTCTTCCATATTGTAGCAGTGCTTCATTTTTCAAATTATTATTCGAAAAAATCAATTCTTTAGTTTTATTGTTATTTAGCAATTTTCTTGTCTAGTCATTTGCCTCATAATTCCCGTTGGGCTTAGCTTAAATTTGGTTTTAATTCTTTTAATTAATTTCATTTCCTGTTCTTAGACGAAAATTTTGTGGTTTTTCAGAATATTGTCTTGTTTCCTGTCTCTTCAAACTTTTTAACGGGTCGTCAGATCATGTCAAGCTTAAATTTCAACGGTTTCAGGGCCGTGAAAATCTCAACATTTGATTTGCTTTGCAGTAAAATGCGACTATAGATTCTTTTTTAGTAATACGTGAACCTTTATTCTGAATATTTGCATGATGTACTTTTAAATTAATGGCGAACAATTGTATAACTAATCTAAATAATATGGCAAATGCGCCGTGTCATCAAACAATAAATGTTTTTCGACAATATAACATTTTCTGAAAACCCTAATTATTCTGTATATATAAATTTTAATGTGACATATTATTATTTAAGTAGAACAGCAGAAAAAATATGAAATAATTTTTAAAGAACTAACTTATGCAAATGGGATACTCTTTAGAGTCAAAATTTGAAAGATATACAGGTGTATTATGAAAGTCATATGGATTGGTTCATTTGATAAAAGTGGAGTGAAAATGCGTATTACTTCAGATATAACTACTCATAGATGAGTTAGTCCTAGGCTATTATATCCATGTTTGCACGTTTTTGAATTATGGAAATATAGAGCAAAGCAGAAGATGAACGAAGTTGACAACTGATCGATAAATCCATAACACGTCAGAAATATTTGAAAAAAGCATGCGCGGACTATTTAATTTTGCAACCAAATATATTTAGTGCCATTTTTCAAACATGAACATACATTCATTGTCATTCCACTTTTCAAAATCTAGTGTTTGAAATATATATTATCCCATATGTAGAAGAAACTAATAATTTGTTAATTCTAAAATATCTATTAAAAATTAATATTAAAACTTGCTACAATATTCTTAAACCACAAATCGATTTGTTCGCATTATTGAAATGGACACATCTATAGGGTTGGGCCCGCTCATGAAATATTGAATATTTGTGCTGAAACTTATTCTTGCGCTTGAATCACATGCCAATGTGAATTTTTTTTCAATGAAAAATTCTATTTTGGCAAAAAATTTTAAATAACTTCTATACATAATTTTCAGATAATGAGGCGGTCTAATGCCCATGGGAACAACAACTACCAAGGAAAATTTTGTCTTATGATGAAAAACTGTGTAAGTCTCATCTAGGCAGGCCGTGCACACAGTCAGAAATTGTTGTGTTTTCAGACTTTAAATACCTTCATTAATTTGTGAGTCTTTAAGAATTTTTCTTAGAAGAAAAAAAATTTCCTAGTACAAATTGCAATTTTTTTCTTTATTATATGTACAGGCTTTCCATATAGTAACGCAAAAAACAAAAATAGAATAATTTTCTAATCATAAATTGCATATATATTTTCTGAGTAAGCAGTACCTTACTTTAAAGTGAAACTATCCCTTATCAGTTTAATGACACATTCAGCTTTACCATGGCAGCAAAAACAAACATCAAATACAAGGCCCACTGAAGTGACGCCATATGTTTATTTTAAGATGAGACTTATTTAGCTGCGAATAACTAACTAAAATTAGCTATATTTAAGATATACACACTTAGGTGGACCAACCTATATTTGGTTTTTTGTAAACCGATCATACAAGTTCTCGGTAGAATCAATAACGCCATAATTCGGGATACACTAATAATAGAAAGGAAAGAAACTACAATACTCTATCTAGTGGTGCTTTCAGATTATAAATAGCTTCATTAGTTCTTGAGTTATAAGCATTTAAAAATTCTTTGGGAAGCGCATCACAGATTTTAAAAAATTTCTAGAATAATTAGGGTTAATGCTCACTAGCAATTTTTTGTAAATTGAAACGCTGCATAACATTAACACAATTCTAATTTAAACAACCGTCGAAATGCTTACAAATTTGATGTTAATGATCACAAGTATTTGTGGCGAAGTCTGCATCAAGATATGAAAAAATTATTAATAAAAAATAAATCTCTTTATATTGTAATTCATTGGAATTATGCTAGACATTTTAACAGCGTTTGCTTAAATTTCAACATTTCTAACAATAGTAACCACTTTAGTTGATTAAACTGGCTAATAGCCATGTCACAGTCGAAACCAAAATAACTACTGCAAATATTATATTAACATTAACGGAATATATATATATATATATATATATATATATATATAGATAATGCTTTGAATTTTATTCCAAAAATATTTCACAATTCAGAAAAAGTTTAATATAGTTGTTTGCCACATAGTTCAATAGATCTAAGAAGTTAACTCATTTGCTGTGATAAATTTTCTTTAGAGAATTTATTGTTTCTAAAAATGACGTAAAGTATTGCGATTTTTTAGTTTTTGTAAAGAAATCTTTTCTAATATAATCTGCTGTTGATTAGAAAGACGCATATGCTCCAACTTTAATCATAAGTATATTCAAAACATTGGCACATAGGATAAAACATGCTAGTTTAAGAAGCATTCTATATCTTGATGTTGTCAATTTTTCAGCAGAAATTTTGAGAACGTTCAATAAAACAATACCCCATTTAGTTTAGTGAATTAATTAGAGTGTACTAAATATATACGATATTTCTTGATACCACAAAGTTTAGTTGTATTATGCAGTTTGTCAACGAGTCGAGCTTCTAACTATCCGAGCCGAGTTTGAGCACGTCATTGGATATACAACTTACCCAAAGCGAGCCTTTATTAAGCCAAGCAAATTTATAGCTCTGATTGCTAATTTGATTATGCAGACGTTTTCATTTAATATAACTTTCTAATAATCTTATTTGTAAAATAATAATCTCATTATGTTAATTAAATATAATAGGAAGAGTTTATTCTTAAAAACGTTGATGGATGTCTTTTATAATGAGAAATCGTTTTTCAGAATAAAAATATTTTCTCTAAGCCTACTAGAAAATTTGAAAATCACAAGGCACAAACAAATCTATTGATGAATGTGCTTGGATGAAGTGTTAAAAATTTGTACGAAGTTCTACTGCTGTGAATGATATACTTGAAAAGATTAACTATTTATATTTTCGATTTTTTAAAAATATTTGAATTTTTTCCACAACTACTGTTCTGCTAACTAAAAATAACACTTTCTGTTAAAACCGATTGGGCATGCTGTGCCAAAAGTCAGAGTTTGTGGAGTAATTTAAATACGAAACAAGGACACACGCGACATTTCCGTAGTGTTTTCAGAATTTGGATATTTTTGTTAGTTTTTGACCTATATGGGTTTAAAATTTTTTTAAGAACCAAATTTCTAAAAATATTCCTTGGCAGTTTAAGGCTTACAAAGAGACTCTTAGAGGTTGCTTTGCTAGGATATCAAGCTTTTATTAATAAAATGTGAAGTGCAGCTTCAATAAACTCCGTTTTAAGATATAATTTAACAATGCAAGTGTATGTAAAAGCTGCATATTCTGGACAAAAGGACTTTTCAATTTATTTTTGCAACAGCTGAATACAATGACAGCAAATTTATACGAGTGAGTAACAAAAAAGGATTAGTGTTTTTGATACCAGTTTTTGACTAATGCAAATACGAATTTTATTAAGAGCAGCATGGATGTCAATCTCACGTGTTCTCTTTTTATGAATTGCTATCGCATTGCTGACGGATATCACCAAAGCCGGATTAAATCTTCGCGGGGCCCTTCCTTCATAATAAATTTAAATATAATAGCGATTTTCCAAAATAATTATGCAATTATTCCATTAATAAATGGCATTACACTCTGAAAATTTAAAAATGCTCAACTTAAATTATAAAGAAAATTAATATTTAATTACCAATCTTCAATAATTTCATGTTATTTTGGAGGGAACAGTTCCAATGTTATTATTCAAAGAACTCCAAACAAATATTTTTCTAATAATAGGTACACTTTTAAAAATCTTATAAGAACTTGAAGGAACTTTAATGTTTATTTTGATAACAGTACGTTCTAATGATTCTAACAAAAAATTCTTAAAACAAACAATATATATATATATATATATATATATANTAAAATCTTTAATAAACAATTTTAGACTATTTTAGTTATAAAATTACAAAATGTTTAGTATGAAATATCTAGTATACACCAAAGCGGTTACTGAAAATTTAACACATAAATTTGGGAGTTGCTGAGTTGGGGCAACGAATTGACATCCCGCACCAGGCCCCACATTTACCGTGACGCAAATGACAGTAACATGAAAAATATCTGTTTTTGCATCTTCAAAATTTAGATTATACATGTACACTTAGGCTAAACAATGTCAAATGTTTATGTTTACTTTCAGGCAGAGAAACAGTTGTTTAAAATAAAAGCTCTGGTATTTAATACAGGTAATGAGCTAAATAATAGCTTGTTTCTTCTTTCCAATTCAATTAATTCAGTCCAATTTTTAAAAAAACTCCTCTTTATAAAGCTATGGCAATAATTTTTTTTAAACTGCTTGTAAGAATTATTTTTTAACTATAAATTATAATTCGAGGCTCGCTTCTGAATGAATTAACCGCCTCTCATCGTTACAAATTGTACAATCAAAAAATTGCAGTGCGTGCACGTCTATTGAAAACGCTATGTTCTATTTTATGTGTAAACAGTTCAATCAACGCGAAAATAAATCAAGCGGGAATTTTTTAATTTGTGTGATCATTAAATTGCTAGTGCGCGTTGACGTAAGAAAGCTCAGTGTTCTATTTTGTAAACTAAATAGTTTCGTATTTACGTAAATTAAAAATCACTAGTGCTCGCAACGTCTAACAAACATATGTGAGTTTGTAGTGAAAAATACTTTCTTTATAATTTTTCTATATGTTTCTCCAATGATATTCGCAGCATGTAACAGATTCAATGGTGTGTCCATTTATGCAAACGGGGGTATTTCTTCCATATTGTAGCAGTGCTTCATTTTTCAAATTATTATTCGAAAAAATCAATTCTTTAGTTTTATTGTTATTTAGCAAAAAGATTTATATCATTGAATTAATCACATATAAAGTTAACATTATTTTGGGTTTCCTTAGAATCTTCTTTTCACTATTATGTTTGATTACGAATATTAAAGCTGTATCATTAAAGTATCTTAAAAGATATATATA
>CABFPE010000703.1:293268-304702 GCA_900660155.1 Hofstenia miamia | reverse complement strand
TATATATATATATATATATATATATGAGATACTATATCATTGTTTGAATTACTTAAGCATTCATGTATGTAGAATGAAAGTATAATATCAAATTGCTTTATGCATTGCTTAACAAATAATAAATATTAAGATCTATTCATCAGATGAAAAAAAAGTCTTCGAAATCCATTTAAAAATCAAACAATCAGTTTTTTATTAATATTGAGGTTATCTATGTTATCATAATTTGTACCTGCTTTACAATATTTTATATTTCTATAGAAACTTCATATACTCGCAGGTGTATCTTCAATCTACAAGTGCATAACATCATATTTATTTTTGCAGAATATATATGTATATATATTAAAAAATTATTTTTCAATGTAGGCTGTAAAATTATTTATATTTTTTGCATCCATGCTTCAAGAACGATTTAAACTTCAGTTCTCAGTGGCTATGGAGGCTTAATTTAAATATTTAATGTACTATATCGGGAAAGAAGTTCACATATTTAGATAGTGGCAAAATTATGAAATTTTATTGTGTCCAGAGTTTATGGACACCCTGTATATATATATATATATATATATATATATATTTATATCGAAATATATTTANTCCTTTTGATTTCATTAAGTTCTCCAATTCCTGCTGCACTCGCTCTGATGATGTTGTCACCTTCTCCATTCGTCGTACAAAGAAACATCGCACCCTTCACTCGTTTTTCAATCGTGCTTGTACTGCTGCTAATTACATCTTGACTCGCAATCCTCCAACAGCGATTGATTTCTTTTCCCCACCACCGAGCTTCAAGAAATCTTTGATGGCTTTCCTCTTTGCTGAGCCCTTCTCCGACTTCGCCTACTCTTCCATTTGCTCCTATTTCATCTCCTGTGACTGTCCTCGCTGCCGTAAAACTTGACTTGTTTTTATTTTCTTGTTGTGTATGCCTTCAGCGGCTAAATAAAGTCATTGATTATTATTATTATTATTAACAGGGCCCTGTATATATATATATATATTTATATCGAAATATATTTATAGTTAAATTGATATTTTATTGATAAATTAAACTCAATTGAAATACTTAGGGGAGGGGGGAGAACAATGAAGCTGAACATTCGTCATCTACTAGTATATTTTTTCCAAATACTATGGTAAAAATGAAAAGTTTTACACAATATTAAGATTTGATATAGCTGAATTAGTCCTTTTCAGAAAACTTGTAATTGTGATGAACATAACTTTTTGATATGAGAATAATTGTGTAACGAACGTTTGATATAATTCCGAATCTAAGCAATTTGCACAAGATTGAATATTAAAAAACTTGATAAGAAATCTGAAATTTTATGTATCATCTCGGTTTTAGAACATGATAAATTAAGACTTTTATAAGCTTAGGCTAAGATGAAACATTCCGCTCGGAAAGTATATTATTTAGTTGAACTGAATAAAAGTATTTAGGGTGAACAACACGAACACAAAGAAAAGCCCTCCATGGATAATGTTAGCATTTTTCTTTTACATATATTACTGTGAAAACTTTCAGTTGAATACTGTATATGCCGATTTTCTTAATATATTATCACAATATGTCTTTCCATGTATTTCTTAGTGAAAACCGTTAAAATATTTAGGTAAAACCCTCAGGAGACCACACAATGCCTTCCATTGATAATCTTAAACTACAAGTTAGTATTGTTCTTGAGTCTTTCTAATGCATCCTCTGTTGAATTTATTTTTCAATGAATGATTATTATATGCCTTTCTAAAAACCTACTGCGATTATATACATTAAGAATTTTTGATATTTTATAATATGCAATTAAATTTGTTAAATGAACATTAATACACACTATAATAGGAAATTATTATTGAAGATGCAAATAAATGAATATGAATTTTAGACAACACCTGCAGGATCAGCTGTACCTGGTTCATCTGCTGATGGAGCTGCACCCACTCCTGCACCGAAAAAACGACATGATCTAAAGAAAAGAAATCATCATAGAAAATACTTTTTTTAAAATGATCTCTTTAGCAAGATTATAAATACACGCTTAATATTTTGATTTTTGTTTTGAATTTATTAGAAGCAAAATAGTATTTTCTAATCACAACCAATGCTGTGAACAAGTTTTTTTAGAGCAACTGCTGAAAATCACTGGATGTATGATAACAAACACCATTTATGTCAAATAAATTCATGCAGCCAATAGAAGACATGTTGTCATGCTCCTTGTGGTGAAATGTAAAAATATTACTGTAGGAACTTAAAATAGCCTGCTAAATATCTCAAAACTGTAGGTCTTTTTGGATATGGTTTATAGGAGTGCTGAGGTTGAAAATTTGATATAGAGTGGTGTTGGAAATTCCTTAAGCGTTTTCTAAAATTTGCAAAATTATAATTTTTATGAGAACACAGAAGTTGAACATAGATAAAAATAAAATAAGACCAAAACCAAAAATTTACGTTCGACTATAAAAAATTGAATAAACCCAAGCAGAACAAATTTTAATGGCTTTTTATAAAAGCACTGTGCTTAATTATTTTCCAATTCAAATGGTTATGTAATAGATTGTGTTTAAAATTATGAATTGGGTATTGCAAACTTACTCCAAAGTGCATGCTATTTAAATAGCTTCCTTATTTCTCTATTGAGTATAAGTAAAAATTTCATAAAGTATGTAGCCAATAATGACATTTTTTCTAAAAATCCTCAAAGTAGCACTTAATCAAACTAGACATCAAACAAATTTTTGCTACAATATATTTAGTCTACATTATTTTAACAGTTCACCTTTCTTAAGCTGCCGAGTATTAAGTAAAATAGGAGCAGACTTGTCAACAAGCTGAATTTCTAACGAGCCGAGCCGAGCTGAGCTTGAGCAGACTATTGGATATATAACAAGCCCAAAACGAGCCGTTTTTAAGAAAAGCAAATTTATAGTAGTGCTTGTTAATTTGATTGTGCAGATTTTTCTCATTTTTTCATTCAATATGGCTTTCTTATATTCTAATTTTAGAAGTAATTTATTACTGTAAATAATAGGAAGAGCAATGGAAAAAATTCTGAGAGCACAAAATTTTAAAAAAAATATCGAGCTGAAACGAGCCTCATTGAAAGATTTTATTGGCGAGTCGAGCTGAACTTACTAAAAGTTAAAACGTGTCGAGCCGAAGTCTGAATAGGAGCGACAACTGCGAGCCGAAGTCTGAATAGGAGCGACAACTGAATACATAAAATTTTCAAACCTATAAAACACCATTACACTAATAGGTGTGAAATTATTACACAACTGTTCATAATTTACAAATAGTAAATGAAACATTCAAATTTCGTTTTACTTTATAGAACAAAATTTATATAATCTACTACAATTTGAACGCATTAAACCAAGGGCTGTAAAAAACATTAATACGGTGAGTAAAATTATCACTAAAGCACGTGAAATGTCAAAAATTTATTAACAAAGATTCCGCATTTAAAAACAAACAACAATGTGAATTCACTAGAATAAATAATAAACACATTTAAAGCAATATTTCGTGAAGTTGGTCAATTCAAAAAGATTATAAGTTCGCAATATTTAAAGCAAGCATTTCATCTAAGTAATCTCACCTTTACTAAAATGGTCAGATAAACGTCTTTAGTGAGTCATTACTTGTAAAAAATGTTTGTAGTCATTTGTAATGTTTGATTATTCATTTCTTATTAAAAATATAATTATTTTTCTACTTTGTAAGAACAAAAGTTCTGAAATTTTAGAACCATCAAGATGAGCAGTTTAAGTATATTTTTCTTCTGGTGGTTCTACAGTATTACAAAAATACAAAACTTTATTGGATTGCAAACATTTTGCAAAACGTTTTGACAATAAAATATTTGGAAATGTAAACCTTAGCGTTAATTATAATATTCATTAAATAATTTTGAAATCGCCTACAATGTAAAATTACTATTCATTTGTTTTTTTAAGTCAAACACATTTAGCAATGTGTTAACATTTTTTTATTGAAGACATTGTGATAAGACATTGGAGGTGTAAAAATAATAAATTTAAGTACACATTTATTCATTGAAACAATCAAATACAAACAAACTGAAAAATTCAATGTATATCACATGTGCATTTACATGTGCGTTTTTCAAATTATATTTCCCACAAAGCAAAAATATGCTGCATAGACTAGATAATTCATAAACGTTGGTACTTTTTGATTAGAAATTTCTCAATTTTGTTATTTTGCGTGTTTTTGGTGATTTGATGTTTTCTGTGTTGGTGATTTGCCCTTTTATTGCATTTATCATTATGCGATATACATGTATTGCAATTGATAATCATGAATTCCGGATTTAGGCACTAATTGGAAATTTAAATATATGATTGTTTTATATTTGAAATTTATGAAATGTTTCAGTCATTATTATAGTGTATTACACAACAGTTCCGGCATTTTTCTTTACAAGTCCTAACTATTTCTCTTTTATGGACGAAAGTTGTACCATTAACATTTTTATATGAAAATTATTTTCAGTTATTATGTACGAGTGGAAATCCCACATACATTATTGGTCTTATTTAAAACCCGTTTTTATTTTAATTATAAAGAGTGCAAATGAATTGAACACATATTAGTCTGATTATATAAAAAAATATTTTTATGCACCTAGTTTAGAAACACCAAATGTTTTACATAAACACAGATCAAGTTAATAAATTCTCTTCGTATATTACGAACACATTTCAAAAAATTTGAACTTGCATGCTTTCAATGCCAAGTGATTCTGCTATTCTAAATCTAGATTTTGTTTACATTCTATGCATGCCACTGAATTAATCCATTTCGATAACAGGCAAATCATATCATCGTCCAACAAGAATAGGTATTCTAAGCAAAAAATACAAATGTACATGTCACTTATTTCATAAAGGAAATTCTACAAATTCATTTTAAAAAGACAAACCGATTCTCAAAATGCTTATTAACTAAAGACCTATATAGAACAAGGGTGGAAGCGAGAGTTATTTTTGGCCAAGCCCGGCCCGCAGCACACGTATTTTCTCAAAATTTAGCCCAGCCCAGCCCGCAACCCATTTAGATTTCCAGCCTAATATCCACCACCCCCACATTTTTTTCAACTTTGGCCCGCATTCAGCCCGAATACTTTTAATCAAATTATCAGAAATTACTGAAGATTGGTAACAAAGGAAAACATACAAATGCTTACATCAACATATTGAAAACTCTCAAAACAATTCATTAGCAAAAGAACAGAATAAGCTATATCAAAATTAAAAAATTATTTAAATCTTAAACAATTTTCCCATCTTTTTTTCTGTTCTTTTTTTCGCTTAGTAGTTTGTAGTGTTTATTTAGTGTATTGTAAGTTCAAGACATAGTTTAATATTATTAATACAACATTGAGTAACACATTAATTGATTACATTGTATATTAAAACAAAAAAATGCATGTTATCAATTTGCATGCCCGTTTTCTGACCACTTTACTACTGTACATCTACTGAGTTTTCTAAGCCTAATTCGTTTTCAAAAAATTTACAAAATTGATAAAATTTTGCGAAAGACTATTGATAATATTATAAATTTTAAGTCGACTCTTTCCAGAAAATTGTCTTCCAGTGGATTTTGTAACAAATTCTGCGACAACGTTGATAAATTTTTTAGTTTTATTGTAACTAATGTTGTTTGGAAAGGATGATTATGATTAATGCAAAATCGAAAAGCAATTAAAGAATATCTGCACATTATAAACCTTTGAAAAGTGAAATGTGTAAGAAAAAGATTTGAGAAAATATATTGCATTCAGAAATTCCAAGTCAGCAATTTTGCTGCTAATAAACCTCTACAACATCGAAAAACGCAAGGCATACAACGAATGCATTTGAAATGAATATGCGTACCTTGTACTCACCAGCAATGATTAATCAAGGACGCCACGTGCCAAATCCGCAAATGTACGACAAAGTCCTTTCAACTACACTACCTAGTTAATTCTCCTCCTAGGAGGCACTAAAGCTCCTGCGCTTATTAACTTTTTACTGCAATGACCTTGATCATGTCTGGTCATATAACAATAATCAATATAGATTATTCAGAAAAGATAGAACTTATTGTAATATACTCAGCAAAAGCAAGGGGAATGACATAGTAAGCTTAAAAAATTCGAAAGCCTTTGGGTTGAAATTGATAACCCTATTAAAATTCACTTTTTAAAAAGCAATTAATTAATGTTTCATACTGCCCAAATAAATGTTATACTAATGAATTTTCTGAACTACTCAGAAAATAAAGATTTAATATTAATGGATGATTGGAACCTAAATTATTTAAATACACGTGATAATAAAACGATTAATCTCTTTTTTTAATACTTCTAATTTAAAAACGGCAAATGCCTTCATTCCTACAAGAATTGCAGCCAACAATGCAACTTTGATTGACTATATTGCACTGCCCAAAAATAATCTTGATTTCTTAAACTACTCCTCTGAATGTCCATTCTCTGATCACTGTATAATATTAGCCAGTTTCCCTAAAGCTAGAATAAAATCTGAAATATCCAAAAAATGAATCAATATTCGCGAAAAATCTTCTGATAATATAGATAACCTGAAAAACGCACTTTCACGTGAAACTTGAACTTCCGTATATGTTGTGATTAATCCTAACAACATGATCAAAAAATTTCTTGATATTCTTGAATCCGATCTAGATGAATATTTTCCAGAAAAGAAAATCTTTGTTACTAACCATTCTCGTAAAAATATAAAGAATGACAAACCTTGGCTTTCCGATTTCTGCAAAGAATTAATAACAAAAAAAATGACGCTTTTAAATTTTTTTCTAACGCCCATACTTCTGAAAGTTATGCATTATACAAAAAGCTAGAAATATTTTTAATATAGAAAATCGTAAAGCGTACAATGAGTATACTAACCATCAATACAGAAAATTACCAGTAGCATAGAAAAGCATGAGGAGGTCCCAATGGGACACCCTGAAGTTCTCATAACACCTATGACTATTTGCCATGTGTAAATGAGTAGATTCTATTGAATGCCATTTAGTGAAGAAATATTTTTGACAAAGCTAAATTGAGCAAATTAATTTTTAGACAATTTCTTTGAACCAATGTGATGATTTTTGATTTCTAGGATTTAGGCAAACTGATATTTTTAATGGCAAGTTTCACTTAAGACGTGTTTACTGCAACAATGTTTTAAACATGTAACACCATGTTTTAAGGAAAATAATTCAGATATGCAAAGCCTATTTTCATTTTCTATTAATATCTAAATAGAAAGCGGAAAAATATTTCACTAAGCATAAACACTAAAGATGTATGAAATATAGACTTATATATTCAAAAACAAGATGAAAATTTATAGGCATATGAAATATAGATTTACAGGATAAAGGCAAATTTCAAATACATTTGCTATTTTTCATTGTAAAAAATTCCATTAATTTCTTCTAGTCATTAACACAATCATTGTAATTTAATTTGTTTTTAAGGAAATCTATACATTACATGCAAAGAGCTACATCTCATTTTTGAAATATGCTGCTATTTCATTGTAAAAAATTCCACATGTTCTAATGATTAACATCCACAATTGTTGTAATTAATTCATTTTTCGGGGGTCTATACATTACATGAAAAGCGTTGTTTTTTAAATGCACTGCTATTTCATTGTAAAAATTCCATGCATTTAATTCGTTTTTTGCTAATATCCAATATACAAAACGAAAAAATATTCCCCATACTTAAACATTACAGGCATATAAAATATAGACTTACATGATAAAGGCGATTTCGTTTTCTGAATAAACTATTCATGCAATGCTATTAGTAGGATTTTTACATATACATGCTTTTATTAATACACTATTATGATAATGGACTTTTCTCTGCATTTCTTTTTGGTTTACACAGATTTTCAGGGGATATACACGTTTGCTGACTGTTACATCTTTGGTGACTTTGCAAGTTTTTCAGTAAGCTTGGTTTATGATTCTTGCTCACAGTCTTGTTGATATCTTTTCCATTGCATTGTGTAGTTGCCATAGAAATGAAAATACGTTTTTCCAGGCAATTCACCATTCTTATAGTTGACATGTTGCTACACACTTGATTCCCCATTGCTGTATATGATTGCCAATCATTAAATTAACCACCACTCTGTGTTGAGATCGCCTTCTAAATGTGCAAATGCTTGTTAAGCAATGTTAGTTGCTTTCTATAGATCTTCTAAACTTCTTGCAAAACACATTTTTGCCCATTGCTCTGTCAATATTGCAGCTATCACCTTTTTAAGCCTGAACATGTTAAAATTGCGCCCTCTAGCAAGAAAATAATTTTTTGCTGTCATTGATGATATTTGGAGAGAACTCATGCAAAAAATGGGCAATGGAATTTGAAAATTAAAAGTTTTTTTAAATTCCCAACATTAGAAGTTTATTTAAATTTTTCAATAAGCCTCAATTTTTATATTTTTTACCATTATTTGAAAAAAAACTTTTTTGAAAATTTCTTTTTCGTTTTTTCACTCTAGTAATCTGAATTTAGATCACAATTGTTTGAAATTTCAAGACAAAAATTTTACACAGCCATTAATTTTTCTAAAAAAAATAATTCTGAAAATTCATGTTGGCCCTTAGATGTTATACCTTAACTTTAGCAGGTTATAGCAACAAAATTTTTGATAATATCTCATCTCCATTTGAATTTTAAATTAGCAAATTTCACTGAAAAATTTGGTTTTTTCATGTTTGGCTCTAAGGTCAATATTGGCTGAGCTAGCCTGGCCAAAGCTGGGCTAATTTTTCAGAAAAAATATTTTCTTTAATAACTTTTGATATAATGAAGCTATAAACAAGATTTTTACAACCAAAATGCGCAGTTTTTATACCTGTCCGAATATGGAAAGTTTCAAAAATTTTAAATGACAAAAACTTTTTTCTCATAATTAAAAATTCAAAAGTTAGAAATTTTTACTTTGAGATATTTGCAGTAATACAAGAAATATCATTCAAAAACAATTTTCCCAAAATTCCCTGTCAATCTTGCATAATGGGAAATTTTCTCTTTTAGATATGAATATTACAGGATGGGTTAGTAATTTTTTAAAAATTATAGCAATTTTTCTTGAAAAAACTGTATATAAATCTGCATTTACTTTTTAATATGATTAAACTTTAAAATTTTGTTTTAAAATTGTACACTTCACATTAGGACACCCCTATAAACTTGCAAAAATTGGTGTTTTTTAAATGTATATTGTGGATGATAAAATCGATATTATGGATAAACCTTGAAATTTCATTTACATTTTACTCCATTTTATTGATATCTGTGATCCATTCTATCAATTTCTTTGAGATAATATAAATTTTTTACCTATTTTGAAACCTTATGAATCTATTGACAGCATTATATTTTCGATTTGAGTAATCCTTTTGATAAAAGAAGATTAATGGAGAATGAATTTTTGAAGAAAAGGCAATTTTGTGAGATAGATTTCCAAATCACTATTTCAATGTTGTTTTAATTGAAAAAATGAATTCATATTTGGATTGTAGGGGGTTTCATAAGTTGATCTTTGTTCTAATTTTTGTTTAGATTTCATTTTAAGAGTGATTGGTATATTTTCATTTATTTCCATTGTCAATGTATGGATGGAAGAAATGGTGGAGTTCAGAGCAGATGGACCTGACAGTGAAAACAGGTTTCCTCTTCTTAAAGAGTGTAGAATCTGTACAAGGAGATTAATAGACATATTTCAGTAAAACTATAACAATATCCATTACTTAATCTTTTAACCAACTGTACAATTCCTATTAATCCAGCTTTCCATTCTTAGCAAGGTAAAGTATTACTAACAACTCATTTAGATTGAAAGCAGCAAGATGTTATCAGGGTTAGAACCCAAAACTGAGCAATGCAACTCAAAGAGGAACATGGAATGGTAAGGCATCCCCAGTTACCATGGAAACAGTTGTGACTCACAAACAAAGCTCATGGGACAGAATTGTTTTCTTGGTGATTGTGTATTGTAATTCCCTAGCAATTTATTGTTTTGATTGTTCTTGTTATTACTGATAATAGCAATAAATGAAAGTTTGCAACCATTCTGCATTAGCTTATTATGAACCCTACATATAGATAGCACTACATGTATAAAGATATAACTAAACTCTAAGTACATGCAAACAATCAATATGGTCAGCAGAAATTGGAAACTTGACAGTCATAATTGAAGGTCTCACATAACACTGTGCAAGATGACAATTACATTAAGCAAAATGTAATATAATTTGGGGCTTGTAGGCACCTTGTATGTATAATAAAGCTTAATATTACACCTTTGTAATTTGCATCTAAAAAGGGTTAGCCTAATGGTAGCTATCCAGCTGTTTAAAGACATGAGTTATATTAGCAAATGAATTTGTTGGGAAGCTACAATGAAATAAAAACCCCTACACATAGACTTAACTTAAGAGTGCATGATGGAGCAAGTCCATGGTTACCAGATGCACCACATTGTGAATGGCTGTATGTGTGTCAGCTCCAAGAGTTGCTTTAGTTGCAACTGGGGACCAATGGGTACTACTCATGTGCTCAAAAGTTTAACTTTCTGTTGACAAGTATAATCCAACCTGATAATACAAAATAAGAAATCAAATGAAGTAAATTCATCACCAAATAATCCCATTTTATGCTATTTATAATCATGTTGCATAAACAATTAAGCAATCAGCATGTACCTGTTCATAGTTCAAATGTGTTAAAATTTTGTAATTCATTCATCTACTATTGATTACACAACATCATCTAATTATCTTTAGCAATTTTGTACTTTTAGATTTTGCCAAATCATTTTGCTGATACACATAATATTAAAACTGCACAATTGTTTTTAGAAAAAATTAAAAGGATAATAATTGTGTTTTGACAAAAGTATATTTAAATTAATTACTGCTAGTCTTGTTTACTTTCTTTAATTTCCTTTGTACTCACACAATTATGTCACACTCCCCCATCAGCATAGCCAATTAAGAATGATGACTCTCTCTCCATAGATCATTTCATTTGCTCTCTTGACTAGTGTGATTGCCTGAGGCATGTCCCAGTAAATGTTTTTATACTCCACCTGCTTAGTTAGCTTCATCATGATCTCTTTTTCTGTTGTGACCATCTTCTTGTGTCTTGTGAATTTGGGATCTTTCAGTGTGTTCAAGATAGGAGTAGTATTAAGAGAGTCGAAGCCCTTCTCACTTTTTTCTGATTGGTCGAGAGGTGGGTCGTAGCCCTTCTCAATTTTCGCTGATTGGTCGAGAGGGTTGGTCTTTGACCTGAGACGTCGTGGATATTGGCGGGGGGTGTTTTACTGACGTCATGCATGTACTTTTACTAGTTTT
>CABFPE010000703.1:264342-285617 GCA_900660155.1 Hofstenia miamia | reverse complement strand
TAAAAAAGTAAAAAAATGCAAACTAAATTAGGCCACATAAATAACACAAAAACTAGTAAAAGTACATCCATGACGTCAGTAAAACACCCCCGCCAATATCCACGACGTCTCAGGTCAAAGACCAACCCTCTCGACCAATCAGCGAAAAGTGAGAAGGGCTACGACCCACCTCTCGACCAATCAGAAAAAAGTGAGAAGGGCTTCGACTCTCTTAATACTACTGATAGGACACATGCTTCTTAGTTCATTTAGTTTTGTGTTGAATTCATTGTAGTGTTTTTTATATAGCCAGAGGCCTTTGGTTGCTATCATTAGTGTCATGATTGCATTGATTCAGCTTGTGTGTGATAGATCAGGGTGTATTATTGTGTCTGGGATGAAGAATTCATAAGTGGATCACAGCACTTTTGATATTGATGCTTTGTTGTAGAATGATGTTTTCTATAACTTCCTCTCTTGTTATCTCTTGTTTGCAAATTGGCTTACCTTTTTCATATAGGTCATAGGTAGTTACTTTGCCCATTGTTTTCCCTGTCCATCTCTTCTTGAAACTTGTTGTGCATCTCTATTATCTCTATGGGGCAAGTATGCCCTTTTTTCCACATTACTTCCAATGTTTTCATCATTTTGGTGTATGTGCACTTTGGGTAATCCATCATATATTTGTGCATTTCCTTTTTGATTGTCTCATTTGCACCTGATCTTCTTATTTTCTTCATGGTTTCCTCAGTCCCACCTTGTTGTCTTCTGATTAAGTTTCTTGTAGTCAACCATTGTTGTTTTTTTAGTGCTCTTAATTTACAGTTGGATGTCACTCCCCACATGTATTTCTTTATTGCATCACTTAGTATGTCTATTTTGGTTGGACAGATTTCTGTGCTGTTTGCCAATTCTATGATGCGGTTTCTTCATAAGTGATTGTGTTGTTACAGTTATGGCTTGTAATATCCAGTTTTTTTTATGTTGCCTGTGATAGATGATAATGAAAATTTGTATTTTCTGTTTTTTACTATCAATTGTCTCTCTTTTCTTGACATTGGGAGTTCCAGCATGTTATTGTCTGCTAAAGCAATTGCTAGTATCCAGATTGATGTTTGAGCCCTTATTTATGGTGTGTTGATTTCCTCAAATAACATGTTTTTGAAATTGCTGTTCAACCCCATCTTGTAAGCTCTCCTTATTTCATTATATGTTTTCTCCAACATTTTGTGGTATGTTTTGATCATTGATTCAATGTCTATTTTTCACCATCTGTCTTGGATCAGTTCGTCACTTTTGATCTCACTCCATATATCTGAGATTTGTTTTAGATGTTCAGACATTTGGTTCATGCTACATTTTAGATATATGTTGCCTACTTCTTCCATATCACCTCCTGTTTGTGTTATTTCTATTGTTTTTGTTTGATAGTAGAGATCAATTGCTATTTTTCGCTCAACCCTTATCCTCTCCACTGGCACTATCAAGTTGAGTTTAAGATCTATTGAAACAAGTTCAGATAGGTTTGTCTTGTCAGCAGTTTCCATTACAAATATATTCTCTAATTTATATGTGAGTTGCTTTAGAAACTATGGTATTTGTTTTTTGGCATCACTTCTTGCTATGATTATCATCCATACTTTCTGGTCTTTGGCCAGTTTTAATAAGTCCTCTATCAATTTTTGTAGCATTTTTGCATGCAGCTCATTCTCTTTGATTAAATATATTATCAGTAAGTTTTTCTTGTTGAGATTCACCTGCTCATATTCTTGAATGATTTTCTCTATGTGTTATTAATTTCTGTGTATCTGTTAACATGAACTGATCATCAAATGTAAAGTGTACAGTACTTCAAAAGTATGGGTGATTTAGATTCTCATTCATTTTTTGTTAGTATGAGATGACTGTGTTGCACATGGGCCTGCTTGATTTGTCAATAACTATTGGTATTGCTGATCCATCACTCTCCTTTAATGTGGTGTGTTTCTTTATAAAGCATTTTGTTTCTTGATATAGATTGTTATGTGCATTGTATCTCATTTGCCTGTTTGTGATGAAGTAGGGATGTATTCATTCCCTCCCTATTTTTGTCATGCAGCTTTCTCAGTCTTCTGATCTGGATGATTGATGTAATCAAGATGTGGTTGAGAGCTGTCTGAATGAGAATGGCTGCAAGCTTGTAGTGGGGAGTGAGCTTGTAGAAGGTTGTTCCAATATATCAATTTGAGAGTCATTGCTAATTTCTTTGATATCTGAATCCTTTAGTTGATCACAGATTTTAGTACCTCTGACCTTTAGTTGTTGAGGAGGACTATGAGTTGTTGCTACAGACTCTTTGCCCTTTAGTTGTCATTGAGATTTGCTAGTGGGGTTTTGAGAGTGGTGTTCCATTGTGATCTTGCTCCAAAGGCATTTTTTAGAGTTATCCATAGCCCCACACTACACACCCTTTAGTTGACATTTAGTTGATAGTGAGCTGCCCCCATTTATCTGCCTGTTGTTTAATTGGCATTTGGGTGAGGGTTTCCTTCTTATTGGTGATTTGGTCTGTCATTGCTTGTTTTAAGTATTGGACTGTAATATTCTTCCATCATTTAGTTTATAGTTATTGTTAGGTAGTGTTTGTTGTATAGTGTATGGCCCTGTCCACTGTGTTTTTAGTTTTCTTACTTGGTTTACATCTTGTATTCTCATTAATGTGTATGTGTAAGCCTTATCCCCTTTCTTGTGTGGTTTGCCATATATCTTCTAATTGAAGTTCCTTTCTTGCCTAATGGCTGATTTTTTAATATTGTGACACATTACTTCATGGATTCAAGTTATCTGATCTTTCAGTTTCTTAATGTATTCATTGTCTGGTTTTTTGGAGTATGTTCTGTATTGCATTGAGACTGGCATTGTGGCTTCTATGCTGTACATTGCTTTGTATGGAGTTATGCCTGTGGTGGAGTGTACTGATGTGTTGTAAAAACACTCTACAATTTCTAATACTTCTCTCCAATCTCTTCTGCCAATTCTAGATGTCATTACTCTTATTAATTTGATCATGGTTCTGTTTAGTCTTTCTACAGCTCCACTTGCTTGTGGGTGATATGCTGTTGTTTTTTCATTTAGTATTTCCATTAGTTTTGTCATTTCTTCAATTTTTTTGAAGAACTTCATATCAGAAGTTCACAATCACATCTGATATGATTTTTTTCATGGGACCAAATTTTAGAATCCATTCTTTCATTATTTTGTCTGTGATTATTTTCACTGTTGTCAATTCTAGGTGTATCATGCAAGTGTACTTAGTAAAGTTGTCCACTATAACCAATATGTCCTGTGACAATTTTTCTAAGTCTAAATGAACTATTTGGTTAGGTGATGTGGCTATTATTTTCTCTAATAGTGCCATTTGTTTTGGAAAATGATTTTTAATGTTGAGTAGACAAGTTGTGCATTTATTAAAGATGTCCTCCACTGTTTTCCTGAATGATATCCTTATGAACCTTGCATTGAATGTCATTTCAGTTTGTAAAATTCTGATATGTCTGTTTTCATGTATTTTCCTTATGAGTTCTCTTTTATAGTATTCAGGTATTGCTACCCTCAGTGATTTTCCCTCAATGTATAGCAAACTGTTTTCATTTAATTTCCATTTATACCTTTGGAAGTAGCTTTTGGCAGTTTTTCCCAACTGTCTTTTGTCATCTTGGATTTTAGTGATTATCTCTGCCAAATTGCATCTTTTTTCTGTTTGTTGATAATCTCTGTTTCTCTGTTATTTCTTCCTTTCTGACTATTGGCATTATTGGTTTTCCTTTCTTGTCAGCAATTATTTCTGGTAGCTTCTCATATTTATTGTGTGGTAGGAATTTGAACTTCTTCTTTTCTATGTTTAGTTTTTCTGTGTCTCACTGGTATTCTGGTAGTGCTGTCCAAAAGTCAGCATTTTTGTGTAGTGTTCCTTTGTGGTGTTTGATTGTAAATTTAAATTTGTTTAAGTACTCTATCCACCTGAAGACTATTGAGGACTTGTCACCCAAGAATTTTTTTAACCATGTGAGGCTGCTGTTGTCTGTTCTTACTCTGAAGGTTTGAATTATTAGAAAATATTGAAACTTTTTATGCTTTCTACTAATGCAAGCATTTCAAGTTTGGTTGATCCATAGTTTTCCTTGCTTTGTTTAAGTTTTCTGCTAAAAAACTGTATCAGAATTTCCTCACTGTCTTTGATCTGGCCCAAACACATGCCTATGGCTACATTGCTAGCACCACAGTCTGGGATGAATTCTTTATTATAATTGGGTGTACTTAGTGATGGTAGTTTGGCCAGTTCATTTTTTATGTTCTCTAGTTGTTCTTGTTCTATCCATGTAAATTTGAATATTGCGGATTTTTTCATCAGTGCTGTCATTTTGTTGGTCTTCTGTGTGATGTTCAGTATAAACAATCCATAACAATTTATGAAGCCCATTATTCTCTGTAGGTCTTTTTGGTTTTTGGACCTATGGATGTTCTGCACCATCTCTTTCACATTGTTCTTCATCTTTATTTTCCCTTTCTCTGTTTGCCTTCCTAGGAACACTACTTGTGTTTTGAGGATTTTGCATTTGTTGCCATTTACTCTCAGGCCTGTATTGTGTAAGGTAGTTAGCATTCTGTCTAATTTTTTGATGTGCTCTTGCACTGTATCACTTGCTATTAATATGTTGTTGATGTACACACATACTCCATCTTATATTTTTCAATTATTGTTTCACAACTTTGGTGACATGCTGCTGGAAGGTTGAAGGCACAGCACATAATCTGAACATCATGTATATCCACTCAAATAGGCTGTCTGGTGTTATAAATGCAGTTTTCTCAATGTCCTCAGGCTCCATCAGTACCTGCCAGTAGGCCTTGAAGAAGTCTATGCATGTGTAATATTTAGGTTTGCTGGCTTTGTATATTATGTCATCTATTCTCATGAGTGAGTATGGAGCCTTCATTGTGATCTCATTTAGTTTGCAAAACTCAATGCTAACCTGTACTTTGTGCCTTGCTTCACAAACACTGTTGGCACAGCTTGGGGGTTCTCACTTAGTCTTATATTTTGTTATCAATCAGTTCATTTAGAATTTGGTTATATTTTTCTTTTAGTTGTTCTGGCACTCTTTGGAATGGTAATGGCTCTTTTGTGGTTGTGACAATTTTGTGGGTTTCTCCTACAGCTTTTCCTATGCTAATTTCTCTGAAATTAAAGATTTTCTCATGTTTCTGTAATGTGTTTGCTAGTTGTTGTCTTTCAGGTTCACTTAGATGTTGGTATTCACCATTGTTTATCTTCAGGATCTTATATGTTTCATTGTCTTGTAGGTTGATTATGTTGATCATTTTTTTGATAGTTTGTTTTTCAGATCTTATCCTTTTTCTGTATATTGTAACATTTTCTCTTTTCACATTCACCATCCTATTTGTTGCATTCATTATAGGAATCCTAACTTTGCCTTGTTTGATAGTGATAGTTTTTTGGTATTAATGCCTTGTTGTTCATATTTCATGATTTCAGTTATGATTTTTTCTTTGGTTTGTATATTGTACATTTTCCAGCTGTTAGGCTGGGGTTTGACATCTTTAGTTAACTTGAACTGTGTCATTTTGTTATCACATTCTTCATCCACAATTTTGATTATCTCCTCTTGTACTTTTATCATTTTTGTTGTGTAACATATGATACACCCATTTTTTGTAAGGAAATGATTCCCTAAAATCATTTTATATGGCAGGGGGTACCTTTCAGTGTCTGTCAAAATGAATTTTTGTTGGAATATTGTGTTTGCAATTCTGATCTGTATGTCCTTGAGTTTCCCTTTTGTATTGATATAGTTGCCTGAGGCATTAATTAGTCTATGTCTCTTCTAGTTGTTTTCTGGTAAATCCAATTTTCATCACACATTTGTCTGTTATTGCAGACATGTGAAAATAAAAAATATTAATATTTAACACTTGGAGTCTGGTTGAGGGGATACTTGAAGACTAGTTTAGTTGCATTTCTCTTTGATGACACATTTTGGGCATTTATTTCAAATACATTGGCATTTTATGAATGAAATTGATTTATGTAAACAAGAAACTATTTAGTTCATGAAAATAGAACACAGGGCTTTCTTTACCTTGGTGCATACTAGCAATTAAATATCAATGCAAATAGAAATTCTACATATATCTATTAAATATAGAAATATGTATCCAGATATAGGTCAACAGTGCTTATCAATAATTCAATTAATGCAATTATTTTTCAAATCATGCATAACATTTCATCCCAAAATCAAATTATTTCTGTAAAGTATATATAATTTAAATGTAAAATGTGTATGTTATTATAATTACATATTGCTTTTATTAATTTCTCAATTATTTAGGTTGACTACATAGTGAGAAGAATAATTTTTAAAGAAACAAAGTTCATCTCAAACATTTGCAATGATCATCAGAGCTTACACAATTTGTATTACATAAAATACTGGATATTCAACAATTGTTCATGAATTGAAAACTTCTTGAACATTTTGATTTAGGTTTTAATTTTTCATTATGGTAATTAATACTCAAATTATTCAGAGAAAATAGGTAAAATTTTTTCAATTCCTAATACTGTTAACTAAATGAATTGAATGCAGATGCATATTAACCCTTTCACTGTGTTTCATGAATTTTCAGAAATTCTCAAAAAATGTCATTTTGACACAAAAAAATGAAAATCAATTTTTTATTAAAAAAACTGAATTACATGGAATTACACCAGATTTTGGACATTTTATTAGAAAAAAACAGGAGAGATGTGGACTGAAGTCGAATTTTGCAGTGAAAGAGTTAATATATAATCACATTTTTATCTTGTGTATTACTTGAAAGTGTACAGATAATGCATCATCAGTGTGAAGGAATTGTTTAAACATCAAGATAAAACAAGTGCATTTAATTTCAAATAGTTTACATAAATATTAAATTTTCACTGCATTACTTGATCATTAGACAGCTTATAAATTTTTGAATTAAATTTTGTCTAATAGCATTTCAGCCATTAATTGTTGCCATTTTGCATTTTCAATTCTCATTTTGTTATTTACATCCATTAATATTTCTATTTGCTTTTGGAATAGGTTTCTCTGCTCTATTAATATGGCACTAGTATTCTCTCTCATTTCATTTAGTATTTTTTCTTTTTCAACATTTATCAATTCTATTTGTGATGTTTTTTGCATTAGTTTTCTGACCATTTTGGTTAGTTTGCTTACTGTTACCTCATCATCAGTATTAAATTTTGACAGAATCATTTCTAATGGGGATGCTTTGCTTTTGGGTGATGATGTAACATCCTGTGTTTGTAGAGTTTTCTGGCTTTGGGGGTTTTTCTGAGTTTTAGACCTTGTTTTATTTTTCTTTCTTGAGTATACCATTGCATTTGTTTTTCTGTGAGTAGTTTTTCAGTTTTTCCCAGTTGACTAGATTGTTGTGGCTCTGTAAGTATGGTTTTTTCTTCATTTCTGCTTAACTTGCTATCAGTTACACCAAGATTTAGGTTAGTTCAAAAAGAAACAACTATCTTAACTCATACTGTTTTTACTACTTTTTCATTTTTGGGAGAATTGTTATTGACAAGAAGTACAATTAAATTGTAGTTTGTTCCTTTTTTCTTTCTGAGAAGAAATCTATCTTAACTCAGGGGTTGAATTTTCTTTGAGGTACAGGTTATCTGGCACCTGTAATATCTGTACAAGGAGATTTATAGACATATTTTGGTAAAGCTATAACAATATCCATTACTTAATCTGTTAACCAACTGTACAATTCCTAGTAATCCAGCTTTCCATTCTTAGCAAGGTAAGGCATTACTAACAACTCATTTAGATTAAAAGTAGCAAGATGTTTTCTGGTTCAGAACCTGATGCTGAGCAATGCAACTCAAAGAGGAACTTGGAATGGTAAGGCATCACCAGTTAGGGTGGAAGCATTTGTGACTTCTAAACAAAGCTCATGATGTAGATTTGTGTTCTTGGTGATTGTAGATTGTAATTCCCTAGCAATTTATTGTATTGATTGTTCTTGTTATTAACAATAATAGTAATAAATGAAAGTTTGCAACTATTCTGCATTAGCTTATTATGAACCCTACATATAGATAGCCCTACATGTATAAAGATATAACAAAACCCTAAGTACATGTGAACAATCAATAAGGTTGGCAGAAATTGGAAACTTAACAGTAATAATTGAAGGTCACACATAACACTGTCCAAGATGACAATTACAATAAGCAAAATGTAATATAATTTGGGGCTTGTAGGCACCTTGTATGTATAATAAAGCTTAATATTACACCTTTGTAATTTGTATCAAAAGAGGGTTAGCCTAATGGTAGCTATCCAGCTGTTTAAAGACATGAGTTATATTAGCAAATGAATTTGTTGGGAAGCTACAATGAAATAAAAACCCCTACACATAGACTTAACTTAAGAGTGCATGATGGAGCAAGTCCATGGTTACCAGATGCACCATGTTGGGAATGGCTGTATGTGTGTCAGCTCCAAGAGTTGCTTTAGTTGAAATTGGGGACCAATGGGTACTACTCATGTGCTCAAAAGTTTCTGTTGACAAGTATAATCCAACCTGATAATACAAAATAAGAAATCAAATGAAGTAAATTCATCACCAAATAATCCCTTTTTATTCTATTTATAATTATATTGCATAAACAATTAAACAATAAGCATGTACCTGTTCATAGTTCAAATGTGTTTACAATTTGCTAATTCATTCATCTACTGTTGATTACACAACATCATCTAATTAGCCTTAGCAATTTTGTCCTTTTAGAATTTGCCAAACTGTTTTGCCAATAAACACAATTGTTTTTATAAAAAATTAAACAGATAATAATAGTGTTTTGCACAAAAGTATATTTAAATTAATTAGTGATAGCCTTGGTTACTTTCTTTAATTTCCTTTGTACTCACATGATTATGCCATAAGAGGAAGCATATTATATTATAAAAATAGTATGGTTCTTAACTTCTAGGAAATTTTTTAAAAGCAAAAACATTCATTACAAAACTTTTTGATAATAGTTTTCATTATTAAAAATTTTTGGCAATTATTTGCACAGGTTAGTTGAGTTAAAAGTTTGTTTGTTTCTTTGTGTGTTTACAAGTTATTGCCTGTTTGCTTTAAATACAATATTAGTGTTTTTTTATTTTTTTCCACATTCACATATTATGCAAGTGCATTCAACTCAAAAGTTGAATTTGCAGGCTATCATATTTTGGGCTTCATTTTTATTTTGAATTAAATTATCAAAATCTAGTGTAAAAATATATACTATTTCTTAATCTCTTTTTTATAAATGTTATACCATTTCAAAATTAGTTTAATGCAAATACATTTTACTTTAGAAGTTTTCCTGAAAAACCAACATAAAATATCCATAAATACAATTACTAGCACACATAGAATCAGTTGTTGAAGCATTTCATAGTGACTTGAAAATTTGTAAGGGCCATATTTTTTTAGTGAGAGTTATCATTATAAGTCTATAATATTCATATAAAATTCAAACAGTATATATTGACCTCTGTTCTTATGTAAAATTTTTTGTGCCATAAATTTGCTTTGATATAAATTCCATAAGATTACTTGGCATGGTAAGTTAAGATCACTCATATTTAGAAAAGAATTTGAAAATTGTTTTTTCAAACTACTAAAGTGAGCAATTGTGGAATTTATATCCCACTCAATACTTTGTGAGACTTTTTTCATAATACAACTAAGAAAGCTACTAACATTGCTATTTTTGCTGTGAAACTAAAGAAATATTATTAGCTAAACCAAATTCATAATTATCTAACAACATTATATTCAATGTAGGATATTAATTAAACATTAATAATGAACAGGTAGAAACACTAAACACAATCAAATGGAGATGTTAATGCAAACTCAAAATATTCATAGTACAACTAAAATTGCTATTTTAGCTGTGAAGCTAAAGAAATATTAATAACTAAGCCCAATTCCTAAAAATCTAAAAACCTTATAAGCAATTAATGGCTAAAATCTGATTAATATTAATTTGAAGAAAGATTGGTAATTCAATTTAAATCATAATGAAAATATATCACATACTATTGTTTTTTAAGTTAAAAAATTCTAAATTTGCTAGGAGAAAGCTCGCCTTTGAGCATTTCTTTTAAATTACATAGACCTTTTGATCACCAATTCAAAGAATACACCAAAACCACTCCTCCAACTTGCAAATAGTGTATTATTCATACAGGCGCATGGTATTTAGAAGACAGATTACCAAGAATTTTGAGAAAATTACTAAATAATAATTTATAGGTGAAAAACAATGTCTATAAAATCACTTAACTGCAGTATAAACTCTGCTATAACTTAAAAAATTTAATACATATTCAGTTAATATCATCCTAATGGTACAACAAAGTGAAAATCAATGTGTATAATTTATAGCTTCAGTAAGCTACTAGTTAAAAAATAGGAAATTTAAAATGCATGTGATTAAACAAATATTCAATGTAGCAAAAATCATTATGTATAATTTAGTTTGAAATGGTAATTTAAAAATAGACTTGATTAAACATGAAATATTATTATATATAGAGGGTATGAAAACAAAAGTATCATCATACCTTGTTATTTGTGAGTAGATTCATTTGAATCCAAAACACATTGCCTTGAATCTTTGACTTTTCAAGATTGCATTCTCAGCATACAACAGCTTGTAAATAGTGTATTATTCACACACACAAAATATATGTGTATAGCATTTTAAAAATAGATTGCTAAAAATTTTGAGCAAATTACAAACTAATATTTTGTAAGTGTAGGAGCTCTACAATATCAGCCATATGCCAAGTTTTAGGTCAAATATTGCTAAAAAAATACAGATATTAATACAAGAGTTAGAAACCAGAAATATTAAGATGTGAAATATTGCAAATTAGTACAACTGATGAAAGCAAAAACATTAAATTCAAGGGATCAAAGGCGTAACAATGTTTCTATGTGTAGACATATTTCAAGATCTATTCCAAAGCCCCAGCTTTATATGTATTTTGAGATTGAAATCAATGCAAAGTATCAGCTCACCAGGGCAAACAATTGTGCTAAGTTGGATAAAAGTCGAAATTTAAATGCATATTCAGTAAATTTCAACAATCAATGTGTTTGTATAATAAAAATCCATGAAATCAAAGCATCCATTTCATAGCTGAGCATACAACAAGGATTTATTTACCAAGCTTTCACTTCTATTTACCCTCGTCTACCAGAATAACCACAAATTTGACATATTCTTTAATGTAATATGACAGAAATGGTTTTCTAATACAAAACACCATTAACCTTAATGTAAAATGAATAGCTGGAACACGTCAATTTTCAATAGATATGATTCATTAAATAGAAAAAGAACTTTAAAAATACATTATTATTTCATTATTTATTTGCTGAATATTTTTCCAGAATTTCTTTTTGTTTTTACCAAATTCACTACTCCATTTTCTTTTGAGCTGTGTTGTTTGGCGATTATAATCTCCATGGAAACTAGAATATTGCGTTTTTGGTCAAAATAAATTCATATAGAATTCACTTAATGTAGTAAGAGTTTATTTGATATGATATTTTATAAATAACTAAACAAAGTTCTTAAATTCTTTTGTCTTTATTGTGTTGATAATAGAATTATCAGATAAATCTCTGTCATTTTACTGTCATTTTGTTTAAATTTATACACTTAATATTCATGTAGAGTTCATTTTTACAATTAGTTGTGATGGTAGCGATTTTTGAATATTTATTCATTAAATATATAATTCCATGCCTAAAATTTACCATGAACTGTCCCTTTTTTGCAATGAATGACTGACATCCAAACAGGGGTTTGTTGTGTTAGCAAATTATTATTTTGTTACTTGGTATAATTATCAGATGTACACCCGCATTTCATTGTAATTATTAAATGTGTATCTCTTTACGTAATGGTTCAAATATATCTTATCTAGCATTGAAAACAAACTAAAATGTTCTTTAAAGAAAACAAGCCAATTAATAGTGATGGGCGACTGGAATATCAAATATCTGAAGAATGCTGAAAAAGATAAATTGAATTATTTACTAGATGCTATTGATCTTAACACAATTAATTCCAATATACCGACAAGACTGAATAACAAATCTTCACCATTAATTGATTACTTTCTCGTTGAAAATGTTAACCATTACAAGTATGCCTGCAGTGAATGTCCCTATTCTGATCATTGTATCATTACTTGCTTTTCATCTATCAATATGGAGAACACAAACGAAAGAAATTGGGTAGAGATTCGTGAAAGTGACCCAGCATTACTAAAAATTCTAAAAACACGTTTAGAAAATGAATCTTGGAATATTTTCTTTCTATCCCAAGATGTAAACTTTATGTTCAATTCATTTATTCAATCACTCACCACTTATGTAAACTTATATTGTCCAACTAAGGCAGTTTTGTCGAAACATGAAAGTTCTATTCATCAAACCATGCGCTCTTCTTGGTTAACTCCCAATCTAAAAAAAACTTGTCAAATGCAAAAATCGGGATTACAAAACCTACATACAAAATAAAACTGTTGACAATTACAGGCTATATAAGAATGCAAGGAATAAATCAAATATTGAACTAAGAGCAGCACAAAACCACTACATGAAATCACTATTTAGTAGAATAAATGACCCTAAATGAAAATGGGAATTTATCAACAATGCAATGAATAGGTATAAAGGTCGTGTACAATAATTGCATCTTATTAAAAATACTAATGGAGCAATATTTACCAAACCCAAAGATATTGCTAAAGAATTCAATGATCAGTTCATTAACCTATGCAAATGTCTGGGACCTTTGTTGCCATTATACCTGAAAAATCTAGGTACAAAGTTCCCAAAATTCTTTTTCATTCAGATTTGTGACCCGATATGAAGTTCTTAAGGCTATAGCTAAGCTAAAGGTCAACAAATCAAGCAGCCTTCTGAAATACCGGCATGGTGTATTAAAGATTGTGAAAAATTCATTGTTAGTCCTTTATGTCATATCATCAATCACTGCCTAAAACTAAATACTTTTCCATCAATATTAAAATTTGCTAATGTTACTCCCATATATAAAAAAGATAACCCTTTAAGATATTGAAATTACTGGCCCACATAAATTATCTCGCGTTTTGCAAAAATTTTCGAAAAACTAATATTTGACCAAATAAACACTTATCTCCATAACAAATCAATTCTTTCAAATACTCACTTTGGCTTTCACAAAGGTCACTTCACCTCAGATGCTTTACATTACACTACTGAAAATTGGAGATCTTATCTTGATAATAACCTTTTTGTTCACAATTGCTTCTGTTGACTTGTCCAAAGCATTTGACTCCATTGATCATCAGATTCTTCTTAGAAAACTAGAATACATTTGTTTTGATTCTGATAGTATAAATTTTATAAGATTTCAAAGAGTCAAAATATCTATCTCAATTGCTAAGATATTCCAATATTCATAATTCAACTGTAAATCCCACTAAAACAGAATTCTGTGTTATGTCTTCATTTAATAATATTTTAAATTTTTCGTGGTAAAAAATTGCTTAAGTTGAAACTTTCAAATATCTTGGAGTAACAATTGACAATAAATTAAACTATTCAAATCACATACACATAGTACTACGAAAAATGGCAATGGGAATTAAAACAATTTCACATGTAGCAAATTTTATAAATGCAAAAATGAAATTAATGTTAGTCAACTTTCTAGCATTAAGTCATTACAGATACTATCATAGACTTCTAAATAGAAGTCTATGATACTATAATATCTTATTTAATAACATAAACCACTCATTACTAAATAAAATTGATTCACAAATCAAATGGGCAGCTAAAGTTTATGACGAAAATTATTCTACTATGAATGAAAAACGTTTATATTGTATTAGTGATGCTTCATATTTCATAAGATAATTTTTATTAATAAACCAGCGCTCACCTTACAGTAAACTGGAATTTCCTCTATATGCATTTTCAACTTATCATTCAAGGACATCAAAATTCAGTAAGGTGAAGTTCAAGAAGCATTTTCTTAAAAAACCATTTTTAAACTCAGCAGTTGATCTATGGAATAACTTACCAATTGAAATAAATTGAATCAAAAAGCAAATTAAATTTTAAAATCAAATTAATAACTACCTCCATTAACAATATATCCTTAAACTAAGTTCTACATCATGGAAAGGATTCCAGTTTTTTAAAAGATATCAGTTTGCCAAATCGTAGAAATCAAAAATCATCACATTAATTCAAAGAAACGAATTAAACACATGGAATGTTTTATGGAGAGGAAACATTGGTGAAAAAGAATTCATTACAATGATTGCAGATAATCATTAGAAAAATATGGAATTTTTTTACAATAAAAATAGCAATGTACTTGAAAAAACAAAAGACGCAATTGCTTTTATCATGTAAGTCTATATTTCATATGCCTGTAATGTTTAAGTATGGGGAATATTTTTCCGTTTTGTATATTGGATATTAGCAAAAAACGAATTAAATGCATGGAATTTTTACAATGAAATAGCAGCACATTTGAAAAAAACGAAATGTAAGCATTTGCATGTAATGTATAGACCCCTAAAAAACGAAATGTATGACAACAATTGTGGATGTTAATCATTGGAACGTGTCGAAATTTTTCAATGAAATAGCAGCATATTTGAAAAACGAAAATGTAACCCCTTTGCATGTAATGTATAGAAAATAGCAAATTTGTACATAACCTAGCTAAGCAATAGAAACGTAAGGAATTTTTAACATATAATTACTCCAGTTTGCCTAAAAAGTAAAAACTGTCTGAAAATTATTGTGCTCAATTTAATTTTATCAAAAATATTTCGTCACTAGACGGCGTCCCATATAATCAATTCATTTCCACATGGCAAATAGCCATAGGTAAAGTGTCCCAATGTAACGGGGCCTGCCTGTCACCTTACTACCGTTGTTGGCGATAGAATTGCACTTCATGATCAACTTAGGGACGCTATTTTTGCAACTGCTTCTAAATGTGCCTGGTCTCTTGTGCTTGAAAAGTCTAGCCCCACTGATTCTCGTACTCGTCCTAGGAAATTTTTTTGCTCTGCTGGTCTTCTGGCCGACCAGCCGCTCTAGACATGACTGTAATTAGTTCACTGCAGCATTCAACTGTTTCTCTTGCGTGTACTAATAGTGGTCATTGTCTGGAAGTTTCAGACAAATGAAAGCTTACCAAATACGCAAAATCATGTTCAGCTGCTGGTATATCCTTCGTACGACTATCAGTGGAAGCTCTTAGAGGATGGTTCAAAATTGCTATCAAAAAATTCTCCAAGATGTTTTTTTGCCAGTAGTGCCTCTTACAATCTGAACACGATTTCAACATATTTTTTCCAGCAATTGTCAGAATTTCGCAGTGGGGAAATGCTACACTTCTATTATCAAAATATGGTGCTTATGGTTCAAATAGTTCATGTCTAATCTGTGAAAACTGGAACACAAGCTCATTAAAAAGTGTTATCCATAGCATCTCAATCATTGCACAAGTCTTCCAGTATCAATCACCAAAAAAATAATCATTATAATGTTAATTTTATATGTATTGATTTTCGTTCTTACAAAAACAATTTTAAATTTGGTGATTCTTAAATATTCTATTTTGTAAAATTGTTTTTAATTGTAAATACATTTTGCCAGTAATTATTGATCAATTTCAATTCTCCAATAAGCAAAATTTCTTAACCACTGATGCCTTATTATGTACTACAGAATAATAAAAATAATCACTAGAAATAAATTCATAGACGTCCAAGGTGTTCGATTCTATTTATCACAGCATACTGACAAAAAATTATCCCATATGAAATTTACTTGCAATAGCAGAAATTTGTTGAGAAAGTAAACGATACTCTTACGAATTATTTTTCTCATGAAACAATTTTAGATCCCCTTCTTACAGTTTATGTGTTAGCAACATGTATACAATAACTGATTGTATTACCTGCATATTGAACAATAAAATATCAATGCATTTAGCAAATGAATCTGTATCCCTAAGTTGCAATAAATCGTTACCGCATTTCAGCATGCATAAGTTGCTCATAATTAAAGATATAACTGAATTTTTGTATTTTGCAGCCCACTAAGAACAATTCCGATGATTCTGTATTGATTTTTAATCTCATAAATGTTAAGGTTCTTACTGTAGTCAAATTCAAATATTTTGTAGCAAATTCTGACAAACTAACTTTTGAACCTTACATTAATGCAATAGTTAGAAAACTGTCAATGATAGCAATGCAATTATCAACCTATGCAATGATTCAATTTTTCCTTAAATTTATAAGTCACCTAAGCTATGCAAACATCTTAGTAATTATTCTTAATCTGCTAGATTTATGGTATAGCTGTTTTGTATGCATTTGTATATTGTATGACGCTATCCCGATAATTTTAATGTTTATCTGAATAAAAATACATTATCTTATCTATTAATACGCTTGCTACAAATAAAAATAAATTCGAGAAAAAAACGATATTTCGATCGGCAACCCACTACACAACTTACTAAAACTAACATAACAAATTAGTTATGCGTAAATGATTAGAAAATGACAAAATGTATGAAGTTAGCTTCACTATACATCAAAGGTAGGTAAATTGGTGGTTTTCTGGAGATGTCTATTTGATTAATTTGCGTTTACTTAAAGTGCTCCATTGCAAACTTAGTTTAACAATAATACAAAATATTTTAGTGGGAAAATGGTGACAATTTGTGTATTATACTGAAACGTGACTAAATAAATGTTTTTAGAAAATTATTAGATATTGTGCAAATGTTCACATTTGATTGGATCAATTCAAGGGCAGCGATCTCGAAAAACACCAGTTAATATTTAAAGCGGAATTGCAGTTTGCTTTTATAGAAAATATTAACAGCCATTTGTAAGGAGACGGTTGACATAGTTTTATAAAAGCGTATTAAGCAATAAAAAAGTTAATTTTACGATGTACATGGCGTATATGAATATTCATTATTTAATCAATAGTTAAATCATTTTCAACATTTATTATTGCTTTTGCATTACGGTTTCAAAAGGCACTGTGGCCTACCAACGCCCTAATTATAAATAATGGACTTTACGATTTGGGGCATAAAGATAACTGTTTTAAATAAAAAACTAATTAACTCATTAATAAAAAAACACATAAAAACATAATAATTAACAAAATGAAATAAAAATGATAAAATTAATCACTCTCTGTATCTGAACTCGATGAAAGTTTTCTTCTGCGTTTGGATAAAATCTTAATTTCAGAATCACTGTCATCAGAATCGTGATATGCGGCGGAGATTGGAGATGCTAAAAAGTCAAAACATTTAATAGTAAGTAAAAAATTTCCGCAAACAGCAGAAACACACGGTACGATTAAAAAAGTAAAGTCTATGGAAAAATTCGCAATGAGAACTTGTAAAAGAAAGCAGCGAATAGTGTTCTACTATGAAAATGAGTATTGAAAAGTTATTCTACAAATAAGGAATTTTTACATCTAAAAGTTGAATATTAATGAATCGCTTTAGAAGGTGAGAAAGTGTAAGGAAAACCTATAAAATACAGTTAATCAAAAAATAAACATAAATTTTAAACGATGTTTGAGAAGATTTTGAATATAATAATATGTATAATAGACAAGAAAACAATACATAAGCCAGAGCGTTTTGATCGACTTCTTCTGGATGTTGAATCACCGGCATCGTTGATAAGTTTAAAAAGTTCACTGAATTCAGTTCGCTCGGATTCAAATGCCAGTGTGTAAGCATGCTGCAATCCATCCAGCAAGGAGTCATGGGAGAAAAAGTCATTTGATTTCAAATCCACGCGTTGATATAACTGCTTCAAATGGCGCAAAATATTTTGTATTGATGGGTAGCTTGAATCACGTCTAATAATTTGAAACATGTATTATTATAAAGGAAGTTGAAACAGAGTTTATTAGAATATGGTTAAAATTGCGTGGGATATGGCACAGGTAAGTTTTAAATATTCGATGTTACAAAAAACAAAATGCCAAGCGCCTCCTAGCCTACGAGGACGTTTGCTAATGATGTTTACAAAGATTGATTCATATGTTAGGGTTAATAGATATCTTATTATAATCACTTAGAGTTATTGTTTGGAAATAAAATTGTAAAACAAAACTTCCCAAAATTCAGCATTTGTAAAAAAGCAGAAAAATGTAAATATGCTGAACTAGTAAAATTACTAGCTTGATTTTAAGCTAGATATATACAAAATTTCAATCATGCAAAGCTAAATATTTCTTCAATAAATATCAAATCCAAAAAATTCTCAATTATTGTTTAATTTTTTTACAGACTTCAGAGAACATTAGTATTGCATTTCATTAAAAGGCGAGTAAACATTCTGTTGTCCTGATTATATAATTTTTTGTTCATAAACAACATCACCAAATCTTAAATAACAACAGGCTATAAGAAATTTATACTGCATTCACACATTCGAAAAATTATGATCTTATTGGGCTTTAAATGGCATCGTTTAATTGAAATATCGTTTAAAAAAGACTATACTGGAAATTTAAATGGTTATACTTCAATTCCTTATTGATTGAATAGTGAAAACAGGGAAGAACAAGTTTTAAAATACTGATGGTATCGCCACTCTAATTGATTTAACCTCGTTTATTATTAGAAAGCATTCAATACATATTTATTGCAGAAGGTTCCATAAAAGATTTTTAATAAGAAGCACTCCTCCTATACCATAACAACAATAAATTTCACTGATTTAATTTAATTCAAAATTGATGAGTTGCAGTAACTTGTCAAAGTACAGAAAAAATAAATAAAAAAATTACCCTCCAGATTTTCGCTTAGGCTTAGTTGGAGTACTATTAGATTTACAAAGGAGTGTTCTAGTGATGTCAGCCAGCTTTTGACTACTGGTCATGGCAAAGAAATAGAGTGTGCAAGTGACAAACGAGTCAGCTTTGTGATGTGTACTTGGTGAAGTGTCCGGTTCACAAGAATACATTATTCTAAAAGTATAGAAAGTAAAACTATGCAACATCATCCTGTTTTACATAATAGTTTCAAGCAGGATTTGGTAACAGTAGCAGTATTTACTGTAATACGTTGCCATAACTCCAATGCTAAGTTTTTAAGAATTCTGAAGAATGATGTTGACTAACATAATTGTTGAAACTTCCTACACATCTTTGGTTTCAAACTTTTTCCGAATAAATTTACATATATTTTTAAAAAATAAAAATCTGATTTAAACAAAATTTGTTTTTATCAGATTTATTCAAATTGGATTTTTACAATACTAAACAGCAGCTGATGTTTTAGCAGCTCCCAAAATTACCAACAATGCTAAGATTGTTATAGAGTGCTGTTCCAAATTACCCAGTTTGATTTCTTTCGATAAACAGCATATTTAATATGTCCACTTCTATCATCATTTTCTTAAAACAAGATCACATTTCCACTAAGAAAATGGCTAATGAGAGATTTAGTTCGTTTGTTGGACCCCATTAAAAAAATTCTAGCAAATTATGAATTACATTTGTTATTTACAAACAATTCGAAAGTGTTTAGAAAACTAGGGTCAAAACCTGTTCCATCCAAAGTTGGGAGAAGCTACAGATTGAGCAGCCGGCAGCGGTCCGAAAAATATTGGCATCATATACTGTAATGAAAACTATGCAAATTTACTTCTAGGTATGTCGGGCATAGGAATTTAGTTAATGAATTACATGGAATTTGAATTTTTTTTATAATTTTGGTTGTATATATATTAATGTTTGGTTAAATACATGACTCCTACATGTACATTGAATTTCAACAGGATCGCTGTTTTCATCTCAAAATGTGTATAAAATTAGTACTGCAGGTAACTGTTGCATGCAAGCTGTGTGCAATGTGACAGGCCAACAGAGCGAACAGATTAACACATTATATTGAGCAAATTTATTTGCGGCTAACCTAACTGCACCGCCTTTTGTACTCTTTTGCAGACAAAAACAATCCGAAATAGTTGCAGGCAGTGGCGTACGCAGGGGGGGACATGGTTGAATGTCCCCCGTCAGGTTTTTAAATTTGATTTTGACTGGATAAATCAAAAAATTTTTCGTAAAAAATTGAAAATTTTAAAATCTAGGATCGTGAAATGCATTTTTAGGGTCTATTTTCTCAATATTTTTCAAAATTTTTGGCGAGCCACATTGGGAATGATAATGATGTCCCCCCTCAAAAAATCCGCGCCTGGTTGCAGGAACATTCGTTTGGGTTTACGGATCAAACTTTTTTTGAGATATGAGAGGTAATTGACCAAATGAATAGGGTGCTTGCACCTTCCTCATTTTAAATAACAAAACAACTTGTCATACATTTATCAGAAATTTTTATTCAACAATAAAAATATCAACGAAATGCATTGCATAAGTTAAGAAGATAAAAGAATTTATGTGGAAGTTATTTTGTAGTGACAGTTAACGCATTGAAATATAAGATTGAAACATACATTTCTCTATCTCACCAAAGCCATGTTGTGCTTCGTCTTTTGTAAATTTCAGGAATGATATTTGTAAATTTGAAAAAAGCAAAATATAAAAATTTAAGACGAAAACATGCGAATATATTCCGCTGCAATAATTTTGAATATCTATGCAAAAAATTGCATATATTTCAGCTGCAGCTCAAGGCTTTTTACACGAATTTGCTTAATGTGTTCTAATAGGTAAACATATGTTTAAAAATATTTTCATAAGAACACTACGAGGAGACACCTAGTGATTGAAATAAGTACATATTGATGTGTGAATCAAAGTTTTTTAAAAAAAATGAAAACTACCTCACAACTTCCTGAGTGAGTTTCTCTTTTTTGACTCTTTGCATTAGCATAGTAGCTGCTTCGACGTGATCGTTTTTTAAAACTCGAATGATGGGAATGATTTCGTTGACATCGAATTCATGCATGTTTACTAAATGCCAAAGACCATACTGAGCGAAACTTTCCCACTCAAAGCTGGCCTCCAATACACTCTAAATATTTAAATAATTTAGCCGTCTTATACAAATTCCATATTTATGACATGGATATATACATATACGGGCGCTTTGGTACAGGTTGTCAAATATATATGGGCGCTAAGTATAGGGGGGG
>CABFPE010000703.1:236006-264332 GCA_900660155.1 Hofstenia miamia | reverse complement strand
TTTTTATTTAATTTTATTATATACCATGTAAGCGTGGGGCTACTGATACGATAAATAAATAAGTAAATAAATAAATATATATATATATATATATTTATACGGGCGCTAAGTATAAATGGCCAAATATATACGGGCGCTTTGGTACAGGTTGTCAAATATATATAGGCGCTAAGTATATGGGGCGCTAGGTAATATTTTGAAACGAGTCTGGACCCTACGCATGCTTTTTCCAAATTTTGACATCAGAAATGGCTTAAGCATTTAGTTTACTGGCACTGGTGAAAAAACTGGCCAAAATCGGAGATATTCCGGCTGAAATCAGAATTTTTGACATGGCCGGAAGCGGACCTCATTTTCACTGGGAAGAACTGCCAATATCGACCTGAAGATAATATCAGATATTGAACAACGCCCAAATTTTTTGAAAATGTAAAAATTAGTTCTAAAATGCATGCATAGCTGTTGAAATGGCAATAAATCTAATTTTTAAGATTATTTTTCATTATTCTTCATTTTTTATATATATTTTTTGAGAATTGCTTCCATTGAACCCAAATTTGGCGTGTGGCTATTAAATGAACACTAAAGCTATCAAGCATACTCAATTTGTGATTTTTTTGACGTTAACCGGCCGAAGTGCTTGCGGGCGCTAAGTATGGGGAAAATCGGTGGCCGCGGGCGCTCAGTATAAAACCCATAATACTTAATATATATATATATACTTCTAGCATAATATAGTACCTATGAGAGATAAAATATGCAAAGATTGAACAGCGATGGAAACAGTATACCGACTAATAAAATTATTGCTAGCGAATGCTCATCTGATCGCAACGCCAATTCGAAAGATGAGTTGACGACAGCAAATTTGTTAGCATTAGTAATGAATAATTCGGATGATATTTTAAGAAAATACGAATGAGTGAGAAAACAATTACAACAGTTCAACAACCAGAATTAGTATAATCCTATAACAGTAAGCAATAAGATTATGTAGGTAACCAGTAAGCATTAAGATTATGTAGGTAACCTGTAAGCATTCAGATTATGTAGGTAACCTGTAAGCATTCAGATTCCAGTAACTGATACTCGTCCATCATGATTTTGCTTGCAATGTGCTGAAGCTGAAAGGGGTCGATCACAGAGAGAAGTAGAGAAAGGAGCTTAGTGTTACCCATTATGTCGTCTTTAAATTCCACATAAAACACAGGGAGCAAATGGACTAACAGCCATACATCATCTTGGGCGCAAAGTTCAGCATCCTTCACAAGGAGAGCACTGATTTCCAGTTCCAAACTCATGGCTAAATCCCCATAGATCGAGCCACGAATGTAGGATTCGGTGCTGAAATTAAGAAACAGTAGAAGATGGTATCCAATTCGTGGGATGCGTTCATACATTTCAGCCACAACATTGCTCAGAGACTGATTGTCGCTGAAATGACGAGGATCTGTCATCAATGTGAAAAGAACGTATAAGGGCCGTGATAAAGCAGTCTGTATTGATTCCGAACTATAGTCGGGCATGAAATGCCGAATGAAATTTGTATGAAGTATACTGCAAAGACAAGCAGCGGCAGGTGCTGCATGTTCAAATCTAAATGAAGTATCTAACTTATAGCTCAAATAGCTTAAGGCGGTGGTAACCCTTAATTTAATAGGATTTTACAAAAATGCAATTGGAAGAAGATGTTTGCATTTAAAAAATTTGTTCAAACAAAAATTAGCGAATATGCAAAACATTAAATTAGAAATATGGATTAATTAATGCTAATTTATGTTACAAAATCATCAACTTAAAGGATAGAAAATCCTATATCCAACTAAGTGCAACTCCAAAAAACAAAGGAGTGCAGAAGAAAAACAATTATTGTGCGTTTTTTCAAACCTTCGATAACTAGTAGAAATATGTGTGATCATACACATTAAATACAGATACAATATATATTTCTTAGTTTGACTTTGAAATATCAATGTAGAAACTGCTTTCTAACAAAAATAGTTGATTTAAACCTGAAATATGAGAAAAAATAGTTGAGAAAATGCATAAACTCTATTCGGCATGCACTTACATTCATTGTTGAAGAATTAAAACTCACCAAACCCATAAAACGGTTCTGGATCTTTTTTTTTGTGTATGAGTCCTTTTTTATAGTTCTTTAAGTACTTTTATTAGTTTTACATTTCAAATGAATATTTATCAAATTTACAGACACTTTTTGTAGTAAAATTATGAATTTAAACGATATATATTCTAAAAGTACATAAAATTTGCTTTCAGACAATATGAAAAATGAAAAATTCATAAAATTATAAATTTTCAACAAATAATAATGGTTTATCACCTATAGATTTGCTGCTGCTTATGAATGCTTTGAAAAGAAACTACTTCATAATTATGTTCTGAAAAAACAAAGTTTTGAACATTTAAAGAAAAATGCATGAGTTTTAGAATCAACAAAGACGTTATTTACTCAAAGATGGAACAGATGTAAAGTAAAGATGTGGATTGTAAAAAACATCCCATGTTTTTCAGTGAATCCTGAAAAGCGCTGAGTAATATTCGGCAAGTGCTTTTACTTGACATTAACAAGGGCAGCTAGAATCGCACGACACCGAACTAATAAAATAGTGTAAAAAATAAGTAATAATTTAAACCTTAAAAATTTATTAGCAGAAATATAAATATACACATGAGAAATTTCATGTATTCAACTAATATAATTTGCAATTATATTCATACATTTCAATGCTTTTTATAATGTAAATGTAATTAATAATGACAATTAAATTCAATACATAGAATAGAGGCACACAACTTAAGAACGAGAACACTTTCGCATGTTCCTATAAAAGTGCTTATTGCTAAAATGAAACACTTAAAAGTATTCCTAATTAATATTTTAAAGAGTAACACAAATAATAAACATTAATTATATAACTTTTATATGTAAATTAACATACCTTTCAGTTCGTAGGATATGTTTACCAATACTGTTCACGAGTGAGCAACGTTCCTTATCATCTTCAGCCTTTT
Organism: Hofstenia miamia; assembly: GCA_900660155.1. Classification (NCBI taxonomy): domain Eukaryota; kingdom Metazoa; phylum Xenacoelomorpha; order Acoela; family Hofsteniidae; genus Hofstenia; species Hofstenia miamia. The sequence continues at coordinate 261,296 of CABFPE010000703.1, read as the reverse complement.
CAAGGTCTTTCAACATTTCAACCATATCTTCATCCAAAACTTCAAGATAATCTGAAATATTCTCTGGCTGTGGATCAGGGACATTGGGGTAGGTCACTAAGCTTTGTGCCACATGGCCTAAAATAAAATTAGCGTAAAGATGGATGATACGTAAAATACCGCTATTTTTCTTGATTTGAATGATTTCATCGTCATCGCTGAATTCAGGTTCGTCGGTACCATTAAGAGTGTCGTGTTCAAGTCCACTATCGTCTTCTGTGAGATCGAGAATCTCTTCTGGTACTGTAGTCGGAGGTGGAGTAGGAGGCAATGGTGGTTGCGGTGGTAAAGGAGGGGCTGCAATTGCCTCTGGCTAAAACACATACCAATAAAGTTTGTCAGCCAGATATGAATATGAATATTGCATCAACAGTTTAATGTCTATGAAGCAATAAACTATAAAACGTCCTTAAAATAAAATAGAAACCTTTGACATGAATTCTGAGAAATTAGCTGTAAGCAAAGCTCGAAGATCACGATCCAATTTATTACTTTCAAGAAGAGGTATCAGTGAGGGCAAAACCCGCTTTTCTAGGATCGCCCGAAATGATGAGCTAATTCCTTGTCTAATTTGCGGTTCGAGCAAAGGATAAAAATTGATTTGAACTCGACAAAGGAAATCCAATAACGTTGCAGTCATAGCAACATGATGCTTTAGATTGTGATACATAACAAGAATTGCTGGTTCGATATTCATAATGCTATCCTTTTCGGGTTGATACATTAACCTAAAACAAACAAAACCAGGTCAAGAATTAGTTTTATATAAATTAAATAATGCATTTTCCTTACTATTCGCAAAAAAAAACTGATAACAAATGAATATAAAAATTCTTCTCATGGTTACGTTATTATATACAGTCCAACTCCAGTACTGCGTAAATCTGTTCGGCCACAGCACTTCTTACGCAATTATGAATGTTACGCAATATTTGATTTTAAGAAAAATGTATGTATTACTCTATAGTGAAAGTGTAATGACCTCAAAAAGCCCCCAGAATGTGTATTTAAAAATGGGAACTGAGCTAAAACTTTATTGTTTTCTGGAATATTTGTTCTTCAATAGATTTGAAAAAATTTCTTCAACTTCTAAGAGTCATAATAAAGAATATATTCCTCAGCAATTGTATGTATAATGGTGTTAGATGGGGCCTATTTTAATATTTGTGGGAACCAAAATATAGCGGAATTAGATTTTTTACGCAATAGCGGTAGATTTACACAATACTGCAATTGTACTGTAATTAGGCTTGTTCTTATTATAACAAATGATTATATAATGGGCATTGAAAAAACAAATGAATACCTTCTTTAAAACTTAACATTGATTAAATTTATTAAAATGTGATAAAAATCTTTGGTTAAAAACTTGTTCTTAAAAATATGTACCACTTGCCCCATTCGGTTTTTTAAAAATTTCATTGTATGGGCATTTACTTGGCTTGTAAATTAGCTCAAGAATATTCTCTAAAAAATAATTTTAGGAAAAAACAATAAAATACTGAAAAAATCATATTTTGAAGCCTTTCTTAAACCAAACATGCTTTTTCAGCCAGACCTGCTAATTTAAAAACTTACCAATCATAGAATAGTGCGAGCTTGCAATTGGTAGCAGCTATGTTGGACTTGCACTGCATCAAAAGCCAACCAATAACAGCCCAACGAGGGCATATGTCAGAACACAATATTTCATTACTTGGATGAATAACTGCACAAATGTAACGAATAAGATCAGCGCAAAGGGACTGACTCTCTACGGTTGAAAGGTAAGTTTTTTGAAACCATTCTTGATACTTCTTCTGTAAACCGAAGCGTACCTAAAGGTTTATAAAAGACATAATGAAATATGAGAGAGTGCTCGATATATTTACTAAAAAAATATTTTTACAGAACTGATGACATCTTTCATTCACTTCAGTTAATAGAAAAAAGATTTTTATGATTCATTCAAAACTTTCGAAAAAATGTTAATATCAATGTAAAATGACATCGAAAATCATGGTAAAAATAAATATTAATGTCTATTATACTTAATTTAATCAATATTTCAACATATTATTCTAATTTGAAAAGGGAAGATGAGGATGCATTCTTATAAAAACCTACTTTTGACAACAGAAAATTTATTTTGTTTTCCATTTCAGGTGTAACGCGACAGCTAATGAACTTTCTTTGAGTTCTTTGTGATAAAATTTGGTGAATTCCAGTAAATTTCGGGCTTAACACCGATGGATTGAATAGCATATCTTTCCAAAGCGCCGAAAATTCTGGAATGTGTGCTACATCTTGAAGCAACCGTAGTAGATCACGACCTATATATTTATAAATATAAATAGGTCGACTGAAAAACGCTTACCGATTCCACAACAATCCATGAACTTTTCACGAAGGAGACTTATACAGAATGTGACCTCCTTCTGCCTCAATGCCTCAAATCGTTTATCACGATGATCAACTATTAATCGAATGTAAGTGTAAACTACTAACCCAAGCAAAACTGGATCATTGTCGAGCCATTTACGATTGTCAATAAAAATATCCAAAACACGTTCGGTCAGACGAACATTACGATGAGACAAATCACCGCCCTAAATAAATATTAACAAGTGTCATAGACCACATCAATGTTACTTGAATATTTTTCATAAGAAATAAGCAAACAGTGTCTGCTCCCAAACAAGCATCTCGCATTAACCTTGCGCTGAACCACAGTACTTGGTTTAAACAGGCATCCGTCATTTTGGTCATTTTGTCCACAAGCATCTGGTTTAATCGCGCCATTACTCCGTTCAAATGATCGCGAGACAGGATGGTGAGATCGCGATAGGCATCTCCTAATTCATGTAATAAATATGCAAAATGATATATTTGCAATTATTCAAATTTGACTTTACAAACAGCAACATTAATGCCAAGTGGAATAAAACCGGACAGTTTCCCATACGTTTTTTTAAAACTCACATGCTTGCGCATTTGCCAAACCAACAAAACAATTTTCAGTTTTACATGGGGTACTGGAGTATAAACACTGACTTAAAAGCAGTGCCAATTAAACACAAGCAATACATATTTGCAATTAATAATAATAAAGGAAACATATTTGGTAAACAATTTCGGAAATTGTAAGGGTGTTATAGTGGTTGTACTCTAATTAGAAGGGCAAATTTCTTAAAACCGATATTTCTGATATTGAATCTACTACATGTACATGAAAAACTGTGAAATATGAAATATTAGAAAATTTTCTACAAAACTTTTTATCAATTTTACAAAATTAAAATGTTTTCCATATTTTAAACCATTATAAATTTTTAGTGTGGATGTTTTTACACAATGACATTCTACAATTTCAAATAACTAAATTAACTTTAATGGCCAAGTCCAGTTTCGAGAGATAGTTGGAACTATTTAAAAATTTTGACATTCATTTAAAGATCCAACCGTTAAAATGTTTTCCAAATGAGGCTTTGTGTATCGCAATTAAGGCAAAAACCTATTAAAAATACAAAATCACAAATTGCACACATGAAAAAAATTGAAACTTATATTCAAAATCAGTTTTGTTCAAATAACAAATTCATTGATTTTATAATTTTACCATTTAAGCAAAAAATACCTGCAGCGTTAGGTTCCGTTAAGATGATGTAGAAAAAATAATTACAAACATCTTCGTGCTGCTCGGTGGAAGCACCAATGTGCTTAGTCAATGCATCGTGTGCTTCAGTTTTTGACAAACCCGAAGTAATAGCACTGATCTCTGAATGACAGCGTTCGAGATCCTCTTCGAATTTATCTTTCGGTTCAATTTCCGTTACATTAAACAGCTTTGCAGGAGTGGGAGGCATTGGAAGAACTTAGCATTCCCTATAACAATAAAAAGACATCATTATGTTAAATTTTATTCAATACAGTACATTACGACTGTCATAAACATTCACTCAATTGTTTTAGAAATAGTTCAATCGATTTCCTAACAATGGAAAAATGTAGCTACTTTAAATCATCAAATATATAGTACACTAGTTGCAAAGAAACAAAAGTCATATTTATAATTATTTCAGGTAAAAAACATCTCAAATTACTCAAGATGAAAAAGAGAAACCAGATTTTATAAGTGACTAAAAGAAATGATATGAAGATACAATTTAAATGGTAGAGAAAAAATAGGGTTTAACATCATACTTTCAACAAAAGTGTCTGATATGCGTCATTCCATTTATAATCCAAAGTACCTTGTAACAATTCGTGGATTTTGTTCAATCTTATGTATGTGATTGAGATTTAAATATCATGTAGATTGAAAAAAAGTAATTTTTGAAATATCTTAACCTTTGACAAAAAGAGAAAGCATTTTAAATTTGCAGCAGCTAGGGATGCCAGCACAATAATTTTTCGACTCTTTACCTTGAAGGATTATTTCAATGAAAAGAGGTATTTTACAATTTTTGTGCGACATTTCCTGCTGTCGTTAGTAGTCAAAGCATACGCAATCTATAGCCATCTACATACATTGAATACCACAAAAAGTTGATTAACGTTTTTAAACAAAACTCACATCAACCAACATTGGCGAAACTATACTACCATGATTGTATCCTTAATGAAAAAATTTTTTTGCAACTTTTTGTCAACAATTCGAAATATTCTCACAAAGTTTGTCTATTGATAAAAAGTGATAAACATTTTCAAAAAATGTTTTTTTATAGAAATATTTATTATACCAATATTTTAACTTCAAAAAATGAGTTCCTTGGGCTAAAAAGTGATAAAATACATGTTTTCATTGAAAAAATTCTTCAAGGTAAAGAGTTATTGCCAAAAAATGTAGATGAGAATTGACAAAAATGTTTTTGCTGGCACCACAACCATTTATCTGCCGAATACTAAAATTGCTTCTCATATCTGTCATCGGTAAAGATATTTCAAATTTTTTACAATATTCAAGATTTTTCAATCTTTATCACATATGTTAGAATGAACAAAATTCACAATTAATTTTTACAAAGTTTGAAAAATTTGATGAATACAAAGAAAATGACCCAGATATCGCATGAACCCATTATCTATTATCGTCATACAGTGGATATATATCCAATCAGAAAATCTAACAAAAACTTTCGAATTTGAACATATGAGAAAACCTTAAAAACAATATTTTTTTAATAAAAGCACCAATGACCCATGACAATTGAATATGTTATTCAATAATTTACTATTTGACAAACAAACAAAGAATTGATTGATCAACAATTCATTTCCTTAACTGCGTTCGCAATGTCGAATGAAAAGTCACTCGTTCTAATATTCGTCACATTCCTTAGTCTCATCCCAGGAGTCGCAGCTTGGGGATTCGGTGATACGCTGTTCATATTGGTAGTGATAGTTCTCGTAATTTTAATATCCCTCGGACTACTAGGATGGTATGCCAAATCAAAAGGAAAAATATGATGGACTACAGAAACTCAAAAGTTTGTTTACAGTAAATTGTTAATAAATATAATATTGATAAAAACTGAAGTCTGAATACTTCAATGTTCATTGGATGTCAAATATACATAGAAAAAATGTTCTTTGAGATGTAATTTATTTGGTAGTTGAAATTATTCGGTATTCAGTGTCACCAAAATCTTAAATACTAAACATTGATTTGTTTGTAAACGCTATAATAATGAATAACAACAGAAACGTAAAGTGTATTACAATACCATTAATATTTTGCAAAAATGAAAATTTCAATAATAATAAAATCAATGTTTGCTATTGCATTTCCTAAGAAAATTGTAAGACTGATGTGTTCACAATTTAAGAAATTTCTATATTTATTGTAAAAATATGTCCTTAGCGCCATTTTTACCATCGTATTGTTAAAAAGATCAATGTTTAAGTTTGATAAAAAAAAACATTAAAATTTTTATGTAACTTCAAGTTTTGTTGAGAGTTTTACTTAAATTTTGTAACAAATAGCGAAACCAATAGTTGCTCTTTATTTTTCATTTTTACCATTAATTTGTACTTCAACGTGAATTTTTGCTCTATAAATAAGGCTAAGAATAGCGGATTGTGTGAATTTAATTCAAGTAACAATTATTGTCAACACTTTGCTGTCCATCAGTCAATAAACAACCACAACAAAAACATTCACAACGTAAATGATATGGATTAAAAGACAATAAAATAAAAATAAATCATGTAGCATGCACAAGAATTTCAATAGTGTATCATTGCAGAAATATCTTTCACAACATTCTCTTGCTTAGAATTGCTGTTGATGAGCAACGATATTTGCAGTGAATCACAGCATGTTATTAATTGTAACCTTGGTGACAAAATTATTACTTGACGCGTTTGAAAAGTCTTGAGAATAATCTCATACAAATAATGAAAGGTCGTCTCCGGAATTGCGTGGTTTACATCGAAGTTCAACATGGTTTGAAGTCGGTGAAAATTTGTCATTATCTACAAGAAGCTCAGCTAACAAAATTTGCCGCCGCAAGCCACCATTTACTGATTGTATAAAGACTAATCTAATGGTTTGAAAACTCCATTTCTGCATGAGTCTCAAAGTGAACGTCCATTAACAAGTCAAAGAGTAACAATATTAAACGAGTGTGGTGCAGCATTGAAGTTGAGCTAAAGAAATCCCATATTTAACTTCGATGTAAACGTGGCAGCTAAAGTCTTCATCAAATATTAACTACATAAAATTGTTATGATATTCGTTGCAGTGAACAGAAATGACCTCAATATATGACGTTAATATGAATAATCGAATGACTGCAAGTCACACAATTACCTAGGCGATCTTTCATTGTCTGAAACTTATAAAATTCACGTTGTGTTTAGATGACTGCTTGTGTGAGATCATTCTCAAGACTTTCCAGACATGCCAAGAGTCAGAGAACATAGGGATTACATTTAGCACAGACATTGTAATTTTCCCATATTAAAGATTTTTGCCTTTTTGCCCTAGTAGTAATCCTACAAAATCTAGTTTCACTATCAAGAATGCAAACGGAGTATCTTTAAAAATGCATAAAATTGACAACACATATTGAAAAACATTTTAATTTTTGAATATTTTAATAAAACTTAAATTTTTTAACAGTTTCCTCTATACATAAATGAAATATTTTTAGAATCTGTAAGCGTACTAATATTACATCAAATAAATTTCATCAAAAAAGACTAAATAAATATATCAATTTTACAAACAGCACACTTCTAATAGATTCGAAAATTGATATATAAATAAATTTTTTAAATTTTCAATATGCTTTCAATTTAATCTTTGAAAAAATGTAAATTATCTCATAAAACACCGGAGGTCAATGAAAATTATAATCACTTAGGAAATGTTCAGCTGTCCCTCATATTTCTAACAAAAGCATACTAGAATATCCAAAAATTATAGTGAAAAATAACGTAAAATATACATTTACAAATGTACTGCATTAGCATTTGAATAGCGATTTTCAATAAAAAGCAAACTTTGTTATATCAAGATCTACAATCAAGTTTTTTCAAAGCTTAGTTAAATAATCAAAACTTGCCTAGAAACAAGAACCTATTTAAAAGATGTCTCTAAAACCTAGAAATTATTTCTTTAAAATAGTCATGCATAATTTACAATATCAACAATAAATGAAAGATATTTAATTGGAGAAATAATGTTTGTCTATAAAAAACTAAAACAACAAAATGCGAATACCCACTGCAATAAATCATGGTTATAATTTGGGGTTTGGTAGTAGAAAAATATTTCAAAATTAACGAAAATAAGCTTGGGCTATTTTTTGTTGTTAGAAGTAAATGGTAATCAGATTTCCTATTTAATTAACCAACAATAGAATTTAGTATACCCGCTAAAGGCATCTTGTCGAATTTACAGATTCTTAAACGAATAATGTATAGTAATCACTTAAGCCTATTTGAATGTAACAAATAATCTAGGTATGCGCAAACAAACAAAATGGATAATGTCCTACATGGCTATATAATGTTATATGCAGGAGTGGTCACTTCTACAGTTAACAATTGGTCGAAGTTGATACGAAAATAAATATAACACACATTTTGGTATTTTTAATTTTGAATGTCAGGTAACTTATTGTTTGCGCAGTAGCTAGCTGCCAGCAGTAATTGGTGTAAATTTCCAAATCCGAATAGAATCAGCCGTGGACTACTTTAGCTAGAGTAGTCCATGGAACCAGCTAAACTCGATATTTTGGTTTTTTAAAAATTTAAGTTCTATTTTCCCTAGCATTACGAAACTTTATGACTAAATATATGACTTTATTAACTTCAGTTGTCGCGAAAAACGTGCAATCAGTCAATATGGTTTACAAATTTGCGAGATTATTTCATTTTCGGACATTGTTCAAAATGGAAAATAAAACATGTAATGAAAATTAATACAATGCATCAAAACACCATATAAGAATGTCTTTGATACGTGTTTATATTGCTATCAAAAGTACGTCAATACAAATTAATGGAAATCAGGTACATGTATAAAGTCAGAATTGGACTTTTTAAATGGAATATTAAAATATTTAGAAAAAAATTGTATCTTCAGCCCGATTTGGACATAGAATATTTGAACCTACTATGTAATAAATATGTAACAAATTTTTGTGTCTTGAAATTTCAACTCTTGTTGTCCAAATTTGAAAGTAGTGACTTATTTTTGACATTTGCTTTGCCTACACAAACGAGATATTTAATTTTTAAAATCTATCATCTAACTCTATGTGTTCTCATTTTTATGAGAAAGATTTTTAATAGAAGAGTATATTTTATTTTAATTATTTCTAAACTGAAGGAGTTAATCATAAAATCTTGCGTGATAAGATATATTTCTTAACAGAAATGTTAAATTTTTGCATTAACAAAATTGTTAATTCTCATTCTTGAAATAAAAAATAACTATCTGATGATGATTCTAATTAGTTTCAGGATAGGGATCTATTAGTCCCAGCCTTAACACGATTCTCCTAGTATTAAAAAATCTGCAACGTAGCACATAGAATCTAGATGTACAGTGTGTTTCATAAGTCCCTACGTGATATAAATTTTTGACCACATAATTGTTTTCATGTACATACACTTATGCTAGGTGTTATTAAGTTAGCCAATCGTAGGAGTTTCATTGTAAACATCGTTCACTATAATAAGAGTAACGTTTATAATGCTGTCCACTGAAGAACGGATTTTTATTGTCCTACAAATGGCGGAGCTAAAATCGGTAGTTCTCACACAACGCGCTTGGAAATTACACTATAAAAGCAAGACATCGCCATGTGATAAAACGATCTCATCAATTTTTAATAAATTCAAAACTACCGGCTCCGTTCATGATGCACCTCGTTGTGGACGCCCAAGCGATGAGGGCACATCTGATGCAATCATTCACCACTTTGAAGAAACACCATCAACATCACTCCGTAAAGCGGCACCCGAGCTGAATGTCTCCTACAGCACAGTGCGTAGAGCTCTTTGCAAAGCGGGGATGACACCATATCGTATTCAATCCGTCCAGTTGCTGTATGAAGACGATTGTGCTGCTCGTGTCACGATGTGTCAGCAATTGATGAACATGTTTATCAACAATGATTTGTTGGCAAACATATGCTACTCAGACGAGGCAATTTTTCAACTCAGCGGTCATGTCCATAAACACTATTGCCGTATATGGGCAAAGGAAAATCCACATGCTATCCATGCAACTCCAATACAGTCACCCAAAGTCGTGGTGTGGTGCGCACTCACAGCCGACAAAGTCTTCGGTCCTTATTTTTTTGAAGGAACCGTAACAGCCAAAGAATATCTGCTAATGCTTCAACAGTTCTTCATCCCACAACTAAATCGACGGCAGAAGGCTTCAATGGTCTTCCAACAAGACGGTGCACCTCCCCACTGGAGTCTTGAGGTTAGACATTTTTTGAATGAAAAGTTTCCGAACCGTTGGGTTGGTAGAGATGGTCCAATTCACTGGTCAGCTCGCAGCCCTGATCCGACCCCATTAGATTTTTTCTTTTGGGGTTATATCTAAAGCCTGGTGTACACTCCAAACAAAGTGACTCGCGATGTTGCCCACTTGAAAGAAGATATCCAGAATCCCATTACTACTGTTGATCGCCAAATGTTGATGCGTGTATTCAACAGTATTTCCAAACGCTACGAAAAGTGCATAGAGACTGGAGGTAGGCATATTAAAGTGTGTGCTGCATCAAAATTTTATATTAAGCGAAAATATTCAAATCCTAAATTTATAATCCAATAAGTAAAATTTTTCCATTTTCAAATTTTCGACACATTTATTATATCGTTTGACGTTTTATGGTTATGCCAAATAAGGTGCCCAACTATTACTATAAGGCTAGATTCAAGTCGGCTAACGCTAATAAAGTTGAAAGAAACCCAGGTACTCATTTGTCCATAGCACATCAACAATATTAATAAAGAACTGCTTTGATTTTTATTGAAAACATTTGGCTAGAAACCACACGGGTCTTCAGAATTTCAAGATAACCACTGGTTATATATTAGGTGCTTACACCAATAATTAAAAGATTATATTAAGCATTAGTTAACGCCTTAAGAGTTCTTTAATCGCCAACTTTTGTTTTTGATTTGGAATGCTGCACGAGCAGTTTTAGTCATTTCATTAGTGTTAGACAAAAGTACAACTAAGATTTTTCATTAATAAGTTATTGGAATAGGCAGAAACATCTATCCAATTATTTCTCCAAAGATTTTTTATGTTTATATTAATTTTTTTTCCGTATTTTTTTGAATTTTAAAATTTGCGAAATTTTCAAGCCGAAAGAAGTGCATAAAATACACATTCTCGAACTTTGCTATAAAATTCGGCGATAAACTGAAATGGTTTATCCTTTAATTTTATTGCATTGTTACTTAATAACTTCCCCGTCTAGATTGTGTAAATTAATCGCTCTAAAAACTATCTAAATTAATGAAATCAAATTATTCAAAATACAATTATCATAGCGCCATCGCGACCTACAGAATGTGTAGCAATCTGTGCCGATGCGAATGTTCATTGGAGAGTGGATTATCACAGTATAATAATGAAGAAACTACGATTGAGGTTGCTTACATTGAAATTAAAGCCAGCATCAACGGGGCTGTTTACACGAGGCGGTTGATCCGGTAAAAAGCGAATGATGCGGCTAGCCGCATTAAGCGCGTCTACACGAGCTCCGCTTTAGTAGCCGCATTATCTCGAGATAATTGCCTCTCCAGAGCAGAATTCACTCCTCCGCATCAAGCTGTATTAGTGATAGATAAACAACTTGGCTTTTCAATTGTGATTAGCTTCCTACCTTGTATGCAACCAATTAGAATTCACCAAAATAAATATATTTTACTAAAGCGGAGCACGTGTAAACCTGTATTAATAAAATCTATAAAAACCAACTTTGATCAACAAATGGTGCCGTATTAGCTACTACGCCGAATAACATGTTTACTTTAACATAAAAACTACGAATCATTATTATTACTTAATTACTTAATAATTAAAGTTGGCGAAGGGAGTGCTACTCAACCAATTTGGTCCGAACGGACAACATTTGTCGCCAATTTTAGTTGGTCCGAAGGAAAACTTTAGTCTAGATAATTACTCCCCATTTTAGTTGTGGAAGCAGGGTGCTACACGAACAATGTTCATTGGCCAACAAAAATTGGCGACAAAAGTTGTTCGGGCAGCATAAGCTTTAGCGCAAATTCGGCCTAAGAGAATTTACTAACAACTTCGTCTAAGTTGGACTAAACAGTAAAAATATAAATGCAGGATAATAAGAACAAAATGAATTAGGTTATTTAAAATAGAAATTAAGGATTACGAACTCTACATGTAGATAATGACAGGGTTTTCGAGTCGACTTCGAGCTACTCGGACGGAGTTCGAGTTTTTACATTTCGAGTTCGAGTATTTTTTAAAGAAAATTCAGAGTTTGATCGAGTTTTTTTTTCTACTTCCGAAATATTTAGGGTAACAAACATTAATTTTACAATACTTCTAAGCAAGGACTGTAGTTGTCCTTGTTCTAAGATAAAAATAGTTATTTGCGATTGGTAAAGAAATTGAAATTTTAAATAATTAAATTTTTACGAAATTTTCGAGTGGATTTTCCATCGAGTTCGAGTATTGATGATTTCTTTTCCAAGTTTTTCCTATTGAGTTTTGCGAGCTTATTCGAGTTCTTTACATTCTGAGTACTCGAAAACCCTGGATAATGAATATACTATTACAATTGTTCATACCAAATGTTATAATGAAATCGATTGAATAAATAAAGAAATTATCTACCAACGTTTGCAATAACTTAATTGACATTCAATGTTAGCTATGTGCATCATAAATCACAAAAAGTGATAAAATGGTTACGTTTTTGCTCTATTGTAAAGAAGACACTTACAAATAATTTTCGGCAAATGTCAAACCAAATAAAACATTAAATATATCGTTTCAAATTGACACATTTAGAGATTAAAAAAGTAAATTTTAACCGAACGATTATTGATGTAAAAATCACAATCGAAATTGAAGCATATTTTTCATAAAGAAAAAATTGACAAAGACTGTTCAGAGTTATTAACATTAATAGGTGTATCAAATATAAGCAGATAAGATGCGTAGTAGCGGGTATCAAAATACACAATGCCCATTTTTGATAAATTATAAACCTTGCAAATGGATACTGATGACAAAACAAATACAACTAACTTGTGAAAATGTACTAATTGATAAATCAACATCAAAAAAGTTATTAAGTGTTATTCACTTGCCTAAGCAGCCATAAATAAACTCATTACAAAATAAGATTTTCAGTAGACATTTTTGTTGCTAAATACAATGCAAATACGGAATGCTAGTCAGTTATGTTGTTTCAGGAGATGCTAATATGTAGAGGGCTCCCAACAATAGCTTGAAAGTTTAGTTAGACGTTTATGTTAAGAATACCATGGATTGATTCGAAATTCAAGCAGAACAACACGAGGTTAAACCTGATCAATAGCTTCCAAATTTGTCCCCGCACGCAAGAGTTTCACAAGTTAGTTCTGAAAGCACAGGCATTTTCTACAGTAACTTCAGTTCTTCTTTGACATAGAAAGTGTGATTAATCCACTATACAAGTAAATATTGGAAACAGTTTTGAACAGATCTCTCAAGATGATTTTCGAAAGATATATTGTTGGTAAAAGAAATAATGAGCTAATGGACAAGGCTCTCAACAGCATTGCTGTTAACTGCTGCATGTTGTTACAGCAAACAGCAATCAAGTGCTGTTTAAAACAGCACATAAAATTTACCCCTATATTGGCATATTACCTGTGCTATTTACAGCCTATCAATGTAATTCAATCCCCTCAACAGTCCATCAAAGATGCACACGCATTCAGACCAGTGCTGTAACCTTTGATAAAAATAACTGCAGCCCCAAGCAGTCCAACAACCTTATTGATAGTGGGTGATTCATCATATCAATTATATTTTACATTTGGACACTCATGAATATTCATTCTGTATCATGAGTAATTTCACCATTGCGCTGTGAGCTGTGCACATTTATAACTTGTCATTTTTTGCTCTATTAACTTCTAGAATGGATAATAAACTTTTTAGTTGTTACAATTTTCAAAACATTTACAAAGCTCCGAGTTTTACATCCTTAGATGATTTGAATAGTGATACAAGCAGACAACTTGTTGCCTTTTTACTACTACTTTTATTCATGTTTAAATAAGTTTTTGTGTTATATGTTTTGTGAATATGTTATCCATTTTAAAATTAGCCCTGAAGTTCCAGTTTAGTAGTTGCTTTTAATAGTTTCTCTCACAGCACATTGCTTTTCTTTTAACTCTGTTTAAAAACAATGTTATGGTCTCTTATCCAGTGTTGTACACAAGGATAGTCATGGTAGAATGTCCGCACATCAGGTTTTCAAAACTGATTTTGATTGGATAAATCAAAAATTTTTTGCAACAATCTTAAAGAAATTTTAAGAACTAAGTCTATTTTTCGATATTTTTGCATGATCAAGACCGTCAAAAACCTAGTGTATGCCCTGCTCCTATCCATACAATGTCAGAACCTATATCCAAGAAATGCTTATCTATTCTATCTAAGGACTATGTAAGAAAATATCAAAGCTGTTCACAGCAAAAGAATTGCTGTTTGCTGTTAACAGCAAAATGGGAAGCCCTGCTAATGGCACGTCAGAAATCTGAGAAACCTGACAATTAGTAGTTTTTCGTGTATGTGAAATTCTTTTATTTTGCTACTACTCACACATTGCGCCATTGCACATGTCGTCATTACAGGAGAAATTCGCCCAGTTTGAATCATGCACATAGGTTCATGTCATTAGAGACAATGTGTGCCTGTGTAATCTTCAAGTCAAAGCATGAAATGTTAACACGATAGGACCAATTACTGTTTGTGCTTCTGTAAGAAGAAAATTTTTCATTCTGATAGATGTGATGAAAAGATTATTCAAGATCAAATCAAGTGGAAAAACATCAATATCATTGTAAGCAAATAACGCCAAATTGAAGTCTATCAAGGCTAATCGAAACAATCGTTGTCACATAAAATAACGAGGCTTTAGTTTAAATATTTCCGTATTTTAGGATTCTGATCCCAAAAGTGGTAGTGGAAATACTGATTCCTACACTTTTCTGATGACTAAAGTTTTAATAGTTACAGCTTTAATAGTGTCTTATTCTAGATAACTGCTATCAGCATGGCATATTTTTATATTTTTCGAACTTTCCAAGACGTCTAATATGTGTAATTTTACAATCTACTCCAATATAGCCTAAAATTGGTGAAAGTTGTCAAACTGCTGCTATAAATGCGCTTTTATCTACAGAAATGCCAAGCAAATGGATTAAATCGCTCTTTTCACTACATCGATCAAAGCTTCTTGCATGCTTAGTTTCAGCAATTTCGCTTGTTAAAAAATTATTGCAAGCCTATATACAATTTTAGCTTTAGAAGTAGTTTACTGTTTCCAAGATATCATCACATAATTTAGCCATGTGCTCTGATATCAACCTGCACATTCGTACACTCCTCGTGTATTAGGGGGTATGTCACCCCTGCAGTACCACTTTGCCATTAAAATACGGAAAACATAATTGACCTACATAAAATAGTGAAAATTACAAAATTGAAATACAAATTTCATTTCTAGTGCTTGTTCAAAAACGTATGTACACTGTTAGAATTTTTTAATTTGAGTAGGGCCTACTTATGAAGATACAATTGCTATGAAATGCAACGCAAAAATTAAAGTCAAGAAATATATTCTTTAATATCTTCAGCGAAGGAATGACATACAAATATAATTATTGAAAATTATTAAACAATTTATCAAAAATGTATAAACGTAAAATTTTATAACAAATTTTTGAGCTGTATTTCCAATTACAAATTTTATAAAAATACTCTTTTAACATTTTAAACTTATTAATCACTTTCAATAGAGCAGTTTTGAAAAATTTCTATACGGCTGTGTCTGTTTTGCCATTTGAAAAAAACTTAAGAAGATACAGTTTGTCCTATCGAAATTACATTATTTATTAAATATAAATATCTAGTGTGCTGCAAATTTTAAATGTTTTAATCTACGACTAACATATTTCAAATTTATGAACTTAGGAAGCTCAATCAGTTTTCTACATTACAACTTTTTAAGAAAACTCTCCGGAGAAATAAAATAATTTAAAAATAATTTTTTATCAAAATAAGCAAATATCATTTTTAGAAATGAAATACGTTGATGTCTACGCTAATTACTAAATATAAAATATTGCACCACAATAAAACAAATATCCTGAAATATGTTTATAGTATGCTTCACACAATGTTGCTCAAAAAAATAAAGACTTACCATATAGAATTTTGGTTGCCCTACTAAATACAATTAAATAAACATAATTTTATTGAACTTAAGCTTTTTAAATCTTCTTTTACTTGATTTGATTGCAGTTTAAGCTTCAAAAAGTCAAAAACTACACAAAATATATTCATTTTATCCAACTAAAAATTTATTATGCCTGTAAAATTAGTTTTCTAATATAAGAATAAATCAAAGTATAGGGTTGTGACTGCAAATTATAATTTATAACTTTAATGGGCGAAGGTATAGAATAGGGTGCTCGCAGAACACGCGAACAAAATAAACACTAATATAGAGTAAAAACAATGAGAAATGCAATAACATACGCAAAAGTTTAGAAATAATAGATATAGACTGATAACTGCATAATTAACCAAATCCTAACACGCGGTATATATTTAAGAACAATAGCACAGAAAATTTGAAATTCATAAAATAATTATTATTAAACAAATTACAAAATATAAAAGCATATTCATGCAAATCTATACATTTTTAATGTAAATCAAGTACTTCTTACTCGAGATTTTATAAATAACGTTTAAACTTTGCAACCACTTACAATTTTAAGAAAATTTGTTCTCCCGATTTGTATTTTTCCACATTTTATTTACCGATTAGTAAAAACGCTAACGTGACCGCGTTGCATAAATTTTCAATGCATAACTTATTGATTTCGCTATATTGTTATATATATATATTTTGTATAGTATCTGTGCATTTACCATGTGCTGTTGATTTGCAAACATTACTAAAAAATCAAATAAATTTACTCAAAATGTTATATGCATTAAGCATATTGAATTATATATTTTCATACTGATATTGAACATATATATGAGACTAAACATAGGAACTCTTATAATTGAAGCATGTAGTGCAAGAACCCATTAAGTGTAAATTGATTCAAAACGAGAAATCGATTTGTTTGTTTAAGTTTGTATCTTTGCTTATGTAGTGTCGGTCAACTGATTCTTCATAAAGCTATAAATTAAAGCATTGTTATTTCACTTGTTTTGCACCTAACAGCATGTAGTTCATCTTCATATAATTCTAAATCAATCGATTTGGCAATTTTGTCAATTAACGGACCATTCAATTATTTTTAGTCAACAAATCTTGTTGCTTAGTAGATATAATAAATTATCTCATTTTACATTTAAATTTGTTGGTTGTTATGTTGAAAATAACATTCTCAAAGAGGTGTCATAGCGAAGGAGTTTGATTCAAATCAGATATGTTTGCCTTAAAGAATGCGAACTATCCACATATGTACAAGACGCCATGAATAATAATTCAATAAAATAAATTTTATTGTAATGAAATTGTTAAAACTTATGAAAGAGGCATGAGAGAAATCTAAGACGGGCTTCAATCATTCGAACAGGGACTATAATTCATTATTTATGTATTTAATGTGAAGATATTTAACAAAAAAATAACCGTTACAAATTTTTCGGTACTATTGCGTTTCATAAAAACTAATCAAATATTCTCTATATTTATCAACAAAAAACCTCGTGCTTCGAATTGGGTTAATTTTGCAAAGTTATCAGTAAATATCTATTATTTTTTAACTTTTTATATATCTAGGGATGACTGTCAGGTGGGTACTCGAGGCGATGTTGCTATTGCTCTTAGAAATGATATCACTCTTCACTACATTCCTATTCAGTCTAATATTTCAGCTTTCGGGTGCGCGGTCATTTTACAGAATTCCTCTCATTGTGTTTTGCTTATTTGTTTATATCTTCCACCAGGTGGTAGCAATTACTCAGTACGCTCCGCAGATCTTCAACAATTTCTGGTCAATTGAAAATCCTGCTTCACAGACGTAAGTACTGGCGACTTGAACATGCCGAATGTTGATTGGAATCTTGCTTGCTTGAATGTGGGACGGGAAGATGATTACCTCCAGATTTTTTAGGCTCATATGTTATCTGCTTGTATCATGGAAGCTACGCATGCGAAAGGAAATGTCCTCGACAATCTCCTGACAACAAACAATGATATTTTTGCTTCAGTTGTTAATTGTACTAACTCTAATCACATGGGTATTCGTTTCAATGTTGGTTTTCCTGGGATCGTCATTTCAAATCACAATTATTTATTTAATGTCAATCCCTACCAATCAATTAATAGCTCCCTGGAGCATTTCCTGGGGCATCTCAAGTTTTCAATGAACGTCTGCTTTCCTATTCGCAGAGTAAGCGTATGTTTCTCCCATTTTATTGTTACTCACATTCCGTCCATCTTTCAATAGATTTCATACCATATTACGTCGTAATAGCTCGCAGTCTCTTGATTATGATAAATATTTGGCGCAGATTCAGACAGATTTAATATACTCCATTGAACTTGGCAGTTATTTTCTCGAACAATTTCAAGAAATGCACAATTGGTGAATGCTTTGTCACCATTAAAGGCCTGTCAGGTTCTCCAAAGCCTCTTGTCGCAATGTCTGAAGAGATTTTGGAGTCCACTAGCGGCTATGATAAGTGTATTGGTTTCAATAAGTTTTTTTCATCCAATTTTAACACAAATGAGGTGCGTGTTCCAGATGTACACTAACCTGATCCCGACATTCACTTCAATACNTTAAGAATTCATTAGCGCAATATAATTGACAATACAATAAAATCCCTGATTCAGATCGAGAAAAAACTTCAGAAGTTAAAATGTCCTCAGAAACGGAAAATATATTGTCATTAAGCTCGAGAAAAAATTCAGGAAATGTATTCAACTCTGGTATTGCACAATTTTTCTGCGTAAGTAGAAAAGTACTACACGAAATGAAACAAAGTAATACATACGTTTATAGAAACATTTTAATGGAAATCTTTATATCCGGTACAAATAAGCAAAAATATCTATGATAAGGAGAAGACATAACCAAACATGATCGATTAATAATAATAATAATGAATTTAACCGAAATTAATGGTGTATACAAAAATAAAATAACATTTACAAACAAACAAAAAATGACAAGAGAAAAACAATGAAAATTAGATGCGAAGATGACAAAAGGAGCAATTGCAGAAAGGAAATGAGTTGGATTTAGATGAAACGCCGAATTCAGAGATAGCAGACAGAAAAAAACAGGAGGATGTGTTATTTGAAAAACTAGCAGGCGACCACAAATCGATTTCAAGATTAGAAATTATGAAATTAGCTGGTGGAATTACACGATAGAAAAAGTTATTGGTGCAGATAGGTTTGTGAATGGGAGGTAAAAGAAAACGAACTTTAGAAGAGCCACTGATAGCAGAAGAGAATTTTACGAAATCAAATACACCGAAATCATAAAAGCCGAGTAGCAGTTTATTGAGATAGATCAGGTCAAGGAATTTGAGATAAAGCGAGATATGGAAAAGTCTGGCTTTTAAAAGGAGATAAAGGAAAGGTTTATTAGAAGAGTTAGAAGAACTGGGCATAGTGGATTTGAGAAAATAAAAGGTAGAAGAGAATTTTTTAGCTTTGTGGGAAATATGTATAGACCAGAAGAGAGAACTGGAAATCAAAATACCAAGATCACGAACATAAGGTTTGAAGGGAACAGTTATGTATAGAAATCAGGAGAATGGTTTTGGAGGAAGAGAATAAGAGACCTTCAGATATACAGGTGTTAAAAGGAAGACAATTGGAAGTTGACCATAAAATGGCAGATTGACAGCTGTTTCGAATACTTTAGAGGTCAGAAGAAAATATGCATGTGTCATTAGCATATAGCATGAATTTAGAGTTGAAAGCAGTGATTGTTGGCGTAAAGTAATTGATGAAGATTAAGAACAAAAGAGGACAAAGAATTGAACACCGAGGGAAACCAGACGTGACCGGAAGTTTATAAGAAAGAATAAAATCAATAAGGACAGATTGACATCTGTTAGTGAGATAACTGGAGATGAGAGACACAAAGGAAGAATCACAACCACGAAGCGAGAGCTTCGAAATTAAGCGCGAATGAGTAACTTTATCAAAGGCCTTTTTGAAATACAGATAGTCAGTAAAAAGAGGGATACTTCTATCGAAATGAGAATAAGCTGCGTCAAGGAAACGTTAAAGAAAGAGAGCAGGAGATTTCTAATACATGAAACCGTACTGAGATTCGGAAATCAAAAGACGGAGGCCGGGATAGATAGCGTTAAAAAATGAGCCGTTCAAAAGCAAGAGATAGATGAGAAAGAATGGAAAAGAATGAAACTGTTAAATGAAACATATTCGCCAAGAGTGTAGGAAAAACTATTGTGTGAATATCCAGTTATTGAGGAAGACAGAAATGGAAGAAATGTATGATCAGTGGAAAATAATGGAGTGCTGATAGGAGAAATTGAAGTATCGGGTAAATTGGAGTAAACAAGATTAAGAATATGACCAAAAGTATGTGTTGGAAAAGTCACAAGTTGGATAAGTGAGAGATCAAAAAGAAATTCAACAAGTTGAAGTTTACAAGAATCTGATGAAGGTTAAATCATCAGTGATAAATATTGAAGACTTTGAAATCCAATGTGATGAGTTGAATAAGTAAAAGGAATCAAAAATGGAATGGATAGTCTTGGTAAAAGGAGTGAAAAGAATTCGATATTTGCTAGATTGAGGAGGATTACACAAGCATACAACAAGAAAGCTAGAAATAAGTGAATTAAGGATGGTGCATCAGCAAAAGTCACATATGGGATCGAAGTCGATATTCAGAAGAAGAAGAAATACGTATATTTTGAATTGTAGTCAATAAAAAATGCAAATGCATAGAAGAATGGTACGAACAATGCGCACATAAAACCAAAAATCAAACGTAAACACGTAATAAAACTAAGAATTTTTAGTGATTAAAAGAGTCATAAAAGGGAAAAATTGAGACGTTCGTAATGACAGACGATAGAATTCTACTTTGAGACGACCAGATCTTGGCTGGACTTTAGGGTACACATCGTTAAGTCAGTGTGAGTTGAGTGATGACTTAGTGAAAAGTTTGATGGCCAATTCCTGTCTCCTAGCCACGTAGTTTAGAGCATTGATTTCACTGCCAGTAATAATCTTATGACCACGTTAAAAAATTCTTTGAAACTTGACATTAAGCGTGTCGCCAAGACCTACGAACAACAGAGCACAGTAATCAAAGAGGAAACTACAGTGAAGTTAAAAATGTTACGAAGGGCGTCTTCATTACAGACAGGCTTCAACTGCCTAAGGATCGTAAACCTTTCCGCTGCTCTTTTCATGACTGTATCACAGTGGCAATGCCAATTAAGATTAGAGACAATTATGATGCCCAGTATTTTGGCATTATCAACAACGGGGATGTCGACATCGGGGAGTGTATGTGAGACTCTATTGGTCTTGCATGTGGAGATGATCATTTGGACAGACTTCTTCTTATTCAGCAAGAGAGAGTTGATAGAGCAATACTTATCAAGTAGGATCGCATCAGTATTGATGAAGGCGTTTTTGTCAACCTGATTATTGATGTCATATCGTCCGCGAATTTGATCAGCTGACCATCAATACCTGAAAAATCAGAGATGTAGAAAATAAACAGCAGAGGCCCGATCAAGGATCCTTGCGGCACTCCACTCACGACAGGCAAAACACCGGAATGTGATACACGGAAGCTCCGGTTTGTAAGGTAGTCAGATAGCCAGTTCACAAAGGAAATTGGAATGCCGCTATTAGAAAGCTTCAATAAAAGTCGGCTGTGAGGGACAGTGTCAAAGGCCTTGCTTAGATCGAAAGCCTGTAGCAGTACGTCATCTCCTGCATCCAGAATTCGAATAATTTCGTCAACGAGCCGAATCATAGCTGTACATGTAGACCTTCCCTTCCAATAAGCTTGTTGTGCTTTGTCAATCAGCGGAACGATATGTGGTTTAAGATTACGTAGAGCCATGAATTCGAGACACTTCGAGGGAATTGATAAAAGAGATATTGGACGAAGATCACCGATGTCAGGCGTGCTCACTTTTGGCAAAGGAATGACATTAGCAATCTTGAACTTTCTCGGAACACAACTCAGGCGGAAAGAAGTATTAATGATATTAGACAAAGGTTCAGCAAGTAAGTGAGAGGCGCTCTTGTAAATTTTGTTTGGAATACCATCGGCCCCAGTACCAGCGTTTTTGAGGCCATCGAGGTACTTTAGCACTGCGAACGGGCTAGTCTCAGCGAAGCTATTTGCAGAGACACCAGGATGAGAAGACAGAATGCTGTCACCATGAACCATGGAGCCTTGGAATTTTGCAGCTATATCATTGAGTGCGGTTTTAATTGAGGTGTATTTCGCTAGGATATTGTCAATATTAGGCTTATTGCATCCTTTAGTGAAGGAATTATACAGCGCCCAGGATTGGCGAGCTCCTGAACAGGACTGAAGACAACCCTTCTTGGCCTTTATAATGGCATCAGATAGTTTTGCTGTGAAATGACGTAGTTTGTGAGTATCGTTTTGGTTAAAAGCTTGTTGCTTTTTGTCAATTATATCAAGTACAGTCTTTGAGAACCAGGGGGGACTTGCATCAGAAGCTTCAACATGGCGGAAGGGGATCACAGACATGGCATGGTAGATACAGTTGTAAAAGTGCTCAACTTTATCATTGATGTCCTGGATAACGCTTACCCTATCGATTGAGCTTCTTTCCAAGGTATCTATAAAGTGGCATAAATTACTGTGGCGTAAGTCCAGTACCTTGTTAAGACGTTTGGGATGGGAGTCCACATGCAAAGGTTTGATGAAGCAGACGTGATGATCGGAGCTGCCCAGAGGGGCAAGGTGCGATACCTCAGCATACCGGTAACTTAGATTACTTGGACAAAGACAGACATCGAGTGAGGAGTTTCTGGTGGTTTTACAAGTAATAAGGTTGCACAAATCAAGCGATATGCAAAGATTTTGGAGTTCTTGACCAATGAAAGCTAGATTGAGGTAGCCACATATGATTGGGAGATAATCAGAGTATGTAAGCAGAATGGAATCGACTGTGTTTATAATAAAATGGCAGATGCTCTCATTTTTAACATGGGGTAGACTTGGTGGGATGTATAGACAGCACATAAGGATTTTCTTGTCAGGAAATGATGTAAAAACCGCTTGGATGTCTATAGGAATGTCTTTAATTTTATGCTCAATGGATTTTCCTAAGGAGACATGATTATATATTAGGGCACCACCGCCAATGCGGCATTGGAAGAAATCGGATGAGTCGTCACAGCAGAGCCAGCTTTTAGTGATACAAATGAAGTGTGCCTCCATTTTATGTGCAATAATTCTGAGTTAGTAAATCTTGTTTCTCAAGGAGCGGGCGTTGGTAGACAGAATGGACGGAGTGTATTGGTCGTTTACTAGTCAGCACGATGTTATACCAGTTTGGTTACGCTTCTCAACTTTGCCACTGCGGATTATCCAAGTTTTAGCGGAGTCAGACAAACTATTGTTGCGAAGCTCTCGACGAAGTTTGAATTGCTCTGCACACTCGCTTTTGGTGTAGTCTGGGTTAATGTAAATTCCGTTCCACTTTGTATGCTGCCGAGATTTTTGGACTTCCGCATAACATTCAGCTTATCATCATCAGACGCTAGAATGACAAGTAGTTTGCGATGGCCCTCATCAGACGTGGCTCCTACGTATGAAAGCCTAATGGATTCGGCGCTGATAGCCAGCTTAAGGTCATCGAACATCTCCAAAACTCTACTTACATCCTCTTGCTCTGTTTTGCAAGGTTTCAAACCAGTGATAACGATATTACGAGCTCTTTTAGTGCGTTCTGATTGTTCACTACAAATAACTTTAATCAACTCAGCTGCGGAAGGTAGGGGAGTAGCTGCTTCAGCGTAGGTTGTCATAGGCGGGTTAGGTTTGGGCATCGCCTGAAGTGAAGAATTCTCACAGAAGCCGCAAAGGAAGTCGCGGGACAGTAAGCCAGACGGCAGCCAGGCCAAGCAGCCCTCATCATTCAACCAGGTGGATGCTGCCATCGTCATCTTTGCACAGCTTTTCCAAGTCATGGATCACCAGATCATCGTTGTTTGGGGCCGTGTTCGCACGGTTTTTGCCATTTCGAAGGTTCATATAAAACCTAATTAAACTGTATAATAAACAGGGATAAAAGAAGATGTCTGAAAAGAACTATGTCAGAAGAGTCGTGAGACTGGCCAACCCTAAGTGCCACCTACAACATCGATATATTGAAAGTAAAAAAAGTTTGCGCTTAAGAAGAGCCTACACGATCCATTCAACAGAACGCTTAATGAAAACGTAATTTTGAATTTCTATTAAATTCTTGATTTCTGTCAATCCCCCCATCAGGGTCTTTTTGTTTTTGTTGTTATCGTTCTTTTAACCTATACTAGTATCTATATTGTCCGCATGCTCTGCGTGCACATTTTCACCTTCGCTCTTTAATGGGCAAAAATGATTGCAGCAATTAATTATTAAATATAAATCATTAGCAATGTTTCAAATTGTAATTTACTTTAAAAGTGACAAGGGTCCAATACTTACAATCGTAAATTTTTATAATTATATCGTACATTAAGAATGTAAAAGCAACAACTGCCCAGTATTTTTAGGGTCAGACTAAATATTGAATTCACTATCTTACTAAATTTTTCTGTATTCTAAAATACTTCGTACATGAATTTATGATAAATATTTTCGTACGATTTCCAAGTACAACAACAAAAGTCTTAAATTAGAAATCAAGAAATAACATCTAGATTTAAAAATCAATTTAACTTAATTTAAGCGCCCGATTTGGAAAGATAGAAAGATTTTGATAATGCTGCACTGTGATGGTTGGAGGAAGCCGGTTTCGGAGCCTTGATTCACTGTAGATACTTCGTGAGGGTATGAGATCTGCTAATGGGTGAAAATCTGGATTCTTTAGAATTTTCATGATTAATTTCCTGTCTTTCTGAATAATAATTTCTGCGATAGGCTGGAATGAAGCTATTATGTTGAACTTGATGGCTTTTTTCTGCGCGCGATCAATTCTCTGTAACACAGAAGGATGAGAACATCCGT
Source organism: Hofstenia miamia (assembly GCA_900660155.1). NCBI lineage: Eukaryota > Metazoa > Xenacoelomorpha > Acoela > Hofsteniidae > Hofstenia > Hofstenia miamia. The sequence goes on along the minus strand of CABFPE010000703.1, from coordinate 236,309 downwards.
AAACTTCTACGCCATAATTAATGTTACCAAAAACCAGTGATTTGTACGCATACTCTAATTCATTTCTTGAGTAACCATGACGTTTCAATTTCAATAAGAGATAAATTGCTTGATTGATTTTGGTAATTAATTTCGAGATATGAGGTTTAAAACAGAAATTACTAGAAATAGAAAAACCAAGAATGCGCATTTCGGTAACTCTTTCAAAGTGAGCTGTGGATCTAGTAGGGGCAGACACCGAGTGTTTCAGAGAAACAACAATTTCCTTGCATTTCGACGTGTTAACAGTGAATTTGTTAATGT
>CABFPE010000703.1:163065-217680 GCA_900660155.1 Hofstenia miamia | reverse complement strand
CAAATTAAAAACTACATCTACTAAAGTCTTTTCAAAATGTGTAGGATATGGATTACTTATTTGTTTTTATTTTGAAATTTCCTTTAACAACCCACTATACCGGCATGATCCTATATTTTGGGGAATAATCGTTAATATCTCAGTGAATAATGCTTGGATCGACTTCGAACCTAGTTCATTAGCTTCCAAATTAAAAACTACATCTACTAAAGTCCTTTCAAAATGTGTAGGATATGGATTACTTTGTTTTTTCTGAAATTTCATTTAACAACATTATATGGTTATTGAAGTTCAAGACTTTCGAGTTTGCTGTAGCCAAGAAATTAATCAACTATGGAATGCATTGGCTCTAATAAATGGAATAGGCACTAGTGTAATGCATATGATTAAGAAACTGTTAAATTTGCAACTTCATTAATATAAAAAAAATTTTGGTTACAAACGACGAATATTGTTACAAACGGCGTATATATATGAAAATGATTATAAATTACGAATATAAATTCTGTATAAATTACAAACGGTGAATATATATATGTATATATATATATATATATATATATATATATATATATATAATATCTGAGAGTCACTCTGTACACAAAGATTCGCTCTGAACTATATATTTTCACTTTATTTATTGTGATATTTTAACCTAACACTAACTACCTTTATTTAGTTTGAACTGTGCATCATATTTATATACAAATATTTACAAAGCAATATATATATACAACACTACAAACTAGAGCTAAAAAGATACGGTTAAAAAATAAAAGGACACGCACAAACAAAACAAATATAAAATTTTAAAATATTTACAATATATTAACTGCATTTTACATTCCGCCAACGTTTAATTTTTTTGAGGAACCTAGTTTGTATTGAGCTGCGAGTAAATTCTCCTTTAGTAAGCGTTTAAGTTGATTCAAGGTTAAAGCATTTCGTATTTTTATATCTAATGAATTCCATAGCTGACAAGCAGTTACCGTAAATGAAGAGTTCCAAGTTTTTGTTTTAGTCTGGATATTGTTTATACACGTTTTATTTCGCCCATGAAAATGGAGAATTTGTTGAAAAACACTGAAAATGATTTTAGAGAATGTATGTCTTTGTACATGTTTACAAGGCTGCAGTAAATTCTATGGTATCCAGGAGCTAAACTTTGAATTTTGTTGATTTTATGGCTGGTTTGTTGCTTTTTCACGGTGAACATTGTTGCAATAGACCAGTTAAATGTCTTATTTATTTGTTCTGACTGTGCAGTTGTTAAGTTGTTCAGCAGTACACATGCATAGTTATACTGGCTCATCACGAGTGCATTTATTAACTGTTTACTTCTGGTGAAAGCCCTAAGTTGTCTAATATATTGAATGCCCAATGCCATGCTCCTCACTTTCTTTCTAATGCAGATCTTATATGAAAAAGAATGGTCAATGTCTACTCCTAAGTACTTTACCTCACTGGATTGTTGGATGTTAACTTCATTAGATTAATGTTTTTGGCCAATTGCTGTACATTGTTAGGAGAAAATATGATAAACTGTGTTTTTTGTTAATGTTTAGTTTGTTGTGATGGAAATACTTAATGACGTTTAGTATATTCTGTTCAAGTATATGAGTTGCAATTATTGGATTACTGTGTCTTGCTGATAGACAAACATCATCAACGAATTGTATTATATCAGTCATTAATATACTTGGCTAGATAATTTATGTAGAGATTAAACAAGGTGGGGTCTAGAACTATTCCCTGTGGGACGCCTTTGTTTGTACAATTGTAGTCAGAGTACGTGTCATTTATTTTAACTCTTTGTTCTCTAGCTGTTAAGAAACTCATAAGTTGTCGAGCATTGTTGGAACAAACCATAAGCTGAAAACTTGAGCTCTAAAATGTTGTTCTAAGCTATCGAATGCCTTGCTTAAATCAAGTAGAGAAGTACTTGAACAAACGTTGTTATTTAAGTAAAAACGGGTGTTTTCTGTGAAATAAAACTTCGCATCTATTGTACTGCGTCCTTTCTGAAATCCATATAGATACGCGTTCATAACTTTATTATTTTTAGGTAGAACCTTATTTGTTTCGAAAGTATCCTGTCAAATACTTTCGGAATGGTATTTGTTACTGAAATGGGCCTGTAATTCTCACTTTTAGTAGGATCGCCTTTTTGAAAAGAGGTGTTATATCAGCCATTTTAAGGATACTTGGGAAATTGTTGGTATGAATAGCAAAATTGAATGCAAACAATAATATTCCATAAAATCATCTATGTATTCCTTTATAATGAAGATCGGAATATCATAAGTCCCACTAGACGTCTTAGTCTAGTGTGTATACGGCTTTCAGTAATTCATATTTGTTGATGTAATTAAACGAAAACATTGGCCTTAGACAATCGATTTAGTTCTCAAAGGGGATTGATTCACCTTTGAACGTACCTAAGTCTTTGAAAGCCTTGTTTAGAATATTCCCAATTTCTTTATTGCTATTAAACATCTTATTTTCGTAGTTGATCTCATGTATATTGACTGCAAACCTTTTTCTTTGTTTAAATATTTATTAACGAAGCACCATTTTTCCTTAGCTTGCTCTAACTTTTCATAAAAATAATTTTCACTTTTATTTCTAAATACTTAAATACATATTAATATTATAAACAATTTAATGCAAGCCAAAGACTGTGTCCATTCCTAAAAATTTGCGATCTATCACTTATTCTCAGTGCATTCTCATTCAGTGCTTTTTAGCAGATCTTGATGCAGAGTAATTTACGATATTGCGTTAATGGGTTTCCGAACATTGGTTCTCTCAAACAATAAGCGTAAACTTATGATTAGGGCGACCCAATTTTGGCCTAATACAGCCCCAGTTTTTGGCCTAACCACTTAATGAACAAACAGTCAATTGAAGTTGATACAGTGAATTAGTATCAAACATTACAATGATTAATGTGAAAGTCAAACTATTTTTGGCAAGTTTTCAAACCAAAAATTTCTATCTTTAAGAAGCAACTACTTCAATATTGACAAACTTTGCTCAACAGAGCATGTTGTAACCACCGTGCATTATTCGATTTAGCAAACATTGCACAAACAAATGCCTTCTTTTGTGCAGTTTATGATGTCCAACGTGTTGTTCCTGAATTCGTCTTATATAATTCTGAAGAGCACATCTGTCTTTAAAATAGAAATTCATTTTATACCTGCCTGATTCTATTTTTCCATTAACTAATGACTAAACAGAGCCGAGCAACAACAATTGAATTGCATTACTGAAATAAAAGTATAGTTTCTAAGAACAAATCTTGACGTATTCCGAAAAGACAACGATTTTTTACTTTATTTTGACCGGATTGACTTTTGGATCACTCTACTTATGATGAATATATTAGATGTTGTGTATCCAATAATTGTTTTGGTACTGAGTATTTCTGATGAGTTCTATACATCTAGTCTCTGGGGGACATCGTGATTTTGCACCAAAAATAAAAACTAATTTAAGTGTCTTTGTTTAAATTTGTTTAAACTCGTTGGAATGTGTCAAACACTTGAGTATGTAAAGTGCGGAGGATTGTTGAATTAGATTAACTACCAATAATAGATGAATGTAGCATTTATTGTCCTAATAATCTTTACCTGTGCAAACTAATCGTATTGTTCAAGTTTAATGTAAACTTTGTCAAGTGTCTTGATTATCAAGATTGTTCTTATTTCATGCTACTTGATTTCACGCATTTTTGCATATTTTTAAAATATATTTGCTGATTTTTTATTAAGTTTAAATGTATTCATTTTTTATCCGTCAGCCTTTCCTTACTATCTCCAGAAATATGGGAATATGTAGCATCTATCTCAATAAGACTTTGTTTACAAATTTTGATATTTTTCGGGTTTAGATTTTTAATTAATGAAGTAAAAAGTACGTAAATAAAAGTTCATATATATTGAGAATACACACTTATTTTTTATATAAATTGTAATAATACTACTGTTTTATATATGTTACACCCTGGGTGATGTAATTCTTGCTGTCTCTCAAGGAATTTACATCGATCGCCTAATGAATTCATGTAATATGACTTTTGCTTTGATTGGATTTACAGTTTGTTATTCTGAATCACACATTTTTGTCCCGGAACCGTACATCTATTCTGAGTCCCATTCTCAGGTCAAATATGCTAAAATATGCATATATTAATCAAATTGAATACAGACCGGAGATATTACGAACACTTTCAGCTCAACAAATATAGCTTGCATAATAGTTTCCGTATAATAGCAAAGCGGTCCACGTTGAAATTGAAAATCGATACCGGTCCCTTACTAGTTTTGCTTCGCAGAATTCTAATTATTACATTCAACAGGAAAGCTTATCTATTAATTTGAAATTGAATTTCCGAAATATGAGCATGGTATTCACATTATATTTACTAAATTTTTTATATGGCCGACAATAATTAACTGTTTTCAAAGTCCAATGAGTTCTAAGCATTCTTTCCATGTCATTAATGGAAAATTTGTTTTAGTTCTTGTTTGAATATTTTAACATTCTTGCAATTTCAGATATCTACATCTTTTAAAGGATATTTACTTAAGCATATAGTACTGTTCTCAATCGTTTTTGTATTTTTATCCAATTACAATATTATTGGGATCATCTCCTCCCATGTGACTACATATTTCACTGGGATATCAGAATATTAACAATTTTGCCAATTTCAAGTAAAATAGAAGCTATGCCATAGGACTAGTGTCAAACCTAATGGAACTGTGTTAATAAAATTCTGAATTCGTTGACACCTTGTCTACACTAAAGTATTCAAGACTATAGATAAGATATTCGTTTACAGGCTTTTGCTCTTTGACTATTTTGCGAAATTTAACTGCCTTTTAATCCTCTCACGTTCAGCAATTGTAAAACATATCGTTCAATGCACAAAACTATTATTTTTTTAGCGAGACATTTAATGATTCTCACTTCAAATTGAGAGTAATCAGTTTTTTGTTCAAGGATACGTTTGAATATCGCTAAATGTCGGTTAATATTTATTTCTTTGAAGAGTGACTTTGATTTTGCCTTGATTTATATCAAGACCCAAAACTCAGGTTATCCCCAAGTAAGAAAGCACATTGGGATCATTCCTAAATCCATAGTTGAATGTAATGCCTAATCTAATAACATGTTTATTATGACATTCGATTACATGAATACTTATGTATTTATTTTATTTACGTACAAAACGAGGTGAAAAATGCTTTCATTTTTTAAACAATGCTTAGCGTGCTTGTCATTGCTAATACTTATGACTTTTATTTATCATGTTCTTTTTAGATGATGAAATATCAGAAACAACTTCTTTCTGGTCGTGTTTTACCTCACGACTTTTCCTCTTGCATGTGATGTGGCTTAGCATACTTCAGCTGCGATTCTATTTCTTTCTTCTCAGTGTTTACACATTTGTTGTGTACCAAACTGATGAAGTCCAATCGGAAAGTAAGTTCTTCAGCACGCCCCTTTCCACGTCAATTGAATTTCTTTATCTGATATTTGGAATGTGTATTTATGAATTTTCATATACTACTTGTTCATTTTGCCACCCTGCTTTGGGAATTGAGAGACTTGGGAGCAGATGCGGTACCAAAAATAATACTTCGGAACCAGATACGGGGCATTCCATTTGCTTAACCCATTTAGTACCATGGTGCGCAAATGTACACCAAAATACTTTTGTTGATTATTGAGAAAATAAGAGCAGTTCTGATTTTTTTGTTGTTTTGATACATCAATGCATGTGTTATCTATACGCTATCACAGTTTCACTCCTGTCAAGTGTCTTTCATAAGTTTGATGCATTTCGAAATTTGCCATTTTTTGATTTTTTCGGAAACAACAAGATATTTATTTTGCCTTCAAAATTTTGTGATATCTAACATGATATTTATTGTTCTGATAATTGATTTAATCTTACCTTATTCCAATTATTTCATATGTATTAGTAGGGATGCTATTTATTCATTAGTTACAAAAATATAACATTATCTGAGATAATGTTATATTTTTGTAACTAATGAATAAATAGAGATTCTCTATACTGGTTCGCATTTGCGAACCATGCTCACATGTGAAATTTTATCGTTGAAATAATATCCATCTTTTGATTTCATCAACCGTATAAACCTTAGGCCAGACCTACTAGATTTGTTTCCTTAGGCCAGATCTGTTTTTAAATCACTAAAAATAGTTTATGTAACAGACAGGAACATGTGCTGAAAACGTCGAAGTCACAGTATTATACTGAAAATGATTTTTGTACATGAATGGACATCAAAAAATCTTTTAGAAAAAAGCAAAATTTGATAAGCTATGAAACCACTTTTTTGAACTGCTGCGGTAACCATGGCATACTATAAATAGGTGACTCAACACTCGTTACTTACGAAATCAATCAACGTATTGTTTGTGCACCTCTTTATTTTTATGAAAAGAAATGTTTTTATTTTATTTCAGAGACGAAGAGAAAGTTAACTGTAGAAGAGGCAGTGGAGGAGATCAACAGGTTGCAGGAGGAGGAAGACGACAACTTGAATTATGACATCGTGGAGTTCTCGCCAGGTACTGTAGATGCATTGACTGATGAGGAGGAAATAAATGAAGAACTAATTGAAAATAATTGTCCAACAGATGTCCCTGGTATAGTCGAAGTGCATGTTCACGGAGATGGTGTCAATGAAGAAAATGCTGGAATCAAAGCAAATTATCGTAAGATTGAAGTTCTATTCTAATATTGCAATTAATTGGGAAGATACAAGAAAAGAAGCTATAGAACAAGAGCTTGGTGAGAAAACGCCGAAATAAATATTTAATGTGATGTTTGAAGGGCTCTTTGAAATATCAAATGAGTCAAACCTTTTTGCCTCTAAGAACAACTCTATGCTTAACTCTACTCCCGAAGAATATCAGATATGCGTTGGTGTTCTTTTACTCAGCGGTTATAGATGTGTTCCCAGACAGCATCAGTATTGTTCCTCCGAAGAAGATGTCGCCTGTCCATTGGTGAGAAATACAATCACGAAAAATCCATTTTACTCACTAAAAAATATTTTCATTTGAATGATAACCTCAAGATCCCAGCAGATTGTAAAGATAAGCTGCATAAGATCAGACCTGCTTTGGTATTATTTAGCAAAAATTAATTAAAATATTTTTTTCAATCTTCAAAACCCTCTTTAAGAAGACGTGACAAATAATGAATGGAATAATTCTAAGTTCTTTGATAAATAAGTGTTTATTCACATTATTATTTACCAAGGCTCATACTTTCATCAACTGATCAATATTATACACATAGTGCCATGGTGAGGCAATGCGCACCGGGCCGTATATCCGGAACCAAACCATAAGTGATATTATTAATGATATATATTTTAGTGAAACACTTTTTAGCATGTTTTTAGAAAATAATCATGTTTGCGTAACGTTTTCAATGTCTGGTACTTTACGGGTTAAAAAGAATATACTTAATATAAATTTCATCGGATAATTTGATGTTAAGCTTCAGCCACATATAGTTTGTTGTGTTTAATTACATTGTATGTTTTAGTTATCAATTTAAAAAATTATGATAGCAAAATTAAAGTCACTAACTTCTACTGGGACTAAAATTAACTTTTCCGGACCAGGACCAAATATAACTTGCACCGTACACCTCTATTTGGGAATCCCTTTCGAAACACAAATTCTATGTTAACATCGTATTGTCAGAATTCTTTCGACCAGCTGAATTTGAACTCGATTCCTATATTATGTGCATCTTCGAATTTGGGAATTTTTTTATCGTTGTCGGTGAGTCTGTCTAAATGGATCATCATTAGTATTAAAATGTATAGTGGAACACACATTTCTTTTCGGAAATTTACATGTTTACGTTCCAAGTAATATAATTTCTTCGTTTTGGTTTTTGATTACATTTTATTGTTGTTACTTTTAGCAAACTTCTTTATGTCGATCTTCTCTTACGCCTTGCTTACTGGGATATTCTGGGCGCCGTTGATCGGTTTGCTTCTTGACAGAAATAAAAAAGTCGGTAATTATTCATTATCATTTGATATGTTGTCTTCATTAATTTTTGTACTGCGCAATATACATGCAGTGACAATTAATAATTATAATTATATTAATCATATTTAATTTCGATATTTAAGATCTTCAATTTCTTCCTTAGGAATTTCTCTCTCATTGAAAGAGATTATAAGTGATTCGTGTCTTCCAATCGCCCTGGCTACCCTCATGTCAGTGTGCTATGGTATCACGGTTCTAATTCCCAACAAATATGTACAGCTGTCTACGTTCATCTTTGTTGTGTTTGCAAGAGGTTTTCTTTATGCCTGTGCAGTATCTTTCGTTGGGACGTGGTATGTATTTAAATATTTCTAAATGTACTCGTATTTAATTTTAAGGGATTCATTCTTAAATTCTAGTTTTTGGTTGCAAAACAATTAAAAGAGTTCTCCTGTAGGAGGCCTAATTACAACAGGCAATGCTGGACAGACAGTATCAGATTGACTCATCCGATTGAGCAGTGACACGGTCGGCAGTATCGAATTTGTCAAAAGGCTGTGCAAAAATAATATATATTAATGCTTTTTTGAATTTTACTAGTAGTCATTATTATTTCCCATTATTATATGTATAAGTAAGTGCCAATGTTTTAATCATCGTTGAAAACCTATAAAATCTAAATGCTTCTTACATAAATTAACGGATATAACGGAAGGTAAACCGATATAGAATTACTTGGAAGCACTACTATTCATAAGATCATGTTTACATGTTTTGACTTACCCATTTTTTAGTTCTGAATGACATCAATGTAGAATAGAGAAATGAATCTTTATCATGAAAACCTACTTTAGATTGAACTTATCCATAACCCATTTTTCCGGTAAAATGGCATCCAGTCATATTTGTAAAATGGTCTAAATTTCTTTTTTTCAGAAATGAGCTCAAAATGGGATAAACATTCGAAATTAATGGTTTGGTTTGAGTTGGGCCTATAAAAACTGCGTTTGCTGGGAACTTTTTCAATGTACTCAGCCCATTTTCATCTCTGATTACATGTACTTTTAAAATATTTTGAATGAAACAACTTTTAATTATTGACCTCCTGTCTGTTTGCTGATTTATTCATGCTACCTAAACATATTCCTATATCATTCGCAATGAATGACCTATATGTACTTACAATGGTATTACGGATTGCATAGCTAGTGCAGTGACGGAAAACCTGTTTCCCACGAATGTAATAAGTTCTAAATTTTGTCTTTTCTAAAATAAAGTGTCATTTCCATTTCTTAATTAATCAAATTTGAATACACTGTATATTGCAGCTTCTTAATTAATATGAACTCTTCCATTCAAATGAACTTATTGACAACTAGAAAAGCACTCGGAGAGCGCAGACCTCCGCTACGCAGCTTGTGTCCCCGGATCAGCACCAAAATTTAATGGATTCCTCCTTGGGCGGAGACGCACCTCTGGTGAAAATTTGAGGTCAATCCATCTATTACTTTTTCCGTAAAGTTGCCAACAGACAGACAAACAAACCAACGCTACCAAAAACATAACCTCCTTGGTGGAGGTAATAAATGTTTTGTTGTTAGAAAATATTTCATGCAATAACTTTTTATAATTTACTTTTGCATTTAGACAGATTTTTTCGAAGATCAAATAAAGGGTATTTTTAGCTAATTTATATACAAAGAGTTTTTTAAAGTAATAGAAACTTTATTGAATACAACAGAGACTTCATTAAAATCAAATCGACTTAATTGACTGCAACAGAAACTTTATTGTAGAAAAATTACTGTAGTTGTCTTAAGCATGCAAATTTTCAAAAACCTAGTTTTAGAAATATTGATGTGTAAACTTTGAAAAAATCCCATTACATTACCGATTTTCATATAGATTTTAGTGTCTCAATAAAATAACGAATATTTTTGTTTACCATTTTCTCTGTTTTGACTTTAGTAATCAATAGTACACATAAACTAATAATTCATAAATGAAACGACAGTAGATTGATAACTGCGTGAAAAATTTGTTTGTTTCGATGATAGCTCTATGAATAGTATATTTTAGCAAAGCTAAAAACATTCATGTGTATAAAGTGTTAGAGTAATTTCTATTAACACATTGACTGCCGTGTTCCATATATCTGGCACACGTTATCTCCCGAATGTGCCACATATTCATATTATTATGTCAAGTGTTTTTATTCTGTGAATCAATATTATTTTGATATAGAATACATTAAAATTGTGTCCGATTGGTCATATCAAGAATTTGGCTGTGGAGTTGATGTTTATTTATACAATCATAGAAAAAAACACTTACAACGCACGTCTCAAGTATTCTGGTACAACTTGAAAAAAATAACCATCTGAAGAAGTGCATCAAATGCATCTAAATAGATCCTTGAAAAGCTTAACTAAATTAAATCAAATATTGAATAATTTATTGGAACATTGTAATGAATGTTGAACAATATTCTTGTGCATGTTTTAGTAGAATTAAACACAGAGTATTACCTATTGTAAAGCTGTCCATACTAATTACTTGTGAGTCGCATCTTACAAAGTTAATTTTCTAAACATAATTATTAGGTAAAAAGTTTAACTATGAAAATGTCAATAATGACACAATTCATTATAAAAGGTAAGTTTATTTACATGTATTCATTTGCATTGTCATTCAACATCTAATTCCATTTGAAATGGATAATTGTGGAGATTTTGCTTTTTCAAAATACATATATTGATATGAAAGTGTATCATAGCTCTAAACAAATTTTAAAAATTAAAAGGCTACACTTTGTTTCAAGACTGTTTACTTGTTTGTTATATTCTTTTATATTCTAAATTTCAATTAAAAATTATGAAAGGAGTTATTTGCCACTACGCGTTATTAAATTTTGTATATTTCAGCTAGTTTTTGTTTGTTAGTACACATGTAAACAAGTATTTTATGAACATCTGCCGCTAAATATATGCTTGAACAGTAGTTCCAGTTTTCCGAACTTATCTTTACAATTTCTCGAAATTAATATTAACTGTTTGATGACCAAGTTATTTAAAAGTTTTTATAAAACTAACAACTAGTATTCAAGTAAATTGCAATATATACATTAGGGGGGGGGTCAAAATTTTATTTTGCTTAACTGTGCATGGCAGGGGATTCAGAACACTACTAATATTTATTTCTCCAAGTATTTTTTATTTCCAAAGTTTCTAGATGGTAGCACATGGATTTCACTTATTTGTTGCTGCAAGGCTAGAAGTGCATTATAGCAGTTTAAGAAAACAGTAGGCTTTTTTAATTTTTTTGATAAAAAATTGAATACATTACAGCAATATTACTGTACAACTACTAAATGAAAGAGTTAAGATGACATTTATTTACATTTTATTTATTTCCACTGACTTTTTTGGTCAAATGAAGGCATGATTTCACGTGATTTGTTCATATTAAGGATGAAACAATGTCTTTTTTCATATCCAAAGCACTTCTCAGAGGCTTGTGTAACAGTGCTCACTGCTCTTTCAATTCCTTGACTGTGGCATGGATAAGGAGGTATCGCTAGAGATTTTTCTGCTGCTTTAAGGATTTCTATGTCCGTGAAACATCTTAAAATAGGGGGAGCAAAAATATCTTCCATTCGCCAGTCAATCATTTTATAATACTCTTCTGCTTCCAGGTTGAGGCTTTTGGGCAAACTGAAATTTCTAGATGAAGGGTCTGATTGGTGTCTGTGTTTATTTCTTGCTTGAGTTATGTACTGTGCAGCTGAAGTTTTAACATGTTTTTTGGTATATGTAATCATTGAAAGAAGTATGTTTTCCGGAGAAGCAAAAAAACTGTTATTGAGCAAGACTTTTTGCATTATTTGTTTGTATGGAGACTTTGAGTGTCTTATTAAATTTGATAAAAACCAAAAATTGACTGCTCCTTCCGTTGCATTTGGGTGTTGTTTGATATAAAACCAACCTGGAGCGTAACAGTTCAAAATGATTTCAACAAGATCTTTCAACTCTTGACTTGGATCTTTTGTACAGACATAGTGTCTCATTATGCGGTTAGCCCTTGTTAGCCAACGTGCATGGTGGATGTTGCCTGGACTTTTCAAAGCCAAACTATTCTCTATGTATCCTTTTTGTACAGAAATGCATATATCATGCAAGTATTTCTGATCAGAACTTAGCTCGCCTCTTACCTCTCTTGAAAGTTCTGATACTTTCCCATGAATAATCTGAAAATTTATGGGTTGAATTTTGGTCAAGTCTTGCTTTATTTTATTCCCCACCTCACCTTTAAAAGTTTCTGGACCTGTTGTCCTTCCATCTATGTATTCAAAGATATGCCTGAATGGCAATTCGTTCATATGCAAAAGGCATATAAACCATTGAAGTGGCCTTTCTAGCTCGATTTCGAGCAACTTTATGATTCCTCCTACTCTTCCTGTGTTAACAGGAGTACCGTCACATATAACTGCCTGCAACGTTTCAAAGCTTTCAGAATCATGCAGCATTGTTAAAATCTCGTTAGTTATGCATCGGGATGTCCCGCTGTCTACTGTAAGATGGTCTATGTAGCTACTCCCTGGTTCTTTAACAATAGTATAATGTTCTTCTTTCACATTTCCATCCTTTGTAGCCGTCTCATCTTTCCTTCCATCAAATCCTATACAAATCATGTTTTTGTTTTCTGCCTTTGTTTTAACCAAATTCTTTTTGCCAACTCTATTTCTTTCTCTTTCTATTTTTTTTCTATCTAACATATTGGACTCGTTTAAAATACCCATATCTTCAAGTGCTGCATTGACTATGGCAGCGGCGGCTCTGCAACTGACACGGAATCTATCAGCTGTTATAGCTAGTTTATTATAGCTATATCGGTTTTGGACGTTATCTTTCAGCTCAATGTCGGCTATAAATTCTCCATCGGCACTTTCATCAATTTCCATTTCTTCAAAACTAAATTCTTCTGAGTATATGCCAGATGATGTTGAGGGCTCCTCCTGTAATAATAATTTTCTTTTTGCCAGTTTCTCTTGTCTCTCTTCCGTTCTTCTTATTGTTCCTGTCCTTTGCCTATCTATACTGCCTAATTGATTTTTTCTTTCTTTCTGTCCTACAAAAGCCTACCATTCTTCTACAGGTATTCTGATCGTGCATCTACATTCGGCTCGTTTCTTACCCTTATCGTAACAGTCGCATGGACATACGTCAAACATAGCATCAAACTTTTTCATTTTGTTTAAAAAACCTTCATTTCTTCTGTTTTTTGGGATTTTGTTGATTTTATAAGCAGCATCTAGCAATCGACCAACTTTTGAAGCTATTCCATCAATGCTTATAGTTGGAAAAGAAAACCTTTGCCAAATTTTTTCAATGTCAACTTGCTGATAACATTCATAATTTGTTGTGGATCTTTTTCTTTCTATATCTTCCTTTTGTCTAAGGAAAAGATAGTGTCTCACAACATCTGCTCTTGAAGGAGTCATTGCCAAATTAAACTCATCCGCCTGACCAAATGCAGAGTTCTCGGTTTTGCTTCTTGTATGTTTAGCCATTTTTTTATGAAGTTGGATTAGATTACCTAAAAGACTAGAGCTTTCTAATTTTTATTGTAAATTGCTATTTATTAATCAAACTACACCTGTAAACAAATAAAATAATAGAACATGGACAAAAATACCAATAAAAAAGTCAACGATAGCATTTAAACTAGCATAAAACAATATTAATTATTTGATGACATCATAGTTGATGACATCACAAGGGATTTCGTGTGCTACCATCTATGGTGGTAGCACATCATTGAATTTTTTTTGCACAAGTTATATAGACCCTACTAAACTCCAAGCATTGCACAGCTAATCGAAAATATTTGATGGTGTTTTCGACACACCCTAATATACATCCCAAGTTTTTTTGTATTCAAAACAAAAATTACGAGCAATGCTTCATAAAATCAGGTTTTTTAATTAAGCAAAATGTTCAAAGCAATACACTTAATTCTGCTTCGTCCAATTCATCCTTTCTGCAGCGATATGAATTTTTGTAAACTATCATTACTGGTAGCTGAGCAGTTGATATTTTCATTTTGGGTGACGAAGGAAATTATTATTTCTGTGCTGAAGACTACACATTCTGTTGTCTTCATCATTTTTATCTGTACATCTTCTATCTGATAGGTGGCAATCCACAAAACATTCTCAAATATGAGTTCTGAAATCCAGCAGTTTTCACCATGTATTTCACACTCCCAATCTTGTGAAGAATTCTCTTGACATATTCCAGTGGTATATTCGATGGGGAAAACGATACAATGCAGGCATTCTATTTAAAAGATGAACGCCTCTTAGCTCATTGTATGAGACGTTCATCTGATTGTATGTCCTTACAAGGGTATCAGCGAATTTTAGCTAGTTGAGTCAATAACTTGTTCATTTTGAGTTTAATTAACGTTTCAGCCAATTTTAATTGTTGTTTCATAACGGGTATTGCAATTGAAAATTATTTGAATGATATGCATAAATGTAAGTTCAAACAATATGGTATAAATGCAAACACTTCAATTTACTTTAAGTGCTTGTCTTTGCAGATAGTCTCAAGTAGAAAATTTATCAATAATTGTTTCAAGTATTTATTTATATATTTAATAGTGTAAAGATAAATGCTTTCATATTTGTTACTACGTCGATTATTTCTAAAACAAAACATTAATAATTTACTATGACCACAACCCACGTAATATATATATATATATATATATATATATATATATATAAATCATTCAATAATATATTGCACACCTTTCTTGAAATTAATGAATGTGAACATAAACATACGTTTTGATTACGAGATATTTTATACAAACTAGACTGCAGTTTGATTCTGCAAAACCTAGAGCCTAAAATTGTGATATATGATGCCACAAACGCAACCAGTTGCCCTGTAGGATAAGAGAGTAATCCACTATAAATGAGACTTGTATATTTGGGCAGATATCGGCCCTAAAACTCAACTCATCTTTGGCAAAATGACATATATTCACTGATATATATATACTACTGTTTCCATTGCATTAGCATACTAAGGAACGTCAATTGGTTGAGAGTCTAATAATGCAATAATCTGAAATCACCTTCATTTAAAATTGCATTTATGGTTTCCACTGAATTTGGCAACCCTGTTAAATAGAGAAACAACATTGACTTGTTAAGGGGGGAGTGTAGTAAATACTATTGAAAAAATCGAAATTTTTATTTGCTAATAAATACGAGGGGTGATCAAAAAGTTTTGCAACCAATTCATTTATTTAAAGAAAAATTACAAAGTTGAAAAATCAATGGTCACATTCCTTCAAAGTACTTTCCGTCACTATCTATGCACCGCTGCATCAGCATCTTCCAACTCTTGAAGCATCCATGGCACTCCGAAGTAGGTATGCTCCGCAGTTCTGAACGAACCGCTCTCGCCAAGTCGTGAATCCTTGAAAACGGCCTTCCAGAAATCGTATTTTTTACTTTTGGAAATAACCAAAAGTCGCAAGGAGTCAAGTCTGGGGAGTACGGTGGGTGTGGAAGCAGCTGGATTCCTTGCTCCTCCAGATAGGACACAGTTGTGGCTGCAGTGTGAGGTGCGCATTGTCGTGATAGAGCAGCAAACGGGATCGGGATCCACTTCGGGTTCTTGCAGTTTCAGCCCTGTTGCGGAGAACCTTGGGTAAAACAGTGTTGGTGTAGTACCCGGCATTGATTGTTGACTTCTCAGGTAGAATATCAAGAGCCACGACATCTTGGGTGTTGAAGAAGATGGTGAACATCCTCTTCCTGCTGCGAAAACTCGTCTTCAAAACCTGAGGTCGAGGGTCATCTTCAGTCAGCCAGACCATGTTGGAGGACTTGTGAAAAAGGAGATCCAGCCCTCATCTCCTGTCACAACATCGGAGAGTCGCTTCGGTCCATTTTCCGAAAACATTTCAAGCCACCGGCGGCAAATCTGGACTCTTTGTGCCTGCTGATCCACTGTGCGCAGCGCTTGGTCATCTTTAATTCGTCATGGTTGATGCAGTAGGCATTTCCATAACTTATGGACAACTCAGCAGTAAGAAATCTCAGTGTGATGTGCCGATCTTTAGTCACAATGGCCTCTGCACGAGCAACAATGTCCATGGCTAAGGAAGAGCGTGGTCGACGTGAGTGTTCCTCATCTTCCAAAGAGCCCCTACCATCGTTGAAGTGTCGGATCCATCGGGCAATAGTGTCAAATTAAGGTACACTTTCTGGGAAGACGTCTGCTAACTCGCGATGAATTTCCTTTTCCTTCAAACCCAGTTTCATACGTGTAAAAATGTAGACGCGAAAGTTGTCTTTTGATGGCTCCATTCAGATTGTAAAAGCAGTGTAACTTGTGAGACTGATTGTGAACGGCAGCGACTACTTATAGCTATAATATTATGCGTGAACTTAGCTCCGATATCGATTGAAGCACGACAAAAATATCTACTTGATTACAGTTCATTTATTCAATAGAGACATGCTGGTTGCAGAACTTATTGATCACCCCTCGTAGTTGTTTTTATTTGTAACCTACAATCGTAGAAATTTTTTTTTTAGAAATTTCAAACATTAGTTAAATCTACTGTTATATATCAATAGATATTGACAATATTTCTATGGTTTTGTTAAAAATAATGACAAAAGAAAGTATCAAGCTACAAAATGTTATACTTTTGCCCTTAATTATAATCATTTTGGAATTTTTGAGAAAAACTACTGAAATCATTAAAATTAGCTATAATGTCAAATAACATTGACAATAATAACTCGATTTTCGCAATTTTTGACAAATTCATTAAATTACTTCACAACTGTCACATTTCGATGCACATTATAGTTAAGTTGTTAGATTTTGATGATACTTTCTTAAATTTAACAAAATTGCTAATGTCAAAATTTATTGACGATATTTATATAATATTGTGACAAAATTTCAATATATTATTAGTGTTCTATACGCAGGGATATTTTCATCTATACTATAATACTATTCAACTTGATTTCTGAAATTTCTAAAACTTAACTAAATTTCTCTTATGTCAATAAATATTGACAATAATAAAATAAAACTGTTGCAAGTGTTTCTAATGCAATTATGATAGCCTCACCATTTAGACGCCAATTTTATTTCTAAAACTGCTCAAAGTCGCAGCATTAATCCAAAAAATGATATTTTCTCAACTCCTTTGCATTATTCAGATTATTTTGATAAATCCTTGTCGCACCAATGTTGCAATGAAAATGGGTGCAAATATTTGCAAAGGAATGAAAATAAATGCAAATATTTTACTAAACCGATAGTCATAAGTACATTATACTCTGCTCTATGAACGTCTTTCTTACAAGTTTCTCCTTATAAAGTCCTTCCGGGGTTCTACACACAATCGAAATGAATCTGTTCAAGGCAGGTTCTGAAAAATTTGCTCCAAAACAGGTTTTAGTGAGTTTAACCTTTTAAGGTATTATGCTGCTCAAGTGCTTTGCTGATAAGTTTTTCCTGACCCCAACCCCCTCTCCTAGAAACCGTTTGTCTGTTTCGTATGGATACCCGGCCATATCCGCAAAAGTAATCCCATGCCTGTAAATTCTTTACCGAACTCGGCCATTATCAGCAATATTTTAAACCATGCATGTAAAAAAAGAAAATGGACCACAGCAAATATTCACCAGGTGGCGTCAATATTTATTGACACACATTTAACAGCAGTCTGAAACCATGGTTTTTCTTTTAAAATAAAACTACATTTATATAAGAGATGCGTATATGCAGATATTAATTGTGTCTTAAATGATAAGCCAAATTTACCACAATATATTACATTCATTCAATAGTGTCAATAAATATTGACAAACGCAAATGAAAAATATCAAAAAGCATTGTAAGCCAAATTTTAAGCAAAATTTGAATTCAATATCTATCCATTATATTATAAATTACTTCATACTAATAATCATTGTAAAAATTACACAACTACACTGCAAACAAATTAAACGAAATTGTTTTTGTCCATTTTCTCGTAATTCAAAGCTCATCTGTAACGACAATTCATTCAAAACACACCAAATTTTATCAGTAGGTAGAGTAATGTTATTTTCACACTGCTATTGGCGGATTTTATCATATCTTTAAAATTTAAATTTTTAATGAATTTTTACTAGTGAAAATACGGTTTTTTAAATTAAAAATGATGATAAAAAATCTAAAAACTACTATATTTGAAAAATCGTCAATAGATGGGTTAGGCTATGTTATTAGTTTCAATGAAAGTATAAATTTACAGAAGTTTAAATCATTTTTAAATTTTTTTAAAATTTTTCTTTAAAAAAAATTTGAGCAAGTAAATTTTAATTTTTTTCCTGTGTATTAAAAATTTTAAGAATTTTACATAAAATATTAAAATGATAATTTTTGTACGCCAAATAAAAGCTCCAAAATTGGAGTTTCAAACTATCATGTTTTTAGTGTACTCCCCCCTTTATTCTAGAAGTTTCCAAAATATTCTTCAGCAAAATGTAATACACTCTTAAAAGTAAGAAAAGTTCTTCAATGGTGTCACCGGTGAATACATCAAGAAGAACATATTGATGCTTATAAAATGTATCAGTAAATGCTTTGATAAAGAAACAAGACAGTTACGTAATCTATGCAGAGCCATAGCAGTGTATCTTTAGGCAAGGAAAGGGTGCTGTGGAAGTTTGATAAACTTTTTAAGCTTTTCCTAGTTAAATAGTCATTGCCGTCGCTTTCCATCTTCTGATAAATTGGTTTCACATCAGAATAATTTTATTGATTTCAGACTGTTTTGACAATTGCATGTTTCGTGATTATTTTAGTAACCGTTGAGTTAGCAATTAGACGAGTAGAGGAGTAAGCAACTTTTTAACGCTCAATATTACTAGGCGAGATTTGCTGATTTTGTAATGGTAACCAGCTTCAGCAATTTCCCACTTTCCGCATTGAAAGAGTTTGTAATATGCACATAGAACATACGATGGAGAGGCTTCTTCTATGTTCCTGATAGAACGAATAAAATGGTAAATGTGATAATATGGAAGGGGCTTTAATTCTTTTGACATTATTTATTATTTAAATATATAGGTTTGGAAATGCGGAGGGAAGAGTTCTGCCACGTTCTGTTTAATTTTTATAGTTAAGCTGGTTGTTTTATAAATTGGGCAACGTGTAGGCATTAGTATTAATTTAAGTTTTGCTTTCGCATATTCCAAATGGTCGTCTTTAAGGATGAGATGGTAGCCAATAACTAATTCCGGAGAGAAAAGAGGAGTTGAGGATACTTTCTTGTAGGCATCAGTGCTGTGCTTCACTCTGGAGAAAGGGATCCTCGGCTGCCCCTTTTAGACGGAAAGTTTATTTAAGTGGAATCCAGGTTTGCTTGGGCCATTATCATTTAATATCAGCTGCTTTCCTAGTCACCACGTTGTTTGCCATCCTGATTTCCTCGAATTTTAATTCATTTGTGGTATATTAGCTGTCAAGCTCTGTTAAAATCGTACTTTGTATTACTATTAGTCGATAATAACTTCTGTGATTGATATTACTTAAGTTATCAATATTTATTAACATCACGCATGCCGATGCTACAATATAAACGCTAATTTTTAATTAAGGGGAAATGTTAGCATTATTAACGAAGTCCGCGTCTATTATGAACCATAAGTACCTCAAATTTGGATCAAATGCCTCCAAATAATGACGTCGGACTGACAGGTGTTCAAACATACCAATAAATCGACTGATATTAATGTGTATGCTTTGAATCATCCTTATGTACCAATTTCATTCATTGCCGATGTAAACGCGTATAGAAAATTTATTTCGTCTGATTTTTTTAAAATAATATTTACATTTATGTTTTTAGCTTCCCTGTTCAACATTTTGGAAAGCTTCTGGGCGTAATGAATGTGGTTGGAGCATTCGTAACCCTTGTGCAGTTTCCAATATACAAAATTCTTTTGACAGTGCCTTCTATAGAAAACGGATTCTTTTATGTAAGTTACTGTGAATTTTCGGTGTTTATGCTTTTTAACCCGATCCCAATTTGATAGAAAGTTTAAGATACATACACCCCGTTTCCAAATAAAGGGCTTCGTTTTTGTTCGCTAGTATGCAGTAAATATGGGTTATCTTAGACTAAGCAAGACTACAGTCCTTTGTTATAGTTAGACACCATTAATTTACAATTGGCCAATAAATGAATTACTTAATCTAAGTCTTTCAACTCCACCCAGTGGTTAATCAGAATTGTAATGTAGACAGCAAAGTTCTGTGATTTCTATTTTCCATTCACTTCATATATGTTCGGAAGATTTATGCTAAAATCGATTGTAAACTGGAATGAGTTCTGGACACACTTTTTGTGCCCAATTTCGAACATAATTTTTGCAAAAAACATAATAGCAAAAATATTTTATCACATATTGCTTTTGGGTGAGTTGGACACATTAAAATAGAGGATCAAAAGTGTTAAATGTAATACTAAGTGAAAAATTGACAAAAATTACGTAACACACGTTTCTGTGCCAAAGCAATCTTCACAAGCCCATTGTTTGCACAAATTACAGGTACATTAAAAGATGAATTTACTTTCTTGTAGATCTTGAATGTAGCTACTACCCCTATACTATTACTGAAAGGGAAATATAAAAATACATTGATGTGATTGGCTTTGCCCCCGCCCCTCACCCCAACCCCTTCTCTATGGCTAAGTGCTGACTACAGACTTAATCTGTAAACATAAAACAGGCTCATACAGAATCAGAAAGGCGTATTAAGGGGGTGCCACACCATGAGCTTTTGCGCTAAAACAAAGTTAAATGCACACTGTGTAGCATCTGTTCCCACGCGAAATAATTGCAAGATAATTACTCTCGGAGCATGTGCCGGGTCATGAGTTCATCGTGTGGCATGCCAAAGAGCACTTAACATTGTTCATTTGACTCGGGATAAAGCCCATCGTGTGGCATCCCCTTTACTGAATTTATTATTACAATTTAGATCGTAAGCATTCTAAAAAACCCTTAACTTACCAATGTTTCGTTTTTTGGAACATTACCTAAATTATGAATACTGATCAGCCTCTTATAAAGATTTATTGAACAAAACAATGAAATATATTTTCTTTAAACCATCATTTGATCTTTTTTAAATTTTATAAAAATAATTAGGTGCTAGGCATAGTTTAAATTTTTCAGACTAAGTTTCAGAAGTGAAATAAAGAAACATGAGCTGAGAGATTATAGGCAACCCAAGAAAAAAATTTTAATATAAATAAGTATTTTGAAGCACAAAAACTGATAAAAGTTAGTTTTGACTTTACAAAAGATCAAATACGATTTTTGACAGAAGTAATAATGTCCCTAAAATGGGAGCGTTGGTAAGTAAAGGGATAATAATCACCCAATGCGCATCTTTTATCCTAAAAATGTCAATAATTATATTGTTTCATTCTAGAGACTAATAAGTTCCGATTAAAAACAGGTGTATAACAACCAATTCCTTATTAGATTTTCATCAACCTGCATAATTTGTCTTTGAAGAAACCGTAAGTCACCTGTTTTTCTTTGCTTGACATTGTTAAGCTTTCCTTTTCTTTTTCTTTAACAATACCCTTTGAGAACGAGTTGGTTTTCATAAATTCATTAAAAATAAAGCAATATTTATTTTGGCATTCTACAAATACATGAAATTTATTTGCTCTTACCCGACTGTTTCTGGTAGCTACGGGCAATATCCGTATTCGTACACAGCTAGTGTGCATATCAGGCTTGTATTGTAGTTTGCAACAGTGTAAAATAAAAATGCCTGATTGTTGACTACAAACTCAAATAATTAATGGATGTTTAGTTATTCCATTGTTTAGGTGAATCTATTTTTCTTGTTGTTGACCTGTTTGGCGTTAATCCATCCAGTGCACATCTACTTCTATTCAAGATCAATGAAATTGAAACCAATTGTTAAAGTTAGTCTCGAAGAACACGATTTTTCCAAAGTTTAAGCAGTTTTCTAATGCAAGTTGTTTGTTTCTAGTGTGCATACATTTGGTAATTTGACTTCTTTGTAAACTAATGCTTTTGTAACTCATTTAAATGAGAACTTTTAATATAAACATTAAGTGATTTTTTTTGCTAATCCTGAGAATATTTATGCAAAATACATGTATATAGTGCTACATTTTAGTATTAGTAGCAAGTATTTGTCTGATTTTCTTTTGAATTTCAACTTGGTTTATAGTGTCCTTGAAAATATTTTGATGCTGAAAAAATATATAGATGAATCTAGAAATAACTAATGATTTGTTTATTTTAATAGAGAACTAAAATTATAAGTTTTTTTACCCAATATATTTTTGTAAACCTTATTTTCTACACGTGTATTCATATTGTCTCTTATGATTGTAGTTGATTCTAAACTTTACCTTAAATCGCATTTAAAATAATAGCAGTAGGTTTTAATTTTCTAAGGTAAATCAACTTACAATGAATTGTAATAATGCAAATGTTTGAGACAAATTTAGCTATGGCAGTATTTGGTACTGTGTGATGAATAATTTGTGGAATTTTATAGTTTTTGCTTAATACATCACAAGTTTAGTGATAGACGGTCATAATATAGAATAAGAACACATTGAAAGGTTACCAGGCAGGCAACCACAAGTTTAGAATGGGATGAATTCTTGTAGCTTACAATTGGCAATGAGAAAACCTAGTATTGTGAATTTTTGTTATTCTTTTATTTAGTTATTTGCAAAATGATGTGGAGAGATATGTAAAATTTCAGGAAAAGATCTTCATCGCTAATTGGATGCTGCTGGCAAACTATTTGTCCAAAAATAAATTGTTGCTTTTTATAATTTATTCTTTCGTCGCTGCTGGAATGTTTTTGATGACTGCTCATCCAAACCGTGATTTGGTTTTGGGTAATCAAATTGTAAAACAACCTGAACCAGCGGTCTCTCTCGGTCTCTTCCAAGCTTCATTGCATTACAATGTAACTATGCAACTGCTGAACTGACACTTTCTTGAAATCATTAAAATTTAATGCATGTGCATCAGATTCGGATTGGTTGTAAACCAATATTAAGATGAGAGGTGTGCACATCACATGCCAATAGTTGCCAAATCATGCTGATCTGCGTTGAGTCTGATCAGCAGAGTGAAGCCGAAGGCCGAACTTCAGTTNACAGAAGAAGCATATGTGACAGTACTCAATGTGAGCGGGTAATGCAATATATATTCTTTAGAATTTTTCAACATGTATCCCAAAAGACAGTTTTCTAAAGATAATAACTACCAGATTTTTGCAAGATGAAAAATTCCATTTATGACAGGATAGTTTCTTCTCCACATTAAAGTAGTATCAAATTTTTTAAATTTTTTAGAGACAATGCAATTTCCTCCGTTTTACTGCTATTTGACAATAGATTCATATCGTTGAATTGATAACAAATAAAATGAATTTTTGATTGTGCCTCTGAGTTTTTTTGCAATTTGCGCCTTAACCATATACGGATATATGTCTTTACAGTATATAATACCTTTTTTGAAATTCTATTTGCAGTTTGCTTTACTAACAATTATTGAAATGACAATTGATCTCTGTTTTGTTGACTGGTTTTCCATGGACTCTATAAGCATCAGCGGTAAGAAATCTGCTTAAATTGAAATAAAAAATTTCTGATCCAGAACATAACCATGCGAACGTAAGGTATTTTTGTTAATTAATTTCAAAATTAATCGATTTTTTGTAATTGAACGTGAATTTTCTGTTAATCTAATCAAGAAAACAAGTTAGGGTATATTTTACGCATTAGATGGAACATATGTATATATATATATATATATATATATATATATAGAATCTAACGAATTTAAATTTACTGCATAGATTTAGTAGTTTTTCATAATATATTTTCACCCTTGTTGGAAAATAATTTTTTTCAATTACGATTTTCAATTTGATAAATGGTGTGGTTTTTTCAGAATTAGTTCCAAATTCATGCAATAAAATTTTTGAATTATAGATGTAGGTTTTAATTAAATTAATGCTTAAGAGCTATATCTTTTTTAAAATCATCTATGCAGGTATCTAATAGCTAATACATGAATGCATTTACCGGCAATTTGTATCCCCAGATGTCTTCCAAACTAATTTTCCGGCAACTGTACGCATATTGCCTTTGCTGTATTATTATATCATCTATCACCAATATTTTAAAATCATAAGTATTTGATCTAACCAATTGGAATTTATTAAATAACTTCAACAGTTCCAAAGTTGCCAAATGATAAATCACCATTGACCGCTTTATGAACATACTCCATTAAATAATATTACAATTTGTTTATTGTAAATTGAAATTTTGATATTTCAGCAGTTGGTAATTCACATGTACATTAAAATTTGTTTCCTTAGTTCTGTAATAATTTTCTATATGCAAAAGCAATAAAATAGTTGCTCATAATGGGACGACCCGAAATCCAATAAGGTCAATACGGTCAAAATTAACAGTTTTAAAAAATGAAATCAAAATTGGCAATTTCTGTCATCCCATAATATGCCCACTATCTACCATAAATTCAACGTTACCATATGATGGGGAATTTATAGATCGTGTCACAACAGCAGCCAGAAGCGGAGATCTAGAGCTAGAATTGCCGAAGATTACCCGGCTTTATAATGATCTTTTAGAACTAATTGAAAAGTTAGAATCCCACAAATATTCTATGATCCAAGCATGCAACAACTTGGAGTGTTTTGACTTGAAAGAAGACCGATGCGCACTTCGGGATTACATCTAATGAATAATCGAGCCACACGATTTATTGAATATATTAAATTTTGCAATGCCAGATATCAGTCCAGCCATATTTCCAAAACTACAATCGTACGCCGCTACGAAAAGTTCAAAGACGCTTCTCTCTTCTGAAGCAAATGTTGTGCGAAGATAGCATATTTCTGCGTGAAACTTGAGGAAATACTTTATCTCCCATTTTAACCACTGTGCTGATAAGTAGAATATATTAAATTGATTTTTCCTCTTGGGCTCCAGTTTTTGTACCTAAAGTCAAAATTGAACAATCGTTTTGTTAAAAGAGCAATTTTGGGTGAATAGTTTTTGTGAGTCTGGAATATTAACTCACCCCTATGATTTATACTATGACTTTGATACAGGGCATTCAAATTACTTGAATTGTAAAAATGGTAATTTAGCTGTTCGATATGCAATTTGGTAAATATTTTAACATCTGAAATGAGTAGTATAACTTACTACGAATTTTTATTTTATTCTAAGAGCTAAGTTTCAATAGAAAAAATCATCACGTAATTCATCAGATCAGAATGCAAAATTCAGTTCTATTCAATAAGCAAAAATAGAACTCAATCAATGTGATAAGTAGTAATTTACTGTTTGTGAAAAACATCAATATTGTGCCTATCTTGCGACAAAGTTGTTATGAAAATTGAGGCTAAAGAAAATTCCAGGGAGTCCTAGTTATAGCAGGTAGTTATTTTGTTTTCAACGTTAATATATTCCAGCAAACATTTGTGTACATTATTTTGAATGATGTTTAAGCAGGCTTGTAGATTGGAATTGGAATACAGTTGGATTAAAATAAGCTTAGATGATGCTTTCTATAAATGTAATTATGTCAATCTTTCAACATATTGTAGAAAATGAGGTCTATTTTACTTGAGAAGTTCAAGTTAACTATTTCTTTTCTTTCTTCACAATAACATAGATTTGGCGTTACGAAATGCCAATTCTTATTGGAAAATGGTAGCTTACAAAATTACCCTATACCCAATTACAAGCTGGCCAGGAAATATGAACCCTAATCAATTAACATATTTTATTGATTTGCACGAAAGTCAAAATATAACTACAACTATAAAACGATCGTTATTTGGAATATTATTTCATTGTTCGGGTACTTTTTCGAAATTCTGATACATGAGTACCCAACGTGAGGCTTATCCACCCAAAGCATAATGTGGGTCAGGTTGTGAAAAAGACATCGACTTTAGGCATGTGTCGTACAACAAAATTTAAACACAAAGACATGTATTTAATATACATGTATATTGTTCACTAACTAATAACTACTTATTGAAATTAATCACGAAAAGTTAAATTTAATGTTAATATCTAAGCACTGAAAATTCAATAGAGAATATCAGTTGTTTAAATAAATTTGAAAACTAAGGGAGATAAATCTTTCGTTTTATGTATTGTTAAATTTGAGTTGATTTATTTTGATTTTTTGCATCTCAATTTTAGGTTATTTCGATATTCTTGTAAAATTTAGTGAAATATGCAAGAATGCACGAAATTTTCATTCATTTTGCAAGCTAGTTAAAGGGAATTCAAAACATTTGCTCTATTTTTATCAGTAATTAGAGGGTTGACTTCACTGAGTTCAGATTTCATTGGATTTGCACACAAATTTGCAACAAAGAATAATATTTAACAGAAGCTGTCACTTAAGAATTACCTTGATGAAGTTTCAAAGGGTTGATTTCAATAGCAGGTTAGAATTATATTGCTTACTGCAATTACTGTTTCTGCTATTTCTAGTCAAGGTATATGAATTTTGCTAAGTAACGAGTAGAATTGAGTTTTGGAATATTCATATTTCAATTATCCTGCCAATATCTTCTGCACACAATATAACTTACCAACTTCTAGGTTTACATATCTTAAAATGCTAGGGTGAGACTTCATGGTATTATGCACATGAATGTAGCACCTGAATACAGAACATGGATATTTGCATACTCATAATGACATTAAAAACTTTGATGAATAGAATGAAAAATATGTAATATATGCTGATAAAAAAGTGGGAAGGCAAATGATGATGATGATGATGATGATGATGATGATGATGATGATGATGGTGATGATCTTGACTTTGGTAATTCTGATGATAATAATTATAATCAATTTCAAATGAACACATCACACAAAGGGGATAAAATACGCCACTGCTTCAACTAGATGTAGAAATACAACGAACATCATATAAAAATTTCCTGTTAGAGTAGATGATCAAGTTGATATTTTTAAATTATTCGTACATAAGTGATCGAGAAATAATTGTGATAAACTAATATTGAAGACAAATGTAAAATCTATAATCACGAAAAATCCCTTTGTTTACAATAATTTATGGGTTTTAGGGGGGAAAAATCGACATATGTAACTATTGATGAGCACAATATAGGTTATTTAGCACATTTCAGGAAACAATTTCAAAGTGCTTAAATCAATACTTCGGCCTTCAATAAAATATAATATCTTGTAGTTTGCTTTATGTGGGATATTAACTAATATGTGGTTTTTCAAATAAGCAGACAATTAAGGACAACACTCAGTCCAAGTCCAAATTAAATTTCTTATGAGGAGCTAGCCCAGGCTCAAATGAATTATATTATAACTAAAGTCTAACCATAAATTTCATAGAATGGAATAGAATAGAATGGAATAGTATTTCTTACTAAGTGTGGTACACTGGCATAATTAAACACCTCAACAAGAGCTGCTAATACTATGCGTCAATAATAACATGAAGTACAAAAACAATAAAACGCAGCAACCAAAACATGGATGCAGAATTTACAGTTTATTGTTATTATTTTAACTAATATTTTTTAAAAACGGAAATCCTTTCCATGACGTAAAACCGATTTTAGTGAAGTGCTGTTTACGGAGCTAGTCATTCATTTCACTTTTAAATTTCCTGCGACTTTTGATTCGTTTTATTTCAATTGGTAAGCTATTCCATAGTTCTATTGTTGAGTTCAAAAATGAATTTTTAAGAAAATGTTTTTAAACTTCAACTTTTCTGAATTTAGAAGTTCTCGAATTATAAGTTGAATACACCAGACTTGTCAACGAGCCGACATTTCCACCCTCGGCTCGGCTATAAACTTGCTTTGCCTAAAATAGGCTCGTTGTATATCTAATTCTGTGCTCAAGCTCGACTCGTTAGGAGCTCGGCTCGGTGACAAGCCTGGAATTGTAGTTTACTGTAAGGTGAACACGTATTTAAAATATCCCAAAATTTTATTTATGAAAAGTATCTTATGAAATGTGAAGCATCGTCATGATTAGAATATGAACTTTTTTCGCTCATAGTCGGGTGATTATCATTATGAATGTTTGCTGCCCATTTAATTTGTGATTCTATTTTATTTATTAATGAGTAGTTTATGCCATTACATAAAACATTACAGTATCTATAATGACTTAAAACTAGAGAGTTAACCAACATCAATTTCATTTTGGAATTTACAAAATTGCCTACATGTGAAATAGTTTTAATTCCCATTGCCATTTTGCGTAATACTATGCGTATGTGACTTAAATAGTTCAATTTATTATCGAGTGGTATTCTAAGATATTTGAAGGATTCGACTTGAGTAATTTTTTACTTTAAAAAATATAAAATGTGTGATTGATTATCTTTGTGACGAGACAAAACACAGAATTCTATTTTAGAGGTATTGCATATTAAAATATTTTAGCAGTTGAGTGGGATTGATTTCTAATTTACTGATTGATGTTTCTATTTGATTATCATGTGTGTATATACATGTGTTATCAGCATATTGACCTATTCCACAATCATTGCTTAAATTACCATTTAAATCATTTACATTCAACGAGAAAAATAGAGGCCCTAAAATAGTACCTTGTGGAACACCTTTGTAAGTTTTACCCCAGTTAGAAAATATACCATTTACCTTAACTCTTTGAAAACGATCACTTAAGAAGCAACTTACTAAATTCATACTATTAGAGTCGAAACCAATGTATTCTAACTTTTTAAGAAGAATAGAGTGATTAATGGAATCAAATGCTTTGAACAAATCGATAGAAGCAATTGTGACAAAATTGTTATTATCGAGATAAAATCTCCAATTTTCAGTAGCGTCAAGTAAGACCTCAGAGGTGGAGTGAGCTTTGTGAAAGCCAAATTGAATATTTGAAAGAATTGATTTGTTATGGAGATAAGTGTTTACTTGGTCAAATATCAATTTTTAGAAAATTTTTGCAAAGGGCGAGATAATTGATTTGGGCCGGTAATTGCAATATCTTAAAGCTTTATCTTCTTATATATGGGAGTAACATTAGCTAAATTTAATATTGATGGAAAGTATTTAGTTTTATGCAGTGATTGATGATATGATATGATATGACGTTAAGGACTAACAATGAATTTTGCACAATCAATATTGGATTTGTTTATTGCAATTTGTATAACCGGCACTTATCAACAGTTTTATTTCGTAAGTAAATTTTGTAACTCGATTTTTGCATTTGACGAGTTTTTTTAGGTTGAGAGTTAACCAGGAAGATCGCGTCATTTGATAATATTACAATTTTCGTGTTTAAAAAAATTTTTTTGTTTGGAAAATACAAATTTATATAAGTCGTTAATGAATGAATAAATTATGCAGTTTACATCCTCGAATAGAAGGACGCTATCCATAGATTCTCTAGACGAGTTTTTAGAATTTCTATTAGCGCTGGATCCCTTTCTCGAATCTCTACCCAAATTTTTCCGTTTGTACGCTTTATGTTGTTAGATGAAATGCAATTATCTGACTAGGGGCATTCGCTGCAGGCATAGTTAAAATCGTTAATGTTTTCAACGAGAAAGTAATCAATTAATATCGAAGAGTTGTTATTTAGTCTAGTTGGTATACTGGAATTAATTGTACTAAGATCAACAGTATCAAGTAAAGAATTCAACTTATCTCTTTCAGTATTCTTCAGATAACTGATATTCGAATCGCCCATCACAATAAATAATTTATTTTCTTTTATTTATATATATATATATATATATATCTTCAATTTCAGTAACAAATTCGTTAAAGTGAACTTTACTCTGACATTAGGAGATATTTATCAACTGATGAGCATATTTTCCTAATTTTTGGGGAATGCAAGTTGTCAAGAACAGTGTAATCAAAAAGTTTAGCATCTTGATTCAAAAGTTTAACTCAATTGCCTTTTTGTTAAGTTGTTTGCTGTAAGAGAATGGAGCAACTTCACCCATAAAAATAGCTGTACTTATCTGTGAGGTTGTCTTCATGATATCGTTGCGACTAATTGTGACTAAGATCTTCTTTTTTTAGAGGCTGGGTATTGGTTTAATGTATGAGAAGGTCATCAATTGTTGCACCTCGATACAAATTAATAATACACATGAATTCCTAATATGACCTGGTGTACTAAGACGACGAAGCATTGAAGAACCAAGTATCAAAAAGTCTGTTCCTTCACCAATTTGTCGAAGTTCGCTTGCAAAATTTTGCATAGGAATTTGTGAGTGAGCGCTTTTGAATTCTTGCTCGTATTGGGTGTTAGCATTGTTGACGGGAGTGGGTTCTTGTTCTTAAGCTGTGTTTTTTATATTCGCTAAGAACTTGTGTAGCGTTAATAGGTCTTCTTTGGTGAGTGCATTGAGCGGCGATAATAATTTCGTACGTGACGAGTCATCGATGAATGCTTTCGAGCGTAGTGAATTAGTACGACGAACTCACGAGAACTGACTGCTCTGGGTGAAAGCATTGCGAATTTGTTTATCAAAAATTTAGTTTTGATCCTATCTTCCTCGTAAGGTTTCCCTAACTATCTTCTGTATATATAAAATATAGCAACAAAGCCTGATTTTGTTTGAAATGTGTAGTGTGAATGTACGCATTCGTGCAGGGCCGTTCCCGCCCTACTGTGAATGGGAGCGGGAACGGAAGCAAAAATATGTAATTGCCTAGTTTTTTAAGATGCACGCAAAATTTTCTGGAATATTCACACTTAAAATTCAATCGTGCTTCGGTAAGTCTTCATGGTATTCGCCCCAGATAAGCCCAAGCTGTTACATTAACTAAGAGCTAAGTTTTGTCAAAAATCATAAATATATAAAAATATAATAAATGCTTTCCTAATTCTCTATATAATTGTACAATTGAAAACGTGAATTTTTTTCAAAATTTTACAAATTTTTGCTCATTACCCTAATTAGGCTATTAATAGCTGCAAAATATCTCTTTCTTTTGCATTTATTGACATACTACAACAATTTCTTAAAAGATAACAAAGTCTTGATATCAAACAATTTTACACAAACAAAAAATAGCAAATATAAAGAAACTTTTTGAGCAAGAGTTTTACCTACATCTTTAACAAACTGAATGCAAAAATTGTTCTACCAGCATAAATTTAACTATGCACATCACTTTTTCAAATGAACATAATACTTTCTAATATTTGTTAGTTGAGAAATTCAAACATAAGTCAATCTTCTCGAGAGGCAATAATATGCATGGATTACATTGTGCCAAATAAAGATTAAAGTGTTGTAGAAAGATCACGTCAAAAATATGTATGCTCGTTTAGAAATATAACATTAAAAAAATTATAATTGATTAATTATTAAAAATCCGCCAAATTTAATGCTGCTTTAATGAAGCAATTATTTTTCCAGTTTTTATCTGTGAACATTAGTATTTTATTGGCAGTTTCTATGATTGGGGCATGTCATAACCCAATTATTCGGTGCGAGGCCAATTGTTAATTACCTTAAAAACTTTCATCGCTATCGAAATACATTCTGAATATTATTAAGAACTTTGCACAATTTGATTCGCGTATTTTGGTATGATAAATTCTTTCTCTAATTAGTAAAAAAACCCGTGACTCAAAAAGAAGTCTTAAGAAATGAAACATGCGTACAGAATTTTGTATTGTAATATTACATCGTTGTTACAATGGTCACTATGCCAACTAATTCGATAAGAAATGCACTAACAAATAGAGAATTAATACATCACATCTGCGAATGATTCAATGAACAAAAATAAGATAGCAATCGATAAAAATCTTACTCTCAGTTTGGAACTTGAGTTTCTCAATGAAGCTACACCCGAAGGAGTGTCTACTAAAAGACTGCTTAGAGTTTTTGAAGTCTTAGATGGATTGATTCCATATTTAGGAGTGTTGAAGCCCTGCTTTGGAAAATTGAGAGATGAATTATTTAACGGCGTGTTTTGTGATCAGTTTACTGCCTTAGAAGGTGACGAAAGTGGGGATTTAGTTCGGCAAACATATGCAGGTATCTTAAAACTTTCGTCTTAGCACATAACTACCGGAAAGTTAATTATTGTAAACTTAGCATAATGAAGTAAATTTTGACATCAATTCAGTTAAGTGTCAAAGTTGTCTACACTTGATATTTCTGTTTTGATTATCTAAAATATCATAAATAATAAATACTGGTATATATATATATATANCCGCTTCTAATTTTCCTGAAAAGTGGGATATTTTACTGAAGAATAACATGGTTGAATTTCGTTTATCTTCGATATCATGAATGTTTATAGTTTTTTAAAAATATGAAAGAACAAATTAATTCGCTGTTTCATTTACACTAAATTGTTGTTCAATCACATGTTTTCATAATACACTATTTTTTTTCAAAAACAGCTAGCAGCTGATAAACAAAATGCAGAGATAGGAAATGCTATATTGAAATATTCCTTCACGAGTTGCTGCATGAATTTTCGTTAGGAGAGGCGTGCACTCCTAATTTTATTCAAATACATGTACTTTCCATTTTGAGCGCATTATGAACGTTTGTAAAAACAATCACTCATTCATATCTGAAAATAAACGTCCATCATTACCGCCTGTATCGATATTCAATGTCATGACATATAGGCTGTTCCTGATATTGAAATTTGATTTTTGGTTTGATCGAATTTATTTTGTATAGCAATTTATTGAAATTATAGCATAAATTGTGGTGCAATACCTCTTGATTCGAACCTGTAAGAAATTCCATGTTTAACTAAAACTTTCTGAGTTCAAATGCAATTGTGAATACATGCTTAATCATATTGCTTACATGTAATGGCTTGAGAATTTCTCATTTCACATGTGATCATCACACGTTCTACAAAAAATGGATTCAGTTGAAGAATTTACAGACATAGATACATTAGACTCGCTCATTTAACCCGAATAGTAATTTNGCAAAGACCAATCTTAGCTAGTTGCAGAAAGCCTAGGCACGATCCTACTTTTCCCGAAAAATGGCTTATTCACCTGAAAAGGAACATGGTTGTATTCTGTTTTCGTCCATGTTAGGATCATCAAAAATTTTCAGTATATGTGTAAGAACAAATTTATTCCATAAATTTGCTTATTTTTCATTTATACAATCACATCTCTTCATAATACTACAAATTGATTTTTAAGAACAAGTTACCATCTAAAAACATAATATAGAGATTTGAGATGCTAATGGAATAAAATATTCCTTTAGCATTGGACAAGAAATCAATTGTTTATTGCTCACGTTAAAATGTGTTAGAATAGCAAAAAACAATAATAAAGTTTAAGGCTCTGATAAACTCCCACCAAGATTTGTTGGCGAAAACCATCTCAACTAGTTGCAGAAAGCCTAGCCCCGCTTCTAATTTTCCTGAAAAGTGGGATATTTTACTGAAGAATAACATGGTTGAATTTCGTTTATCTTCGATATCATGAATGTTTATAG
The DNA here is from genome assembly GCA_900660155.1 of Hofstenia miamia. NCBI lineage: Eukaryota > Metazoa > Xenacoelomorpha > Acoela > Hofsteniidae > Hofstenia > Hofstenia miamia. The sequence continues at coordinate 183,965 of CABFPE010000703.1, read as the reverse complement.
TTTTTTAAAAATATGAAAGAACAAATTAATTCGCTGTTTCATTTACACTAAATTGTTGTTCAATCACATGTTTTCATAATACACTATTTTTTTTCAAAAACAGCTAGCAGCTGATAAACAAAATGCAGAGATAGGAAATGCTATATTGAAATATTCCTTCACGAGTTGCTGCATGAATTTTCGTTAGGAGAGGCGTGCACTCCTAATTTTATTCAAATACATGTACTTTCCATTTTGAGCGCATTATGAACGTTTGTAAAAACAATCACTCATTCATATCTGAAAATAAACGTCCATCATTACCGCCTGTATCGATATTCAATGTCATGACATATAGGCTGTTCCTGATATTGAAATTTGATTTTTGGTTTGATCGAATTTATTTTGTATAGCAATTTATTGAAATTATAGCATAAATTGTGGTGCAATACCTCTTGATTCGAACCTGTAAGAAATTCCATGTTTAACTAAAACTTTCTGAGTTCAAATGCAGTTGTGAATACATGCTTAATCATATTGCTTACATGTAATGGCTTGAGAATTTCTCATTTCACATGTGATCATCACACGTTCTACAAAAAATGGATTCAGTTGAAGAATTTACAGACATAGATACATTAGACTCGCTCATTTAACCCGAATAGTAATTTAGGGCATATATATATATATATATATATATATATATATATATATATATATATATATATATTTAGCTTCAATTTCAGTAACAAATTCGTTAAAGTGAACTTTACTCTGACATTAGGAGATATTTATCAACTGATGAGCATATTTTCCTAATTTTTGGGGAATGCAAGTTGTCAAGAACAGTGTAATCAAAAAGTTTAGCATCTTGATTCAAAAGTTTAACTCAATTGCCTTTTTGTTAAGTTGTTTGCTGTAAGAGAATGGAGCAACTTCACCCATAAAAATAGCTGTACTTATCTGTGAGGTTGTCTTCATGATATCGTTGCGACTAATTGTGACTAAGATCTTCTTTTTTTAGAGGCTGGGTATTGGTTTAATGTATGAGAAGGTCATCAATTGTTGCACCTCGATACAAATTAATAATACACATGAATTCCTAATATGACCTGGTGTACTAAGACGACGAAGCATTGAAGAACCAAGTATCAAAAAGTCTGTTCCTTCACCAATTTGTCGAAGTTCGCTTGCAAAATTTTGCATAGGAATTTGTGAGTGAGCGCTTTTGAATTCTTGCTCGTATTGGGTGTTAGCATTGTTGACGGGAGTGGGTTCTTGTTCTTAAGCTGTGTTTTTTATATTCGCTAAGAACTTGTGTAGCGTTAATAGGTCTTCTTTGGTGAGTGCATTGAGCGGCGATAATAATTTCGTACGTGACGAGTCATCGATGAATGCTTTCGAGCGTAGTGAATTAGTACGACGAACTCACGAGAACTGACTGCTCTGGGTGAAAGCATTGCGAATTTGTTTATCAAAAATTTAGTTTTGATCCTATCTTCCTCGTAAGGTTTCCCTAACTATCTTCTGTATATATAAAATATAGCAACAAAGCCTGATTTTGTTTGAAATGTGTAGTGTGAATGTACGCATTCGTGCAGGGCCGTTCCCGCCCTACTGTGAATGGGAGCGGGAACGGAAGCAAAAATATGTAATTGCCTAGTTTTTTAAGATGCACGCAAAATTTTCTGGAATATTCACACTTAAAATTCAATCGTGCTTCGGTAAGTCTTCATGGTATTCGCCCCAGATAAGCCCAAGCTGTTACATTAACTAAGAGCTAAGTTTTGTCAAAAATCATAAATATATAAAAATATAATAAATGCTTTCCTAATTCTCTATATAATTGTACAATTGAAAACGTGAATTTTTTTCAAAATTTTACAAATTTTTGCTCATTACCCTAATTAGGCTATTAATAGCTGCAAAATATCTCTTTCTTTTGCATTTATTGACATACTACAACAATTTCTTAAAAGATAACAAAGTCTTGATATCAAACAATTTTACACAAACAAAAAATAGCAAATATAAAGAAACTTTTTGAGCAAGAGTTTTACCTACATCTTTAACAAACTGAATGCAAAAATTGTTCTACCAGCATAAATTTAACTATGCACATCACTTTTTCAAATGAACATAATACTTTCTAATATTTGTTAGTTGAGAAATTCAAACATAAGTCAATCTTCTCGAGAGGCAATAATATGCATGGATTACATTGTGCCAAATAAAGATTAAAGTGTTGTAGAAAGATCACGTCAAAAATATGTATGCTCGTTTAGAAATATAACATTAAAAAAATTATAATTGATTAATTATTAAAAATCCGCCAAATTTAATGCTGCTTTAATGAAGCAATTATTTTTCCAGTTTTTATCTGTGAACATTAGTATTTTATTGGCAGTTTCTATGATTGGGGCATGTCATAACCCAATTATTCGGTGCGAGGCCAATTGTTAATTACCTTAAAAACTTTCATCGCTATCGAAATACATTCTGAATATTATTAAGAACTTTGCACAATTTGATTCGCGTATTTTGGTATGATAAATTCTTTCTCTAATTAGTAAAAAAACCCGTGACTCAAAAAGAAGTCTTAAGAAATGAAACATGCGTACAGAATTTTGTATTGTAATATTACATCGTTGTTACAATGGTCACTATGCCAACTAATTCGATAAGAAATGCACTAACAAATAGAGAATTAATACATCACATCTGCGAATGATTCAATGAACAAAAATAAGATAGCAATCGATAAAAATCTTACTCTCAGTTTGGAACTTGAGTTTCTCAATGAAGCTACACCCGAAGGAGTGTCTACTAAAAGACTGCTTAGAGTTTTTGAAGTCTTAGATGGATTGATTCCATATTTAGGAGTGTTGAAGCCCTGCTTTGGAAAATTGAGAGATGAATTATTTAACGGCGTGTTTTGTGATCAGTTTACTGCCTTAGAAGGTGACGAAAGTGGGGATTTAGTTCGGCAAACATATGCAGGTATCTTAAAACTTTCGTCTTAGCACATAACTACCGGAAAGTTAATTATTGTAAACTTAGCATAATGAAGTAAATTTTGACATCAATTCAGTTAAGTGTCAAAGTTGTCTACACTTGATATTTCTGTTTTGATTATCTAAAATATCATAAATAATACAGACAATGAGCAAGAAATTCATTCAATGAATGCATATATATATATATATATATATATATATATATATATAATTTATCTAAATTCCATTTAAATTTAGATGAAAAACTACACTCTAAATCACGTGTGAATCTTTCTATTAAGTGCTTTAGAAATATATTTTCATACTAAAACCTTGTTGCTATTACCCATTCCTTAATTCAGTAAAGTGATTACAAAACTACATGTAAATAAATAAAATTCCAATTGAATTCAAATCAACAAGTTGTTGATTTTCATGCATTTCTATTCATACGATGGTTGAGGTGCCCCACAAGCATATCGGGGTCACTATGACAGTAGAGAGACTCAACAGTGGCTGAATGCCCGATCTGGGCGCCGACCTACCGTTGGAAGTGTGCTTTTATTATTAGTAAACCACTAAATTATATTTTTAATAAATACATCAAAACTAGCATTTTCCTTGACTTTCTGAGAAAACACATGTAACACCGGGTTTTTGGAAACTTGGTTAAAATATTACCGCAAATTATAAGCCAATCTCGATAACCTTTTCAATTAGTAAAATATTTGAGAGACTTTTATCAGATCAAATTGACGAACATATGCAAAAATATAATCTAATTTCTGATGCACAGTTTGGCGAAAACATTTTTCTTCAATCGATGCTCTTATCCAAGCTACTAAACACTAGAGCAATTGCTTAGATAAAAAAATTGTCGCAAATACTTGTTTGGGTATTTCCAAAGCTTTTGAATCAAACATTCATAAAATATTATATGAAAAACTTAAGCATATAGTCATAGCAAATAATAGTGTACGTTTATCTCAAATTAACTTACTAACAGAATTCAACGGGTTAAAATAAATAAAGTATTTTAAAATTGGCTTCCGATTAAAAATGTTATGCCACAGGGCACTATTCTAGACACCATACTATAGACATTTATATAAATGATATGAAATATCATACTAAGACCAATATCTTATCCAATAATATTGATGATACCTGTGTATTTTGAATTGAACTATTAATCATTATGCAATTACTTTTCAATGCATAAATTAAGAATCTCATTTATAAATCAATCCAAAGTCCTAAACAGTTAATTCAAATAAGCACCGCTACTAAATTTTTTGAAATTGAGAAATCACTTCCACTTTGTAATTACATAATCTTCCTAGAATTTTCAAACAAGATCAACGAAAGAACAAAACGATTTACTACAACCAAGTATAAATCTAAAATTGAACAACATTCTTTTGTAAATAATGCAATATGACAATGGAAACAAAACTTGTTAAGGAATTAATTCTGAAAAAAAAGTTCATCTGTGGAAAATCTCGGCTAGGTTACAATTTTTATAATATTGATTATACTACCACAAGACAATATAATCCGTAGCCTGAAAAGAAAATTTTCTTGTATATATAACGTGTATTTATCGACGCTATTTAGAGATTAAACAGTTTTCCAAATAGTAAATAAAATCTCTAAATATAGAAGATCTTATTTTATCTTAAATAATATGCACAATATAGGCGATCATTCTTTGAATCAATTTTTCTTACTTCTAATTCTCTTTATAGAGGATTGAAAATTGGTACTAAAACAAGTGCAGATATTGAAGTGACCTATTTGTATAATTGCATAGTTGTAATTAGATAAAGTTTTATCTGATGTATTCCGCATACTACAGCGTAGAAACGTATAATGCATATACAACGTATAAGTATGCATAAGCATCGCAGATATCCATGATGGTATACTAACATTTGGAATTGGAATAAAATTTTTGAAAGAATTTTGGAAAATACTAAGAATAGCCTCAATTACCATTATTTCCAATAAATACAATGATTGATGAAAATTATTAAACTCTTTGTTATTATTATATATGAAAGACCAATAGTCGGATCCCAAGACTTTGACTCATACCTATTTTACCTGGAATTATGTGAAATTATTTTCTATCGATTGTGAATCAAATTATATAAAATCACGATTCCAAATGTAGATACCAAATTCAATGTTTTATACATTGACTTTGTTCAATTAGTTTTAATTGGAAGAATGCAGTAAAGCGTGAAATTCCTTATTAAAATTGTGCAAACTCTCCAAATTTTAGTATTTAGGAATCCTGAACAAAGTTCATGAAGAACATGCTTTAAAACTGGAAGATTTATATCACAGAATCGATGAGTTAGAAGAGCAGCTTACAATTAAAGAGTCTGTTGTTAAAGAAACAAAGAAGCAACTAACATCACAAGGCAACGCAAACAACACATTACAAGAATATAATAACGAACTTACTTCAAAAATTAAAGAGTTGAGTGAAACCTTGCAAACAATTGAAAATGACTTTGGAGAATACGTGCAGGAAAAAAATAAAAGTGATGAGCAGCATGCAAATGAATTACTAAACACTCAAGTATGAAGTTCATTTAATCCTTCCAAGCGAATATGAATGTAATTTATAATGTGAAAAATCGCTCTATGTGTAGGATACATAGAAAAGTGTAAATAGTTGACCAACCCGCTACTGCAATAAGGTTTACAAATAGGGTTAGTTATTCTGATAACTGTACAAGTATATATAGAGTAAGAACCAAAATTCATGCTAAAAATTATTTGCAAATGCGAATTATCACAATAACAACTTGTAAAAATTTTGCATTTAATTTTGAAGGATCAATATAAATTTTCAAAAAAATGAATACAAAATGCCAATTGAATTTTTGAATTCTTCTGAAAACAATAAGGGATTCCAAGATGTATTATTTTCATGCATTTTCCATACCACCAAATACATTGGGAAAAGGTAGCTTTTAGGAAAAATTATTTTAAGGATGACATACAGTTGCATGGAGACTAGTAGTTTACAGTTCATTCAAAACTTGAAATGGGAAACCACAACTTGGATCACTAACTATAGATTAATATTTTAGAATGAGTTAAGTCAGGTGAGTGCTCGAAACGAACATCTTCACAAGTTTGAAGAAAATTTCGAGAAACTTAATCAAGCTTTTAAAAAGCCTGAATACTCAACAGCAAAGATAGAAAAACCATCTCAGATGATTGTGGCAAGCAACAAGAACAGCATTCTGTTAGATTTACAAAATGTCCTAAAATTAGAAGATCAAATATTGAAAATTCAAAACGCTGCAATCGAAGAATTTGATCAATACCTGGAGGTACAATATTATAATTTATTTCTATTGATTTAGTTTTGAGCAATGTGTACTACTTTTTCATGTAAATCAAGCTCTCAAAGCAACTGAAAATCTATTGCTTTAACATATCAAATGTATGTCAATATGAGCACAATGACGAATCAAAATTCAAATCCAATAAAATTCGATATTTTTCCACTACAAATTGTTTGAAGTGTACCAACAAAATTAACCGAAACCGTTTGTTAAATTTGAGATTATGAGCACGCCAATTCCATTTGCCCCTTTCAAAAAAATTGACTTCTCATTTTCCAATGTATTATTTCTTTATCGTAAGGGATACTTTTTTTATCTGTTCCTTTTAGCTTTGATAACACTGTTTGCAAAATGTCATGTGCATGAGAATAATCTTCAGAATTTATAATCAATTCCATTGGAAAAGCAACGAAATTTTAAAAGAGTTCCAATATTTTGAATAATTATCAATCCGTCCCCTGTAATTCTTTTTTCCAAATGGGCCACCCATGGCTCAGGATAGATCGATTCCTCCCCCCTTTGCTCTGGAGTAGTTGATAAGAAGCTTGTTCATTAGTTGGCTATATATTTGAATTTATTGATGTTTAGAACTACAAATCAAAACTAGAGTTCAAAGTACTTGCTGAATCAACTGCAGATCCGAGATATACAGAAGACGAAAATTTTTTAAAAGAGCTTGACATTGATTTGGAGAAAACTCAACTATCATTTAATTCGACAATCAACAATATACGCAGTGAGTTGGAGCTGCTAAGAGAACATAAACAAAGTTTACAAGCAGCGAAAGAAAAAATCCGTATGGATGAAAAAATGATGGCTAAAGACAGAAAAGCTGTAATGAAAGGTGACAATAATAAAAATCTCAGTAAGGAAGAGTTGTTTGCGGTTGATACTATCTTTGACCCACTTGAGCCGCAAGAACAGGTATGTGTTAAAATAATTAGGAAGATGGTTAATTTAAATTTAAAATTTTCTAATGCCCTTGATACCAATTTCTTCAATTATGGTCTCTTTCTCACTGAAGTATTTGCTTTCAAATCGCATTAAAATAGATGGTTCCTCACAACAGTACTCTAAAGACATTGTTTATAATTTTACTTGCATTAATTGCACCAAAATATTAATTAATGGAATTTTTACAGAAAAGATGGAAACGGATCGGTGCATGAGGATAATCAGTCGAGTCCTTGTTTCGCAAGTGCCAAACCAGATCCATAATCCACTTATAAAAGGTTTCCTTAGATTATTCAAAAAGTTGCAAAAATTTTTATTAATAGATTTCTTAGGAGAACATTAATTATAATACATCCCTTAATTGTATACCATCCCTTTAAAAAATAATTAAACATGATGATATATAGTTTAGGAACAGCAGTGAGTATGCTGTAATGCCCAACCACAGAAAACAAATTCAATCAAATATTCTTTGTTTTTCATATATCTATGGGCCATAGAACTGATATTAAATCTTTGAATTGAGCGTGCATGTATTTACCTAGTTTTTTTGGTTTGGTTGTATATTTGCAATTCCAGGTAGTACAAGTTTGGAAAGTTGCCAAATAACAATGTTTCTTAAAATCGTTTGAAAGTGATAAAACGACTGAATGAGCGGTTATCAATACATTTTTATTCATTTTAAATGGATAAGAACCATTTTGTTAATATGCACTCTTAGGATTGATGACATTATTATAAAGCATATGAGATACATGCATGGTCCTAGCATCTACGGGTCATCTATAATGGAATTTATTAAAAAATTATAAAGAATGCATATTGATTTGATATACAACAGATAATATTACATTGTTAAAGATATGAAAATTTACTTTATGATACCCTCACTGACCAGAGCTGCAAATTTGCTATTTTACACTATTGAATGAATTTAGCAGATAGCAAAAGACTAAAGTCATTCAAAATTATTACATCGCTGAGCATGGACATATTTTTTTGAGTCCTTCTGTCTTGTTTGAATCACAGTAAAATATTTTTAAAAATAACAGTTTTTGCATTTTTTAAATACCAAAACACACCTCTTTACTCCCGCCAAAAATCGTTTTTCATTCAATTTCGATCAGTAAATCACAAATGATTATTTATTTTGCCAAAGGGGTATTTAATATAGAAATTTTGCATGGATTTACAACTACGGACATTAGAGGGTTAATTTACTAAATGGATTGTACTTACATGCATTGATTTCGGGCCACAACTTTGATGTTTTACATATAAGGCAAGTCACAGGGTTTGTAATTTTAACCCATGTTCAGCTCAAATTTACTGCCTAATATAGGTAATTAGTCGCTATGCTGCCATGTTGTATTCCTCTGCAAATTATGGGAAGACATTCAATGAACTACCTCAAAATCGTTTTTGTGCCTCATGCGGAAGTAAGACAATCATTTGCCCTCATAAAATCACGAATCATGACTGGATAATTCAATTACCTAAGAACACTACAATGATAAGAATTTCCAGGCCTAAGCTAAAAATTCTTAAGCCTTCGAAGGAAGATGAATACGCAGCCAAATTCGCAGAAAAATTAAGAGAACCAAAAGCAGAGGGTGATGCGCAAGAACATGAAGTAGAGAAACCAATAACAAAAGAGAAAGTTGAAGGTAATTATTACTTTACAAGGTTATTTTTGTCAAATTTAAATCACATTACTTTATTCTTCATATAAAAATGTACTGAATATCACCAATTGTTTGAACTGCACTATAATGAAATTTAAATTATAAATTGACTAAAACTTAAATATATTAGGAAACAGTCTTCTACTGTATGTTCACATAACATGCTATCGCATTAAATATCTAAAACTTGCTCTGCAAAACTACTTCTTAAAGCTATTTAGAAGGAGATGATGATGTGATTGGTGATGAAATATCCCAGCCGCAATCTAAAGAAGAAGTCCGCAAAAGCGCGAGAATCGCTCGACATAGCTCTTCGCTAACACTTGCTGACGATGATGCTTTGTATTTTGCTCGTGATAAATCCAATGAAGGCTTGGCAAAGGTAATCGTATAAAATTATAATCTATTGAGTTTTTTCAGTTCAATTACGACCTTCCCGGGGATTTCTTTGCAACCTATTATCATACCATACACCCTCTTCAGCATAATTTTAATTTATTTTTGTAGAAAAATAAAGGTATAGTTGAATATCATCGATCTTTCTTAAATTGTTTTTAAGTGTCACAAACAATAAGCTTGACGCAATGAAGACAGCCATAATGTTTTTATATTGCTTCGTTGTAACCCTTAACTCCAAGTTGCACAGTGAATCTTTAAAGATATAAATTGAGTGGTACACATTTCAGAAAAAAGTTTTCTAAGTCTATCAAGAAATTTGAAAAGTTCTCGATATTGACACATTTATTGATGAATGCACTAACACATGCAATGTCCACCTTACACCTTGAGAAAAACAATCAATAATAGCTTAGTATTTTTCTGTAAATAGGGCCTCCAAGCTCAGCGATGTGCACAAAGTGAATTTAAAAAAGAGATGTACCTTGCTGATTAAAAAACCCAGTGTACTGCTTTGTGTTAAATTAAATAAATAATATAGGATGCACGCATAAATATGTTGAGATAAATATCTAAAAACAATTTTAAACATACATTTCAGTTCATTGCAATATTTCCCTTTTCAGTAATGGTCATAAAGTAATTTTAGAAAGTTATAAAATACACACTGATAAACTAGCCCCTCTAAGAAACAGAATTGCAACTTCTGGACTTTCGGATCATAATTTAGTCAAATTTCTGCATTTTATACCTATATATAAATCATCGTATTGAAATCAAACATAGAGTGAAATTGTGAAATTTTAGGTATTTGCAAAGTTGGATGAACAATTTGATATTCTGTGGGAAGACTTTAAGGCACGATCTAAGTATTTTCGTTCCCATCCTCGACATCTAAGTGAAGAAAGAGTTCAAACAATCACAGAGCAGTTCTTAGCATCACTACTCTGGAAAGACAGAAATGTTTCTGACAGTGGCAACTCTTTTTTGGGAGCATTTTATGAATATTTCCAGGTTTTTTTCTAGTTTAACATATAAAATAGGGGGCGGGGGGGGGGGGCGGGCCCCTAGTTGCTTTAAATGGTACAAAAAATTACAAACGGAATTCTTTTGCATCAAATTTTTGTATTCAAATTCAAAAATATTTGCGAGTTTCAACAACATGCACCTTCTCTAAAATTGCAAGAAACATTTCTGTGACTTTTCAAAATTTTCCGAATTTTAAAATTTCATTGATTTTCGCAAGTTTTTTGTATTTTGGGATGTTTGATTTTCTTGAATTTTATCAAAATATTCAACAACATTTGACGGGTAGGCACATTTTTGTAAATTTATGTGAACATTTTGTACTTTACCTAATTCTATATCATTAAAAATGCACTAAAAATTTCTTATTTGTAGTGCACAATGAAATCCTATAATTTGAAATACATAATGTATTCAACTTAGTGCACGTTTTTGTGAAAAATATTACACAAAAATACCGTTGTTTCTAAAAACAATTTTCTTGAAAAATTTATTACAATTTCACGCAATTGCCCACTTTCAATGTTATTATTTTGGCCTAAAAACAATGAGATAATTGAAATTTAAAAAGAATTTGGTTAAGTCCTGAGAAGTTGCACAAATTGTATATTTGCACATTGGAGTCAATTAAGTTCACGCATAGTTTTGAATTTTGAAATTTAAAAATTCAATACTTTTAACCAGCCCTAGTACCGAATTATGCATTTAGCATTTTATCTTGCATTTGGCCCCTCTAAAAAAATATTTCTGTATTCACCATTGCTATAAAAGTTGTTTTTCTGTAAGTTCAAAATTTTTTGGGGAGTTATTAGAATAAAAAACAAAAAGGAACATGCACCTACATGTAATTTAAAAAGCCTTACTTACCAATGATATATAATGGTGACTAAGAACAGAATGCATTTCATTGTTGCAATTTCTCAGTGTAACTGATGACTCAAACACGAAGAGTGATCACATGGTTTTAGAAAATCAGATCATTTTACATTAAAATGTAATCATTATATAAGAAAACCGAAATTCGAGCCAATTAATGAATTATTCTACTGTATACATACATGTACATATAAAAATTGTCATTTAGATTTGCTAGGTTTAAATTAAAAGAAATTATAATTTGTTCATATTTAGGAAAGATATATGATGGTAGAAGTTGTCTATGCGTCTGTTTATGATTTTTTAAGTTCAATCAGAAGTTACGTGAAGACCAATTGGCTTCTTTTATTGCTAATTCAATGCTTAGTTGGAAATCTTGACGCATCTTATCTACGATATGCTCTCCACTTGGGAAAATTGGTACGATAAATATTAAACATATTACCTTTTCTAAATTATCTCCCTACCATTGAAGATATTTCTATAAAAAATGTACGATTACATGTAATAGAATTTATAAAATAATTATTGGAATTTTCTGAGCCATAAGAGAGGTACTAGCAAAATATTAATAGAAGTTTTTTTTTGCGCAGGAGTCAGGGCCCATTTAATTTCTTATTCGCTTATAAGGACGTTTGAAACAACCCACGTTGTCGAACTTCTGTAACATTAGAAATATACTTTATAATACATAAACTATGTCTGATGTTGCCTATAATTGATCTTTGAAATTGAAACTTTCAAGCATCTAATAAAGATCTTGTTTGTTATTTGTAAATGCAATATAGAAATAAAAATACAGTCACTTTAAAACAACATCACTTGTATTCAAAATAAGAACGTAAAACTATATATAACAGCCGTTGCATGCTGTTGATATACAAGCAGGGATTCACACTGTGAGAATTGAAAAAAATTGGAACAGTAATATTGACACAGACAACAACCTCGAACATTTCTATGTGATTGATGACCACTTGATGATATTAGGAATCTTTATTCTATAAATTTGGTGGCAATGACAGTATTTCAAACACCTTTCTTGATTTTTGGTTGTTGAAGACTACCCTTAATATGGTTCTCAGCAAGCAACTAACTCTTCAAAAATCGGTTTCATAGTTTTATCTCAATACATGTTACCTGCACGAGAATATATAACAAAATTAAGATTTCAGTTAGAAATTTTCAACAGATTTTCATCAAGAATGTCAAAACCAATTTTCGAGCAATTGTAGGCATGAGAAATAGAAGTCCTATGCATTTTGCAATTATAAAATTTTTTCAACTTTTTTCTTATATACGTATAGATTAAATGATTTTATTCATGTACCTATAGAATAACTATTATTGACAAGATGCATCACTGTTGAAATATAACACATGCAAAATGTCAACAAAATGTTGGCAGACGTCCTGATAAGAGTTAAGCTTAAAACATTTGTTAAATTTGAAATGTATGAATATCCTAAGAAAGAATTCAACATTCCCATAAAAATATACATTGTCTAAGCAATTGGTTGCCATAAATGATTTCTATGAATTTATGTAACTGAATTTTACTAACCAACTTTTAAATACTCTTTGAAAAATCTTTTTTAGTTTGAGTTAATTAAGATTGCGTATCATCATCATCATCATCATCATCATCATCATCATCATCATCATCATCATCATCATCATCACCAATATTCAATTCTGTTTTCAGTTGCGAATAAAACATCATTTCTAAATTGATATAGTCAAAATACATTCAAAATTTTTGCATTGCAGAATTTTTTTAAATTTGATCACAAGCACAATATCATTTTTTGAATTTAGATTCTTTCAATCGAATGGATGGAAATTGAAGACTTTGCAAGTCTTGTTTCTTTACTGTACGGTTTTATGCCCGCAGAAGAGAGAGATGATATTATTTTAGAGTATATTTCATTCAGTGAAAATCAAATTGCAGCGGATAAAGTAATGAACTTTTTTCTATATTTAATCTTGAAAGGTAAAGAACCCAGGTACAATCATGCAGAAATACTTTTGTGTCAGTTTCCATCCAAGGAGCCTGGTTACATGACAGATGTGGAATATGCAGAGGTATTTTATTGAAACCACACAAAAAGCACATGTATTAGATTTGTGCTTCATGAATTTTGTTAGTATTATAAGTACAAAAAGTCAAATGCCATTCTAAATTTACATCCTTTTTAATACTCTTAAATTGATTATTTCAATTCCTAAATTTCTATAGATACAGTTATCTTTAATATAATTATTAACTCCATGCATTACAGATTTCTTTTTCTTCTTAATCACTAATAGTCTATAAACTTTGATTCCATTAACAACTATATAATAGCAAAGCTAGTTATTAAAATTTGTGCTATAGGTAATGGGCCCATTTACTGAATAACTGCAGGTCAATTCAATATTTCAAAGTGTGCTCTATTTTTCTAGTTCCTTAACATTAAGTTATGCATTATAATTATTATAAATATTTATTCTTATGCATTGATTTCAGGCGATGAGTCAAATTTTGCCACTTCATAATATTCGCTTACGAAAAAAAATGTACAATGAGGCTGCTTTGCACAGTTTTGGAAAAGTTTCTGATGGCAAAGTTGCTTTTGAGACTTTAGTGGTAATAACTGCTTATCAAGAATACTTGGAAAACGAAGACAATATTGCAAGCGTCTTACCAAAACGCGTGGAAGATGGAAGACTGGAGTCAACCAAAGGTTCTTATTAGATACATATTTAATGTCACTTTCACCATAATCTCTGAATCATTTACTATATAAATTACAGTCTTTTAATCAAGTATCCTACCGAAAATTCGTTCTCAACATTTGCAAAATCCATTCAAACTGTTTTCTACACAAGGAAACACGCTTAAGAATGATTTTTTTATATTTATTAAGGCTATTCATATTTAGATATTAAGTCGAAATTAGTGCCACCTATCGAGAAAATAACAAGTGAGAAGGAATTACGCAAGATGGCATACAACTTTAGTAGACGTGAACGAGTCCGCTCTTTGAAACAACTGCAAACTAGTATTGATAAGATGGCAACTGTTCAACGTAGACGAGCCCTTAATGCTGGAAAATAGTTTAAATTTAGCTTTTTAATGTTGAATTAGAGTTTGTAAGTGTGTGAGAATTCAAAGAAATCAAGGAATTTGAAAAACACCATTTTCCAATTGACATTTAACTCCTTATAAATACTGTTATTCTTAAGCATGAAGGTTAGTTTTAAATGAAAACAGACGCTTGCAAAACTCTTAATTTACCATAGTTTTATTGGAATTTTGTATTGAAAATTTTGAAGAAAATATATTATAATTTATTAAAGTGTTAGCAGATTCTGCCTGCAAGTCGTTTGTGCATGAACTGTATAAACAAAGCACATAAAAAGCATACCACTATTTATACTGTTAAATCTAATAATTTAGTAATGCAAACAGATTTTTTTAATAAATGAAATTTTTTTTTGCTAAATGTTGAGACCGTGAAGATTTGAAGCCTTAAGCTCTATTTACATCTAGAATGAGAAATTCACCATTATGAACTGGTTTACAAAATTGATTCAATCAGAAAACAATAAGTTTCTCTGCAAAGCTAACAAAATGTAAAAGTATTTGAACAATAAAATGCATGTTCACTATAAAACTATTTCCAAAATTTATATGAAAATAGAATCGAATACTATATAGTGAAATGTCGTTTTGTATACAAATCCAACTGAGGTGGTTTTTGAGTTCTTAATTCACCTCAACCCCCTCGTCCCCCTTCCACCACCCATCCAAAACTATCTTTTTTTGAGCAATCATTCATGCATTAACAACCGATAACATTTCTATTTTTGCAAAACATACAAAGATTTTTCTTGATAAAAATTGTCAATTTAACACCAATTAATACACGACCTAGCGATCAATGTACAGAAAAGGAAATTTTTGAGCTTATTTTTTGCTCCTATGGGTTTTAGACAGCCTTCATTTTCCAACATTGGCTATGGGAAGAACTCAAAAGTTTTAGAAATAGTAAAGATGTTCAAATACTTCAGGCACAGGAATAATTTCTAGCACAAATGTTCATCACATTAAAGGATCGCATTTATCGATATATTTGTCTCAATCCAAAGTTTAGGGTAGCTAAATTTTTTTAACGTTTTTGTGACTTACCTTGATAGATTTTATAACATATGTTTGATGATGCTATTCGTTTGGCAATTGTTATCAAAATTTATTACTTTTGATAATATAAGTAAAATAGGATTAAAGCCTTAGAAAGATTCCATCTAGAATTTCTTCAGAGAATTTAAGGAATTTTAAGTAGCATATCTATTTTCTTTGTAGAAGCAGACGAGAATTATATTACAATTATAATTGTCGCATTTAGAAAAATAAATTGGTGAGTGAACGTTTATTTGATAATAAAATAAATTACTGAAGGAATTATGCTTAAAGTGTAGTAAATGAAGTAGCATCTGGGGAAGGAAATCTGCTGCGAAGCTTCTTAGCACTTAGAAAAAGTAAATTCAGGTCTTCTAAGCAACTTATTTTAGCAAAATATGTTTAAAAAAATTTTGTTCTTAATGAAAGACATGTCTTAAAATTTCGGGTTATTTAAAAACGCAATTGAAGTTGAATTGAAACGATGCACTCTTCATTTTTCAATGATTTTAAACTACAGGCTTGTCAAAGTACGATTTATATTAACAGATTGGCTTGCACTTTATCCGCTATTCACTTTCAAAAGTCAACAAGTGTGTCTAAATAAAACTTGCTTAATCAATCACTAGCATATTTCAAAACTATTACTGACGGTAGGCTTGACAGAATAAATTTCAGAATGGAGTTTGTATGTTTGCAGTCAAGCATACATATGTTCTGAAATACCTTCAAACGTATATTTTGAATTTGTGTGCGGATCAGAGATAATCTGCAATTATATTCCATACTATTTCTGATTGCCTTATACGTCTTTCAAAGGAAAATCTTCCTTGTATATTTTATAATAGAAGTTCCCACGTAAGTTGTTGTTAACTTTTTAAGTAATGCAATTTCTGTAGTAAAATTGGAAATACATCTGAATGAAAGTAACAAGTTTCCTAAAATCATTTACTGATTTTAAATATTATGCAATCACTCAAAGCAAATGAAATTGTAATGGTTTTATTGCAATGATTAAGAAAAAAATTAATTAGATGAAAAAGAAGATTTTTTTCACTCTTCTATGGAGTCAAATCTCCTATAATTGAATCTAAAGTAATCTCTTCTCAAAAGATTCACTTAATGAAAAATTGAAAAAAGTCATAAACAACTTTGAAAAATCTATCAAGAAAATGGAAGCATCTGCTATTGATCAAGTAATTATATAAAATAATAATAATGTTCATTTTTGATAATCTGATCAAAAAGCTAAAAAATCAATTAAAGAAGAAGGAAAAAATCAAAGGCAAACTTTAGCCTAAGCTTAAACGTTGAAAATATCAACAACTTCAAAATGAAAGTATAGGATTCAAATCCAAATTTAAAAGAAGTTCGCATTGCGATGAGTTAAATGTTAATTTTTAAAAATGCATAACTACAAAAGTGTAGAGATTTTACTTTTAAAATTTCACCGAAATTTTGAATCAGTCTCATAAATAACAAAATTATATATGATCTAATGTTGTCGATAACTATGTTAACCTTACTATGTACAGCTCATGTTCAGGCTATTATCATATTCTACAAAGAAACTTTTTGTGTAAATGTTACAGCATTTTTTGTGCGGAAAACCACAATTATAAAAACTATCCAAAACAAAAACACCAAGAGCAAGCAGAAATTTATTAATTTTTTAAAATCAAAAAATACCAAGCTAATAACGCATTTAGTCCAACTCCACAATATACGAAATACAAAAATATTTTGCTTAAAATGACTTTGTATGATAATGGATCACGATATTTTTCAGTAAGCACTAAAATATAAACAAAGTTGTAAATACATATATATCAACATTCATTTTATAATGTATCCAAAATAAAATCGAAAAATTATATGATCTAGTGAAAAACTTTGAAACATAGTTAAAATCAAATAATTCAGTGCCAATTTTTAAAGAAGTTTTCAACACATTCCGAAAAGATAGAAATCTAAATAAATCTGAAAAATTTATAGGCGGCGAGATATTATTCTTGCACTCAAGTAATTTTCACCGAAACGTCTTAGACATGATGAAACCATTCGTCATAGTTAAAGCGCTCGCTATCCTCAGCTTTTCCTATATATCTGTGAAAAACCACTCAATTTCTCTCTCCTGATGAGAAATATTGCAAGATCTACAAATGATTTTAGCATTTTCTCTCTATATTTGCTAACACATAACTCAACAGCAACGGCACTATCTACGTCTTGGATTGTCCTAGCCCTAAACCTTGACCAGGGTTTTCGAGTACTCGGAATGTTAAGAACTCGAACTCAAATAAGCTCCCAAAACTCGATCGGAAAAACTCGTAGGAGAAATAATCAAAACTCGAACTTATTCAAAAATCCACTCGAAAATACCTTAAAAATTAAATTATATTACATTTCTATTTCTTTACCAATCGCAAATAAATGTCTTTTACCCTTAAGAAACTCAGAATTGGAAAAAAACTCGATCGAACTCGGAATTTTCTTTAAAAAAATACTCGAACTCGAAACGTAAAAACTTGAACTTGGTATCAGTAAATGGAACTCGACTCTAAAACCCTGATGTTGACAGATATGTAGTAAAAGCTAGAGATAGCTAACCCTTTAACCATGTCTAAGACTATTCCTTCTTAACTTTTCTTGTTATGTAAATTTGTAGTTACCGGTTAATAAATAAATTTCACTGAGTTGATCACTTTACTACAGTACACAGTTTTAACTCGAACTGGAATTTTTATTTAGGTTTGTTGTGAGGCATTTAATAAAATATCGGGACCTAAAAAATATAAATAGCTAGAAATATTTATGAGACTTCAAAAAATGAAAACCATGAGAAAAAACAAGATCCTCGTACAGTAATCAGATAAAATAATACCCTTAAGAGAAATGTCCGAAATTCATTAGCATGTTGTTCGAATTTCATTAGTATGTTGTCCGAATTTTATTGTTAACTTATCTTAAATTCTTTGTTACATTTCCGAAATTCAATGTCACTTTTCTGAAGTTAATTGGCGCTTATTCTGAATTAGTTGGAAAAGGTGTAGCTTAGATTTTACCTAGAACAAATCAAAATGTTACTATTGCAAAGGAATTTCCAGGCACATGATATTGAAATAAATTTATATTATTTTTTTCAACTTCAAGCTATTTTCCAATTAATTATTTTAGAGTTAAATTAGTGATAGCCAGAACCTGCTTAGAAATGCAACTTAGAATTTGGAATCATGCTTTTCTTGCAAGAATTTAATTTAGGTTTGTTGACGAAAGAACCACTTCCAAAATCTCAATATCAATCTTTTATTAACATGCAATTTATTTTAACTCAAAGATATTAAAGTGAAAATTGAACATTTCTAGTGGCCATGAAAACATCAATGCTAAATGAATAAATATTAAAAATACTTATTCTTAGTGCCTAATGTTTTCCAGTAAAACTAATTATTCTACAGGCTACATATTTAGGAAAATTATTTTGTCACGGCGGCAACAATTTTCTGCATACTTTATAAATTTTTAATTAATTTTTTGTTTGTGATTTGGCACTTTGACTGTTAAAACTGTGTTAATTTATTCAGTAAGACAATATATAAATTATCCTGCCAAAATTAGAAATGGGAAATTCTCCAGAGCTATTTTAGTAGAATTTACAAAAAAATTACTGCGCAATGTTTATAATAATGCACAAATTTACTCTACAATTCATTGACTTGTTATTCAATTTACTTCAATTTATTTTGACATGCACTGTTAGTAAGCAATCAAATTTAGTAGATTAGGGCAATTGAAAATGAATTTAGAATAAAATCTAAGCGTGAACAAAACCTTTATAATGGGAATCTTGAAATTGTAGCACAATACAACACATAAATTTATACAAAATGTTAGTTGAACTGTTGCTATATAAACACCACATCTTAAACGTATGCAATAATACTTAATGTCAATCCAAAAATTATATTACTAACTCAACACATTAACTCATACAGTAGTATAGCATTCCCAAAACTGTGTAAGATTAATGTACACTAGAAAGGTTAAATTTACTTGTAGAGATGAATATGCAAGTCAAATAGTTTCCACATAACCTTAACATACACAAACACAGTATGTCATAGTATGATGCTAAGCTTAAGTGAAATTAATTAAATTTCGTTGTTCTCTTAGTTTTTCCTATTTTTAGTAAGCCATGTTTTATTCTAATGGCAATTTAAATTAATAACAAACTTAATCAAAATTACAGCTAAATTGATGTTAGAAACTAAATCTTGTCTTAAGAAGAACGATATAAATTAAAACAGGGAATAATCCCCAATTGATAGTTGATGATAGCTTTCTTGAAATTTTATGATTTCAGCGTCACAAATTCAAACATGTTGCAGATTTTATTGATGGAAAATTCTTTGTCATGCGTTTCTCATCTGTTTTGAAAACTTTCCTAGCTCCCATGCATCTGTGAATTACATTATTCACAAATTTAGTTTTCTCTGGCATAGATATATTTAATTTAAATTTAAATTCATAGCAAAAATCAAAAGCCATTATTTTATCTAGCAAAAAATGTTGTCCAACTTGAAAATATTTCCATCTCGATTCCTTATATTCTGTATTATATATGTTTTCAAACAATGAATCTACATATTTAATCTCATGTTTCAGGATTATTGTTAATTTTTTTATAACTTTTATAAAAATACATAAAAAATTCAAAATAATGATGAGAGATGGTGCAATTCAAATATACCCAGAGATTCTTCAAAGGCAACTTTCGATATACTGCAATATAGCATTTAGTTTCATGTAATAGTTTAATGTGTTGAATGAATATTATTTTATACAAGGACATCTAAAATTCTATTTGCATTCATTTTAATTGATTTCAAGCATAACATTAACATCCAGTTCATTCTCTAGCTTAAAAAATGTGCTGCATGTTAACAAATTTTAATTTTTTGTAACAAAAAGTTTCTTTTTTTTAAATCCAACTAAAACCAAGTATTTAATATTATTTAAATTTCTTTATTATATTCAATGATTGAAATTAGAAAGCTAGTTGTGCCATAATTTGGCCTAAATCCAAATATTATGTTAACCGGCAACATATATATTTAAGTAACTGAAATTACCAAAAAGATTTTTGCAACGAGGATTAGATGGGGTTGGATCGCTTTTTTCTATATTGGGGAACGTCAGATTATTTCTAAGTCGTCAGAAAATCTACTATCAATGATTCATTATAAAAAACTACAAGAAGCATATGAAAATATCCTCAAGATTACTACTGTCGGGCGCTTGCAATACCTGCTTTAGATCATAGTTTGTCATAGTATGAGGCTAGGTTAATGTGAAATTGAATTAAATTTACAAACAGATTTCGTTTTTTTTCAAGAAGAGATTTTAGTTTTTGCTAGGGATTATTATTATATATATATATATATATATATATATA
>CABFPE010000703.1:138394-162855 GCA_900660155.1 Hofstenia miamia | reverse complement strand
CATATATATATATATATATATATATATATATAATGTAAAGAAGTTTTTATGAATTTTGAAAAAATAGAGGTCTAAAAAGCTGACCCGACTTTTAAAACCTCAATGTTTCAAGTTTTTTGTAGTTGCTAATTTAACTCTGCTGGCTACCCCTAGTTGTATTTTCTAGGGGGCAAGAATGAAAAATCATCCAAAAATAAATAGTTGTGGCCTCAAGCTGTACACCATTTTAAGTGTTTCAAAAACCATGAAAAATCATATAAATCTTCTCAGGTTTTCTTCATTCCACTTCTTTTTTCTTCAATAGCTATATTTGATTTTTGAACATTTATAAATTATGTTGTATCCACATATTTTGTAGAAAATCAGTATAACTAATTGCACATTTTGGTAGTCCATAAGGGAATTCTAATTCAAAACGGTTTGCAATAATGAGAATGGAATTTGCAATATTTTTTTATACTAAAAGTAAAAATATTCAAACAGCTGTTCAATTTTTGAAATTATTAATTTCATTACGTGAGTGGAATCACTTATGTATAATAAAGTACAAGAAATCAAGATTTCATTAACCTCATCACAATAATTTTGGCTAAAAATATGATCAATTTAGTTGTTAACTTTGATTCGTAATATTGTTCTAATTTGTGTTAAATCGTGGTACAATTGTTAATTAATTTAATTCGAAAACATGCATGTCTCAGGTTTTGGGTGCTTACACGGTGATACTCGAGAAAATTAAAATTTTTTTATATTCGAATGTTTTTCAAGTGCTCTACTTGAGTGGTTGAACGTCGCATGTTTTGGGTGTTTAGACGTGACCTTCGCTCATTGAAAACACAACAAATGCATGTCTCATGTCACGTGTAAACGGGGTATTAGGGTGAGGAATAGTATTTTTCCTATAAATTGATGAAGTATCTAGGTATTTTAATGTTTTTATGAAGTTAGGTAAGTGAAGTACCAATTTCATAAATTCGTTGAATTTTAGGGATTTCAAGAAAATCCCAGTTTCACAATCTTACTGCAACACANTTTCTCTTGCCTCCTATAGCAGGCCGTTATACAGTTCTATCAGTATACACGATTGAGTCCAGATCTTTAGTACCAGATGCATTGTTTCGTGGACAGTGGTATTGAATATAACTCTTATTAACCACTCTCTAAATGGAGCATTGCATTCTTTTGCCTACGCGATAGTAGACACTACGCTCTCATCAAGTTATTGCTTTATACTTTTTACTATTTTTACGCTACCTCTAATGATGCTAGAAGATATATATATATATGACTATAGAGTTAACATTCTTTTTTCAAAGGAGAGCAGTTGAAAAACATTTTTGGCATTTTATATACAAAATCTGTAATAGCCTTTAGAAATATATAATTATTTCCAATTCCAACTATCAATGGCAAAATTGCATTATTTATACGTCTATAAAGAAGAAGATAAGAGATATAGGGGAACTTGAATTAATAAAAACTCTAACAAAGTTATAGTTAAAATGATACTGGAAAAAAAATCTAATATCCCTCACTGCAAGAATTATTGATTAATTTTTGATGTTATTTATTGGATTAGGAAAAGGTGTTCTTCTAATAGTTTTTTTTGACAGAAACTAGGGATGATTGTGATATTATATACGGTTCTAAAAAAATTTATTTTACACACTTTGTAAAAGCGTTGTTACACTCTTTGCAAATTCATGTTTTCGCAGCAATTTGCTTTTTTTAGATAAGTATTACTTTTGGCGACAAAATATAGAAGTAAAAAGGCATTCAAAGTGTTTTTTATCTCTTTATCAGGAATTTCCTTACACTTATGTTTCTTTTCAACTTCATAGATTCTACGCCAAGCGCAGACACCTTGTCTAATGAGATCAACCTCTGTCACTTCGTAGAAAACCAAACTTATTGCTATTCATTAAAACATTTAAAAAGAATATAGAAAACCTGAAATCTGCATCACATAGAATATAGGTGTTTGATCTGTAACAGTGACACCTGATCATGGGGCAGAATTTTGACTAGCACTCCACCGTACACAAGCAATTTTCCGTGCCATCCCCATAGCGTTCCACGGATCGCCACGACACAAATTATATGTATGTATACATACAAACTATTTTTTTCAATTACTGATTTTTGTTCAAATTTATGCAACTTCATATATATACATATAAGTAATGAAAAGAAATAGTATATTTTTATAATATGTAAATCAATTCCAACAAAAATATTGCTTAAAATAACTATCTTAAGACGAATTACGAGGTTGACAGCATTTTCAATATCAACATGATCCTCAAAATCACCTTGAGCCATCTTGCATTTTATTCTGTTTAACAAAATAATCTGATTGTTCATTTAAGAAATCAGAATTTTGAAAAAACAATTTTTGACAAGTTGTTATCATTTCACTAGTGCGGCTTGGAGTAGAGAAGTATTTCTGACACAGAAGAGCTCTAATAATAGCAAGTACATTCTAATGTAGAATAGATACAAAGGAGTACATTATTATCAACGAATTTTCAATTTTTGAAACATTGTTTCAACTTGTTCCGATTCATTTTATCGTTATAACAGCTGGTTTTCTAATGAATTAGTGGTAAAATATTCCCATCCTTCTATTCCGTATAATTTCACCAACCATTAAACTTTGTGCCTGGAAAACTTGCAGAATTAATCAAGATAGTTTTGTCAAAAAACAAATATTTGTAATAATATTGGAAATGAGCTTATGTGTATGTTATTTTAGTTGAAATAAAAGAATTTATTCAAAGGGTTTAAAGTATGATTTTTTCATCTGCATAGCCCCCTAGCCCCTCTATCGCCGCAGCCCTTGCTGACATTTTCAAGTATCATATAAAAAATTCGAGGCATCACAATTTCAGGTAAACATCTATATTCTTTGTGATGCCTATTTGCCTAAGATATTCAGGTATGTATACATCAGGTAACTTACATTTTTACCCAGAAGATAAAATAACAACATAGCAAATACAGGAAACCAGTGATATTCGTTAACATTGCACAGATATAAACAAAGATTTAATCCAATCTTTTCACATATTTCTTATATTAAAATTTGTGGTGTCTTCACGATTGAAAGCACTCACAAACTAACAAAATATTCAAAATCTCTAAAACACTAATTAAATAAAGGAGTGTTCCCCCTTTTCCTTTGCGCACTAGGCAAAAAGTTTTGTGTCTCTAAGTTCATGCTGGACAGCATAGGGTTGACCCAATTAATCGTATTGTTTTTTCAATTAGCTTCATTGTAAAAGTTTTATCTATCCAAGTAATCGATCAATTGTATTTCAATAGATCCTAATAAACTGCTGCAGAGATAACCAATATTTTCCACACATGATGCTACCAGGCTTAGACCAGTTAAATATTCCTTTTAAAATAGTGTAGAGCAACTATTAGGCATTCTGCGTGGCCTTATCTTGAGCTTGTTTCTACTAAGTTTATATTAAGGGTACAAGCATTTCTATTGTTGAAATATAGTTTTTATTGTGATATTTAATTCTTGACAAGGATATCGCACATTCATCTTTTTAATTAGTTTGTACTTTGTTGACAAATTAAATTAATAAGATATTTATCTAGCCACGTAATTCACGAATAATAAATACTGTAAAATTTTTAACAGGTGGCAGCATTGCATGGATTTTTTGGATCAAATCGCCTAATTTGATTTCAAATATTTGTTGGCTTGGTTTGACCCAAAAACAAAAATTATACATTTGATGACTTCCTTTGGTTTGATATTTGTACCGCATTAAAACACCAGCGGCGCTTACTGGTTGTCATTGTGTTACAATGGCTTTACAATTGTTCAATAAATTTTCTTTCAATACTAGACAGAATTGAATAACGTAAATGTTACAGCAAAAGCCTCTGCCATAGCCAGGTGTCAATCCTTTCAAAGAAAAAAGGAAGGGTCAACAGATGCAGTTCTTTTTGAAGCACGCAAAAACCACCAAACAAGGTTTGTCATAAATGAAATCAAGGAAAAAAGTGCATGAAATTGATTAAAAGTTCCAGTATTAGTAAGAAGATCCCATAGTAAGAATTTCATATTACATTTGATGCAAACTATTAAAATTGTGATGAATAAATTGAAATATTTTTGAATTTTTTGATCTATTTCATAATATTTCCAGTCTTTATTCGAATAATTGAAATGATCTTCGTTCATAATTTTATGAATATCAAGTAGAAAAAAGGCAGATTTTCGATGTTTCCGTTTTGCTTACAAAAAGGATTCTACATCTAGTGTTAGTAAAGCTATTCATGACAATTTCGTTGCCTAAGCAAAGACTGTCCCTTATTAATATTCCCAAAGATGTGAAGCAGGCCGTATTTTTGCAGGCCTTGCTGGTTGCAAATAGGCAAGAATTGTTCTTTCCGAAACATGTAGCCTTTCATAAAATAGACTTCATGTTTTTTTAGAAAATTAACACTTTTATTGTTTTTAATAAAAACACTTTCTTACTTATGTTTATCTCAATTACATATTAACCTTTTAAATTAATGTAAATACTGTAACTAATGTAGCCACTGTAGGCCTAAATTTATTGTAAAAGTGAATCCAGTGAAGAAGAAGTGTCTCTTCCTAGATGCATCCATTACTATGCAAAATGCATAGGGAAATAAGTCGTAGTAAGGAAACAGCTGTAACACGTATCAGGCCTCTACTGGCCGTAAAATATATTAACACCGGCAGGAATTTTTGCAGGCCGGCAGACTCAGGCTGCTAAAATCTGTCGGGTTGTGCAACACTGATGTGAAGGGTAGGGTTTGAGCAGAGTTATTTGAACAATGATTGAAATATTTGAAGAAATTCCAGTTAAGCTCGCTCGGCTAGTACGCAAATGTATAAATTTTCATTTTGTAGTTTATACTTTTTAGATTCGCTCTTTTACTGTTCATATATTCAATTTGTTTCGGTTTGGAAATTTCAATTTGTTTTAATTGTAAATTTTTGGGATATCAAACATCTATCCAGTAAGTTCCAAAAATGAAGCATAATAATTATTTACAGAATTGCTAGTGGTGACAAATCTGGTGTCTGCAGTTTTGTCACCTTTGAAAATATTTGACTAAAAAATGGCAAAAACTTTGTTTTGATCTAAAAAGGAAATATATCTATTGACACCAAAGTATTCTTTAATAATGAAATTTGACAGTATGAAGAACTATTTTTTGTACATTGTATGTATTCAGAAAATCAAGGAAATTTATAGTTTGAACCTCCTAGACCGCTAAGCCCATTTATAGCCAAAACAACCAACCTTTGAAATTTCTTCAATTTCCATGAAGTACGAGATAATTAGTGGTATTTTCATTGATAATTGGGTAGAGGGATAATTGATGAATTATCCTTTGTACACCAAGTTTCATCCTTTGCTGATGAACATCAGGGCACTTTTGATTGGAGCAGCGTTGCCATAGCGTAAGTGCGGGACAGGAGGGTCACGCAGAAATATATTCTAACTAAAAAGTAGTCTACTTATAATGAATAAATTATTCTTGAATTATAAATACTTTCAAACAATAACTAAACAATGTATCCAAAAAACCTAAAGAGTGATGTACATAATCTGTAGACTTTCAAGCTTAACGTAAAATGCCTAAATTTCGGGTAAATACATTAGCTTTAAATTTACAGGTGTTCATTTACCTGCATTTTTTATACAAAAAAAGCACAAAATTTTTTATGAAATTTAATAGTTAATTCCCATGTTAACGAGTGCATTGGCAACTTTAAAAGTACATTAAGCATTAAAACGCATCTTTTAATTCTTTGCAAGTCGTTGATTTACTTAAATGTGCTGTACAGATGTGCGTTTTAAGATAATAACGCAATGTTTTAGGATATGAAATTACAATTTTGTATTGAACAACTTTTAACAAAATATGATACATTCCTGGAAATATGTATTCGATCACCTTGCTATTTTGAATAAATAATGAACATTCATTGGATAGTTTGTCTAAGATTATATCTAAGTGATACTTTGATTTAGAAAGGAAAATCTGTATGTCTAATACCATAAAATATGTAGAATAACAATTGGCTATTAATTTTTAATCAAAATTAGAAAACTTGTACTGGAAAAATGTTTTCGGTCACCTGAAAAAATTTTAACAAATGAGCAAATCCGAAAATAGTAAATTCAAAATAAGATACATATATTAATAATTGATGCAATACAAGCACTTGGCAACAAAATTGTCTCTTCTAATATTTTGTAGGGTGTCTCTTTGAGCGAATAACAGCTTCAAGGTGATCAGGGATTGAAGCAAAAAGTTTTTCAATAAAGCTGTTGGGAATTGAATAAAATTGATTTTTATTGCGCTCTACAGCTCGGCTTCAGTGTGAAGAGTATGCTGTCCAATTCAATATTTTACCTCTTTCCACATATTTTCGATAATGTTAAGGTCTAGAGATGGGCCCGCTTAGTCAGCAAGGATAGCAAGCCTATTACTGTGGAAGGAAGTTTTTCATTTCCTTTGAGGTATGACATGGAGCACCATCCTGCTGATATATTGAATCACTTGTAAGAAGTGGGAAGAGTTCCTTTTCGATAATCCGAGCACATTGAGAACTTCGGAGATGTGAATAATCTTGCGAAGGTTACACTTCCATATTGCACCCCATACAATTACAGACTTCCCACCATACTTCATGATGCCCCGTGTAAATTGAGGTAATAATCTGAACTTCTGCCCAGTTGGTCTCTTTATCAACATTCTTTTTGATGAGTATAGCTCAAATCTTGACTCATATGAAAATATAACATTAGAACAATGTTCAGATGAATTGTCTCTCGTCAACTTGGCCCACCTCAGCAGGCGTAATATTTGCTTTCATGTTAAGAATGGTTTTCTGGGTGCCACAAAAGTCCCAATTGAGTACTTCTTCAGGATATTTCACACAGTTTTTGCAATCAAAATATAGCCATCAAGCCATTCTTTGCGAAATTCCCCTGAAGTCTTCCTGGGATTTTGCTTTGAAAGGCACATATAGAGCTGATTGGGAGATTTTGTAAGTCTTCATTGGTCTTCCGGACTTTGGCTTGGGGGCAATGATGTCTTCCGAAGTAAAATATCTGATGATATCCCCGACAGTACTTCGAGGTCGCTTTGCAATTCAGGCTATATTACTTTGACTCATCCCTTCCAAATTTTTGGAGATAATCAACTCGCGGATGGCAAGAGGTACGTAACCAGGCATCATATATGGCGAAGAAAGACTGTTATTAGACATTTTCAATATAAATAGACTGAAAAAAGCTCAACCAATGAAATTTTTTACTGATTCTCTGATTTGGGCTGAAGTGTCCCAATACATTTTTCCAAGAAAAGATTAGCTAACTACAAGCATTGCAGCATTTCTCCTTGAGATTTAATTTAAACAGTGATAATTATGTCTCAACATTGATGAATTCCTCTTTCTGTAACCCTAAATCTAAATAAAAAATAACTATGACATTCTTCTCGTCCATTTCTTAGAAATATTTATGACAAATCATGGGTGGCCGAATTCATTTTTCCAGTACTGCATTATTGTAAAAAATCTATTGTTTTATCAACTTGATCCAATGTTACGATTAAATTTTTAACATTTTCATGATAAAGTTCAAATTTGCTTCCATTTTAGAATACCTTGGGGTCAGGTGCAAGATCATTTTTATCGTAAACCACCACTCCGGAGCTAGAAGAGCGACTGAAAACAACCCTGGACTCGATCTCCGATTAACAACCCAATTACCAAGTAAGGTACCCAAATACCAATTATGGCTTAAAACCAGTTTATTGCGATCTCTGACTCCACGTTTACCATCAAAAGGTCTTTGGATTCCTTCCCCTGACGGTGTCAGCTTCGTGTTGGAAATGAAGGTTGACATTTTGAGCAAAACTTGTAGAGTTTTTAGGAACTCATTTTCGGCTTTCAATACAAAAAATAATCCACGGGATGAGCTGAAACACCATGTATAGCGGGAAGTCATAGAGTAAAACTTATCGTGTAAACGGACTTTAATACTTTAGCCAAATAGGTATTAGGCAATGAGTAAATTCTATTATTTAATATGGGCAATACATGTAGTCTCTGACAGCCATATTGTCATTTTATTTTATTGAAGTGAACGAATGGACATAGTGCAGACACAATTTCAATTCTATGTTTACGTTAAAACTCAGCGTGATATTTCAATTGTGCAGATCATGAAAAAAATGGAAGGACAGTTGCTTCGGGCATGTACCAGCTAAGCTAAGATTCTCGTTGGGTGGAATCATTCAGGGAACGATGAAAGTCTCTCGTTCTAGTCAACCAAGAACATCCACAGTGCTAGCAAATGTTGAACTGGTGTGAATGCTTGTTATCTCATGAAATATTACTCATCCAGTGACACCGGGAAAGCCGGATCTCAACATATGTGACAGATGCATTCCAAAAGGCTATCAGTTTTCAATGGCATAAAAGATCAGTGATATATTGTGGCAGTGGATACGTGGTCTACAATCAGGGGAAGAATTTCTAATGCATGTAGAAATCTTGCGTAGGCATTGCCAAAGCACATATGTGGGCAAGTGACAATTTCATATATACAAATTTGTTTTAGTATTAAATCATATTTTTGGCTGGAGTAATGTTGATATTCTCAAAACTGTCTGGTATTCCAAGTATGATTTTAGCTATAGCTCTGGTGAAAAAATGAGAAAAAGTTTCAAATATAAATACCCTTCAACCACAGTACACAAGTCTTTTCACCTCATTAAAGTGCCATTTAGGCGAACACGCACAATCAACAACAGTACCCGTGAACACACCATATGGGGCACAGACTTTATTAGTTTTCACTAAGCATGTCTCGCCCAGATGCAAGAAACGTTCTGCAATATCTTTACTCCATTGGATTCACAGACCGCACAACTTTAATAGAGATACAGGGTATGAACCCAAAAAATATTCTACAGAAGCTTCAAAACGCTGAATGAAATTAACATCCTAAAATGGAAGAAAAGAAGAAATTGACTGAAAGTGAACGGATAAGTTTTGTCAAAATTGCTTTACAAAACCCATTGAAATCAACCACTCATTTGGCAGATTTTTGAAATGTGTTCGCTCCGAAGGCAATGTGGTCTAATTTTTTTAATATAAACTTATAGAAACCTTAATTTGCGAGCAGCTGATATAAATTTTGTTACTGTGCGTGTTTTTGTTGTTGAGATTGAAAACAATTCTGTTTCTAATTTTTTTTGACCGAAGCTCTAACTATTGATTCGCTTTTCACATAGACAAAATTAATATACAATCAAATATCAGAATGATTAGCCATATTGACTAAGCACGACGATGAGGAAAATGCCGTATTCCATGCATACACCCAACATACTCAAGTTTCATACTAAGTCTGCAAATTCCAGACAAATAAGTTAACGTAGATTTGAATTTATTGAAATTCGTCCCAAATCGTATAAATCTTTTGTCCAATACATCAGACTAGATATGGACAAAAGGACACATGACACTGACTTTTCTTGTTAAAACAAGTTGTGTAAATTATAGTTGGGTTAATACATTGCATCACTAACATTGCACATTAAAATGAGTACTATACCCAATGTTTCGTAAGTTGAAATGAATATACTTAGGTTGCATAAGTATTGTAAACTGCTTAAAACAAGTAGACTGTTTAAATAACAAATACATGTTTGCAAATAAAGAGAAGGAATACAGGCGAAACAATCAATAGCATATTAAAGTATTAGTTGTTAAACCATGACAGGCGATTGCACTAATGGTGGTATTTTTGTAATTTATTGAAAATGAGCGAAAGGCATTTCACTCAATTAGAAATGATTAACCTATATTATTGTAATTCAAACATGTTTTATGCCAAAGCTGAATAAATAAAAGCAACTCGCTTTTCTATTTATGGACTAAATGCTTAAACTGAGTACATAGAGAGAATAATCACTGCTTGTAAATACCTCACAAAATAGTGTTAACCACCTTATCTATTCTTTGGGTTTTATTGAAAGAAGTTCTCTAGCAAGCAAAATCAATGTGTTTCCCTTTTTAAGTACATTCCACAGTATTTTATATAAACGTATACATTCGTAATTCCTAGTAGTAAGTAAATGGTGAAATGAAATTATTTTAAATTCTGTATCGAGTAAAGGTTGTCATTACAAAATGACTATAAGACTACTATAATGGAATACATGTTTATAAAGTGTTGCTTTCTCAACATTTACTACCAAAATTCTTTAGAGGTAAGCATACGTTAAATAGAAACTGGTATAAGCGTACATTTATATATTTATAAGTGATTAAATTTATAACTACCCTTCCTTCAATGCCCTACTGACTGTGTTCATTTTTCAAATTCAAATACATCTTCAAAAAAGTTTGAATTATAGTACCTGTACGTTTTAGATGAAGATACAAAAATTTGAATTATTAATTCTTTGGGGACTCCTTAGAATATGTGTGAAACTTGACAAATTTGGAATCAGTTACATGACAACAGTTTACCATGTGGGCTGTTGGTAATTTTGCGGAAGTTCAGAAATTCATCAAGTAAATTGTTTCTGAAGAACACTCTTAATATCTATATGTGCATGCTAGAGGTGGCCGAAAGCTGGCTGAGCCACCGTCGACATATTTTAGGTCAGCGAGCCGCCAGAAAATTTAGATGGCTAAGCCGTTTGATAACTAATATTAAATCAAGACTAACAAAATTTCATAAAAAAGGAAACCGCATTTAGCATGTTTGATGTGGTAGTGACCTTTAGCATTGATTAGGTTATATCTTACTGATCAGACTGCTTGTATGCGCATGATTAACATTTTTCAGATAGATAGTTTCACAATACTGCTTGTATCATATAAGGTTTTAACAGGGCTATAGGCCTTACAGAGCTTCCATATATAGAATATTATACAGTTTAATCCAATTTTATAGATATCTCTCAGCCGGCTGCACCACCGCAGTGACGACCTTATCGGCTCGGCGCCGCCAATCACAAGTTGTTTTATTATAAATAATTTACGCTTATTTTCAAGATTCAGGCATTTTGTATTCATCTGATATATAATAGCATGTATCATCGGCATACTGCATGATGATGTAAAGACCTAAATAGTCTGTAATATCATTGGCAATTACGTTAAATACTTATGAGGCTCGTCTTTCTCCAAAATCGAAATTGATGACCCTAACGTATCATTTTCAAATAATTATATTGAATTGATATTAGACGCTCAATGGCGCAATTGACGAGATCTTTTCCTTTAATAAGAACTTGCTATATACTAATTTTAGTGCATTTGTAGCATCTGAGTGTCTCATTAAAATCGGCTTAGTGAAAAATGAACCGTGGTAGAGTCTAGATCAAAAATGGTTCATTAAGAATTTCTGTCATTTCTTAGTTCAAAGTGCTTCTTAACTCAATTGTCAGTTAAGAAGGAAAAGTCACTACTACAGCTACAATAAATTTTGTCCTTTATAAACTAATACAAAAACAAAGTCTCTTAGGCATCCTTAGTCATAGAAAATAATTTGTGATTGAATCTACATGAAATTATGAGAATATTAATTTTTTATCGTTTAAAGATTTACTGGAAAGAATTCCTTTAAGTTTTTTTCTAGAACTCAGTGGTAAAACAGGAAAAGATTTTAATTCATGTCAACATTAATAATTGGCTTTTTGATTGTATTGAGTTAAGTTTTAGGTACTCATGGAAGTGACCAAGAAATTTTGATTATGTAGTGAACACTAACTTGCTTTTTACAGTGGCTGGCATCAAGATTTAATGAAAAGTTGTCTCTCCGATCAATTGCAAATGAGATGAGTACAATTAATACCGTATTTGCTAAAATTATGTTTGTCACACCAGGATCTTAAATACAATATAGAAGTCCCTAGTAGCATCAATTTTTTATATTTTAATGATCTATATTTTAGTTTTTTAGAGATTTTTTTCTATTTTTCGAGTATGAATACAAGGGTTGGTTGATCGCTGTAGTATTAGAGAGTGTGAAACGCAATCTGCAATATCAGTAATGCAGAGATTAGACAACAGTTTAATGAGAATGGAGCCTAGAAGTATACCTCTGTGGACACTTAGTAGGAAGATAGCACATTTTTAATTTTTATTGCTTGTTTTCGAATTAATAGGAAATGTTCAATTAGCGAAATAGCATCCCTACAAAATCCATCTTTTAATAATTTAGTTAATAACAACTCATGACACATGCTGTCAAATTTCTTGCAAAGTTCAAAAAATCCTAAAATTTCATATTATTCGAATGAAGTATGCATAAAATATACTTTTCACAAATAATTAATGTTAGGTAAAACTGGAATTATCCTTAGAGTAATTTATCATTTTAAACATATGAGCAATGACCTACTACAGTTGGAAGATTTAAAGACCTGGAATCCCGCAACCTTAGAAGATAGGGCTGTAGCCGGCCGTAAGCCTTAACTGATTCATGGCTGTTCTTCCACACTTTATCTTCCTTATGTTTATCTTTTAATTAATTCCAAGTAATAGCATTTGTCGATTTTGCGCATAAACAGATTTTTTCTGACTTGACACTATTTGCTGTTACTTTGGTAGATTGATATGCAGCAATCTAAATCCAAGGGATTGGAAAATATTTATTGCCAAAATAATAATTGGCAATAAAACTATCGCAATTATTTATTTTTGGCTTTCAAAAGTAACAATAATTTAATTTTCCAAAAATATTATTGTAACAATTATTAAAAATTATTTTTCAAAAAATTCTTGAATCTCAAAGAGCATAAATATAAAAAATTCAA
Source organism: Hofstenia miamia (assembly GCA_900660155.1). Lineage (NCBI taxonomy): Eukaryota > Metazoa > Xenacoelomorpha > Acoela > Hofsteniidae > Hofstenia > Hofstenia miamia. The sequence goes on along the minus strand of CABFPE010000703.1, from coordinate 150,003 downwards.
CGAGTTAATGATGAAACTACCTTTTTAGGATTATATATAGACTGTCCATATATTAACGAATATTATTGTGCTGTAAGTTGATTTATTAACAGCATTTCATGTGCTTATTTAACTTTTATTCACCAAGGGCCAAAAGTTTCTTCGCCCTCCTCCACTTTTAAACTTTTAAATAATACTAAAAAAGTCATGGAACTTTTCTAATGGGATGTGGTGATTTTTAGTACCGTTCATAGAAATTTTTCTAAATAACAGCTCACTTAATGTAGGATGTTATCATTCAATCAGGGGTAGAGTAGTCCTATTTTGCGAAACTCATTATTATTGTGAGCAAAAAAATTAGCGAAGTAACAAAGAAATTTTTATTTGGATAACTTAGCAATGAATTCCGGATAAGTTAATGTGTTTCCAATTGTCAAAATCAATATTTAATGAATTTAAAAGTTGTCCAAATTTTTAGATTGGATGACGTAACAAAAAATCATGATAGCGAGGTTGAATAGGATTAAATAATTATATGTCTAACAACGTAATAGCTTGATTCATTCTTTGATTTTGGTAATTATCTAACGTCCTTGGGAAAGTTTGTAACAAAAATCCTGCAAATCTTTGGAAAGCAAGGAGAGAAAAATGGGCTAATCAAATTTCAAGTGGGGCTCGAATAAAACAAACAAAGCTTAACACATATTCATTACAGCAAAACTAAATTGGAAATGGAAGTGTTCCTGAAAACAAATCGAGATCCTTAGGTACTGCAATATTTAGAGAAAATTCTAAGCTACTAGGGCATGTGGCATTGAACATTTTGAATTGATTTAATTCTTTTCAATTTCGTTTGCTAAGTCTGCAATAATTGTTTAAGGGTTCAAAAATATTTCAATAATTTATTTTATCGATTTATCTATAACAATAATTTATTGTTACCTAACCATAATACTTAAATTATTTATTTCTAATACCTGTTAAGTCCTGACACTAATCAATGAAAAATCGTGCCCCTAAATACCTATAATGAATTTCTATTTCATTAGGTCACATTATTCTCCTAAATTAACGCAAGTGAATAAATAGACATCGTTCAGCGTAAAAGCCCTTGAGGCACAATGGACGAAAAAACATTAAAGATATTTAAAAGATATTCCTTCAATATCACTGATATTTAAGAACTAAGAAATATGTGTTAATTTTGAAGTGCTAAAAAGCCGTAAGCTTTCAACACAGCAACCTGTGTTAATTGCTGCTTCTGCTGCAGCGACAAATCGCAATTGAGAACGCATAAGCTAAACTAAGATTTATCTAGGAAAGTGGGAACCTAGTTTATCAAGTTCTACACTTGCTAATTTCAAAGGTCTCATTAAATGATAGAATGAAAGGTAGATATAAAGGCCACTGGTAACTGTGGCGTCCTGGAGGAGGTGCGGCCGCACTGAGCCCTTAAATGGCAATAAAATTGTTTGTTCTCCAATAATAGAAATAAACTTATTATAAGCAATTTGCAATTTTGAGTCTTTTGGGGATCCAAGTTTAGAATTTTGAGCCTTTTGGGGGCACCAACACAATAACAAAATATTTATCTAAATATATAAAAATTGGGTCCCTAAATGAGAAAAATATCTTTAATAAACAGTTTTCGACACTTTTGGGGGCTCAATAGTTTTGTAGGTATAAAATATTCAGTAAATAGTATCTAACATACACCAAAATGGTTAATGATAATTTAAATCATGAAATTTGGGCGTGGGATGGGGGTCCCGGATTGACATTTTGCACCCACCCCTTAAATTTACAGTGAAGCCAATTACTGTATTGACCTCTACTGATCTTAGTGACATCATAAATTATATTTGCAGGGATGAATGAAAAATAAACTGGAACTCAGATAAATTGTACCGGGTACCAAATACTTGACTGTTCATTTTATCGTAATTTAAATTTTTTAATGGAAGTTTATTTATTTTTGCTACCGATATAAATACAGCCATCGTCCACGTACTATTGCTACGACATCTGCTGGTAGAACATCTTAAACGGTTTATTCATTTTCCCAATATTACGATGTGAATTTTTGTAAAACATTTTTGATTGACATCTCGGAAGCCATGATGTCTGAATCTAACAATTATACTCAATTCCATTGTTTTTTTATTAAAATATTTATTATTAAAAACGTCATTATTTTTATAGTAAAATTTGCAACAAAAATAGCTTATTACAAAGATTTTGTTGGCTTATTTTAAATACTTTATTTTTATAAGAAATTTTCATTTACAGAAATTGTTTTTTGATAGTGCAAAAGGAATTTGAAACATAGAGTCCATAAACTTTTAAATGAACACCGATATTAATGTCTTATGATAGTCTCAAACTTCTAGCTCATAGATTGCAGATAAACAAATCTAACAAATTGTAATTCAAGATTTCATTTTTTAGAATTCATATTTGTATATAATGTATATGCAACTAAGGCATTTAAAATATATGATGAAAAATAATTTGCGAAACTTAGTCGTAACCCTATTTTCACTAGGAATTTTTGAAAATCAGTGATATCTGCCCCAAATATTTTTTAAACGTTTATAACTCACGAAGTAATGAAAGTATTTAAAATCTGAAAACCTAGTCGATGGAGAATTGCCTCCTCTTTTTTTCAACTTTATTTCGCCCCTTGCGCTGTTTATCTTCAAAAAACTAAATATCACAGGGTAGTTGTTGTTCCCACGGGCATGAGTCCGCCTCATTATCTGAACACTAGGTATGGAATGAATTTGAATATTCTTACAATCGGATTTCGCATTGAAAAAATATTTCTATCTTCATCATTGCATATGAACATGCCCAAACCCAATAGATGTCTCCATGTGAAAGGTTTTCAACAGGAACACTACAAAGTATATAATTGAAATACCTAAAATTTAATCTGTCAAAAATGCGATATGAAAATTGAAAAAAGGCTAAATTCTTACGTAAGCTTACGTTTGAAATTTGAAAACTGTCAAAACCCATTGTAGCAAAATTCCAAATATTCATCTTCATAAGAAGAATAATATCTTTTAATCAGTAAAAGGGTCGGGTTAGGGTTAGGTAATATCTTTTTGAATATGCGAATTGGCCGTAAGATCCGGCCAATTTTAATTGATGCATTTTCAGCTTTATTTAGTGATCTCATTAACCCAAATGTGGCACAAAATACAAACATCAATCAAGCTATTATTTTTATTCCAAAAACTTACCGTATAATTAATATTTTAATTGCTGTATGTCATTCACAGGAAAACTTCTCATAGAAAAAGAAATTGAGTGGAATATATACGATGAATACACAAAAGATGGCCTTAGAATAATGTAATAGCAACATAAATTTTTCAATATTTACATAAAAATTTTTTAATGTGAATTTGACTTCATACGGCGATTTATCATTAAATGTACGACGTAAAATAATTGATCGAACATTGTCAGCGGCACCCGGTGGAATTCCCTTCCAATTGTCAAAGCGTCACGCCAGGAAGAGAAATAAATTCAATTAAATTCACATTGCATTAAAATTGTCTGAAGTATTGGAACACGTAGCACAATACCAGGATGAATTGGCACATTTGTTAGTGGTATTGCCAGTACACCATGAACGCATGTCTCATTGTTTATTAACGCTTATAGTTTGCAAAATCTAAGGTTAGTGCTATAATTAATACGCAAATAAAGTAGTTTACTGAGAAAACAGCATTTCCGCAACACCTTGCGGGAGAAAAAGTAATTTATTTCTTTGATATTTACATTTGTATTTTTCTAAAATACAAGTAATTTAGGTCGCGGATGATTAAACTCCTATGCTTGGTTTTATTTATTTTTTATCAATGCCATACTAATCCTGTTGATAACAAGCCAGTTTCCCAAGGCTCCTTCTGGCCACAGCCTTTCTTCATCCGCAACACTAGTGTTCTGTATTCCATTAGTAAAAAATTTGAATTTCGTGGAGATTTTTCCTGTAACATTATCAATGCCGCATTCAAAAGGTAATTTTTTTGTAATATTTACTGAAAATTTAAATTCAAATAGCAAACTTCAACTTCTGATTTATTGCAATTCAACTTTAGAAAACTGAATATAATTTTCATTTAGTGCTTATTAATCATATATGTTATTGAACTCTAGATAATTTCCTTTTGCTAATTTAATACACTAAACAGTCACCTTAATATATTTTTCCATTGCTGGAAATCATACCACTAAACAAAATCTAATTTTTTTATTTATTTAAAATAATATAATATATATTGATTCATTCACTGTTTTTGCAATAAATGCTCCAAAATTTTGTTTATTAAATTGCAAAAAAATTATCTGGGAAATTTTTGCTAATATTCATCATACCCTAAATCTGTTAGTTTACAACTACCGTCAACTACTAATGGCAATATCCCATGGTGCTTCTTCAATGAATCAATTCGGTTTAAATATGTTTCAAGAGATCTGTACGGTTAACTTAATTCAATTCTCTGAATGCCTTTTTTGATATAAACAACTGGACTTTAGAACAGATTTTAAGCAAATATTTATTAGAAGCACTGCATGTGAAAGGAATAATTCGAAATACTGTCAAGCACACTCCCAAAATTCAGAACTATTCTAGGAACATCATCTGAGATTTAATCATCACTTAATTCACTTAAAGTGTTTTTAAAAATCTAAATATTATTTTTTCCAATATGAAAGTAATGCTTTCAAATGTACATTTAATGTAAAACTTGGCAGGTTTAATATTGGAGTTTTAAAACTTTGAAATATTGCTTAACATTTATTTGGTGTGAGCTATTTCTATTTTTAAAAGTAGAACGGTGAAAAATGAACTAATATTATATAATCGGTGAGAATAAGCACCTTTAATTATCTGGAATTCATATTGAATTGGCGAAATAATAAACCTGTCATGTTTTTCTATAATGTTCTCTTTTAAAGCATATTTTTTCAAATCACTGTCAAGGAGCAATGGTTTTTCTAGTTTAAAACCACAGAAATTTCATTTCATGTGTAATATTTTATACGTTACATTCTTTGAGTTTGCTTAGGATCATTAATTTTTTGTTACAACTAATATTTATTCTACTGTAATTTAAATACTAATTTATTAATAGATCAATTAATCCAACTCTCACTGTTTTGGGGACTAAGCTTTGATATACAGGCCAATTCTAAGCTCATTTTTTAATTTTTTTAAATAACTAATCCATAAAAGATGAGGAGAAAAACTTCTAGCAAATTTTGCCCCAATTGACAGAACAAAAATTGATTTAAATTATTTAAATATGAACTAATGTTAGGTTATGGAAGAGAATATATAATTTATTCAATGTGTTCTTGTATTGCAAGTTTGTAAATCTTCCTATAATCGACCAATAAAATCATAATTGTACATGAGTCTCGAGAAAATTGAAAATATTAATAATATAAATTGATTTACAGATAAATGAACACCAATCCGTTATTTTTTGATGACAAATTTGGAACAAGTTAAAAAATATTGTAAGTTTAGACAATTCTCAGGACTAAGGGTGTTAATCTGGTGAAACTTAATCATTAATTTGTTACTATTCATATATGACCGTCATCAAAATATGTCAAAGGAAATGAGTAAAGTGCAGAGACTAATAAAATATCTCTAGTTATTTCTGTTAATAGATTATTATTTCTAGAATGTTTAAGTATATTTTTTCCAGGAATTTTGCGATCCTAGATAAATATCATTTCATATGATACAAAAAATGCAGAAAAAATATGTGTAAATTTTCTCAAACTATGTTTCAGTTAACTAGTGAAAGTTCGAAAACACATTTACACCGATATTCGTTTATAAATTGACATATAGTAAAATGTATTTTATGCTAATTATATGAGACACCAATATCATAAAAAAGCTTTATGATAAATTTTTATGTAACAGACACCTCCTAAATTGTGTAAAAAGACATGAAGACTGTCTCTGTCTATTAGTATGCAAACAGACTAATGCTTTTAATGGCACCGCGCTAAAGTATTTTTTTTTCAGTAATTGAATAAATAATCATCATACTTAATGAACCACATTTCGGTCAAAGTATATTGTTTCATGAATTTAATTTTAATTGAGCCAAAACAGGTTGGTAATTACAAACTTTTAAAGTGAAACTTTCGCTTAGCAATTTGAAAGTATTTTATTTTACCATCTAATCGAATAATTAGGCATCTACAATTATAATAATATTCCGTTTTGCAAAGCCGTTGCGTTTTATCTTGCAGTAATTAATATGCACCACATATGTTGTTTATTGCGATCAAATTTATCCAAACATTTGTCATACTATTAAACACGACATTATGCTTGACTATTATTTATTATATCAAATTTTATAAATACATTTATTTAAAACAACAAAATTTGAAATGTCTTGAATAATGATGATTTTTCCAGTCAGTAAGATATAAAGCAAATAAATGCAAACACTTGGGTTCGATATTTCTCATGTTTAGTAGAAATGTTCTTATGGAATGTTGTCATATGCAAAAATCTTTTGTATTTTACTTTTGCAACTGACATGAGCTTTCACCTTACACATAAATAACGTCGAAATAATTTCAAACAATTGATATCATTCATATCAAACTCTCTCTGAATATTCACCAATTATAGAGCAATTGTTCATTTGGAATGTATGATGTTTTCCAATGTCCAGAATTACTTTGCTACGCAATATACCCTTAAATGTATCGATATCATTTTCATTTATTTCTAAGAGCTCTAATATTTTCTATTACTTTTCATATTGTTATATTTAACGTAAGCACTTTATCAATCAACATTTATAAAAGAAAAACCGTTCGTTTGAATCAAATTTTTCAATGCTAGCAATTTATACTACTATTTTATCTTGAACATATCTGGGTTTTAAAGCCTATATATCATTTTTCTGATTTGTATAAACATTTATTAACGCAACAAAATTTGAAATTTTTCTGTGGAGTCAAGCACTATAATGTTTGTTGGCCCTAAGAAACAAATAAAAACATTTTATCATTTGCTATTCATTGTCTTGTAAATCTTGTAAATAAAAGTGCAATATTGGGAGCTTTACTTCATGCTTATTTTAGAAAGTGTTTCAACAAGTACTAGAATTAAAATCTAATAAATTTTTCTTGAAATTATATATATATATATATATATATACTCTTTCATTCAATCAGGGTTTCGTATAAACTACATTTTTCGTAAATCTCAAACCCAATTTTCGATTGCACTAAAATGATATTAATAGAAATTATGCTAATTATATTGATTGTTAATCTTGAAAAAGCAATTTCTTAAAAGTGGGATGCTTAAACATGATTTTTTAGTTTTAACAGGATGGGTTTGTCCACACATTATAAAGATGCAGAGGATAATAACTCACTAATAAACTGAATAATTTTAGTATGATAAGGGAAGCGTTATCCATTAAATGTTGGTATGGTTGAAGAAACCCTTGAAGATATATATTTCTCTTTGTGAGTCAATTGTGTTAGTATACTTTACAAATCAACACGTTCTCGTTAAAGTACTTGTGTTCTTGCTGTCGATCACATAATTAGGAGTTACACACCAAATCGCTAAATACGTAGTCTAGTGATAACACTGGCATTAGTATGCAATATATTTTTCTATTAATGTAATAATATTTTTATAGTGTTATTTAACTTTTATTCAATAATGAGAATGAATTTTGAAATTGCAAACTGATATACATGTATTTTATATTTAGTTTATTATCTTCCGAAGAATACTAGAATATCTAGAAATTTTACTTAGAGAAGAATTCCTACTTAAAAGATAGATAAATCTTTAATGAAATATTTAATGAGTGTTTCATGATGTTTAATAAAGATATTAGATTCAATTAGCTTCTACACAAGTTCATGCTTAGATTTCTTCATAGCTAATAGGACTTGGTGGTATACCGAAAAAACTGAAATCGAGTTCTGCAGTCAAAACCCAAGCAGTACCGAGAAAAAAAAGTGAAAACCAAGAAACAGTCGTCTAGAATGTTATTTTCAAGAAACAATGCGGTATTCTTGTAGCAAACGACAACATTCTTGCTAAGTTGAAGTGCAATTGTGTTTTACTTGAATAACAATTGAATTTTGTGTTATGAATATATAAGTATTTTAAAAAGGCATGTTTCTCTTGGATAGCGTCTTACAATACCAATAGTAGTTAGTTAAGGAAACGGTTTTCTGGGTTTTGAAAACGGCCGAGCACTTATAACTAACAACTAATCTGTAATAATTGGTTAAAAAGGTTGGTCTCAGGATCCCTTCCTTCAGTTCGAACATGTGGGTTTCAGAATCACTCACGTTAGATAATACCTCCTTCGTTGTACCTTCGGGTGTTCGAGTAAACAAATCTGAAAAAATTATAAAACTATAGTTTGTCAATGTTTTACTAAGAAATATACGTGAGTCACAGTTCAATAATACATATCTTACATACATTTAGAATTCCAGAGCTCATTCATCCGCCTTATAAAATTTGATTTCTTTAGAAAAAAATTATTCTGTATAATTCAATCTTATCTATCGAGTAAAGGATCCTACAATGCACTAATTCTTAGTCTCCAATATATTTAATGATATTTTATATACATATATATATTTATATATATATATATGTGCATATATATATATATATATATATATATATATAGGGAGAGAGAGAAAGAGAGATTTTAATGTAATGCAATTATTTAATATGATGACAAAATTTTACGGTAATTTATAATTATTTCAACGATTATCTACCATACAGATAAATCTATTTCACGCTAGTTCCAGAAAGCTTGGAAAGTTATGTCATGGGTAGCTCAATTAACAAATAAAGTTTAAATTTTCAATCCTATCTTTGAATGTCACAGACAAGGTACCAATTTCTAAATATATTACTTTATCAGTTGACCTTTCTAAGGTCTACATATCTTAGTAAATGTTAATGCGTAGCATTTGCACGTCTGAGATGCGCTCAAAGCGTTTTGCTTTTCAGTATTAAGAAGAAAATAACTTAAATCAACTTGTTCCAAAGTGCGCATGCCTAGACTATAATTCAGTGAATTCCCAGTTGAATAAATTATGGAAAACCTATTTTTAGCAAAGGTCGTCAATTTTTATCATTGTCAATTATGAAAGAGTTAATTACTTAGTCATTTATAGCATTGGCCCATTAAGGATGGAATTTCCAGTGGTTTTAAAGCTAAAAAGCTTTTATAGTTATTTCCCTCAGTTAATTATGCTAGTCTCGTCTACAAATTCGACGTAAGGGAATTGCTCACTTCAAATCTTTTCTCCTTCAAATTTTTCTCATTCTATAAAGAAATGTCAGATTAATAATGCAGAGTTAAGCAATCTATAGCTGGCTTAATGTTAAGGTTCTTTCGTTTTTATAACAAACTCAAATTTCCATACAAGATTTAATTGGTTCCCTAAACAACTATGAACTTTTTATAGAACACTGTCTGAAAGTAAACGCTGTTTTTGAAGTCTAAATGCATTAACGTAAATGTTTTTTCATTGCAAAAATACCTCATTAACTACGTCGTATAATTTTTTCACATTTCTTTTATATTATAGTTATTAACTATTATGGTGGAATTCAGCTGGAAGTCAGTTATTTCTACTCGGAGGTAACTCCTCTCAATTAGTAGTGTTGCCCTTTTTTTCGCTGGGGAAACCAAAATCTGATTTCATTTTTAAAATGGAAAATTTGTACTCCTTCTGACATATTTCAAGACCTAACTTGAATTCCAAAGGTTAATGTAAGAGAACTAGACTAGAAAGATGGGTATTCCATTCTGAACTTGTCACTTAAAGAGCAGTCTAACTGGTGTAATTTCTGGAATCTCTCGCTGTCATCGTTATGCAAAGTTTGAATCTCGGTTAAGTCAAGAGCTGTGGGTTTTACCGAAATTTGATCAATACGAATTTAGACATGAATATACAGCAAAAATGTTGATCTATGGCCTATTTCACAAGCTATAGCTACAATGACTACCCCATGATGTGCCCTAATGGTTTAAGGACCAGTCTCCGCACCACAAATTTTTAACAGTCAGTCGTTTATCAAGTGTCTCTATTAGTGATCAACTGACATTCCATCACAAGCACACAAGGAGATCCATGCTATCATTGCCACCCAACATGTATATAGTGCATTGGGTTTCCCTCTTCTGCACTCTGTTGCTTAACCTGTTTTTCGGCGGGGGTGTTGAGCAAGAATCCCTTAATAAATTCTGCATACCTCAAACTTGAAAGTATACTATTGTACAAATTTCAATAATAATAGATTTAACCATGATATTTTTGGACCTTCTCTAAAACATTGTTAGCAAGACAATGTCTAAAAATAAAAATCATACTTTCATTATTTTTGTAGTTATACACATATTTTTCTAAAAAAGCTAGTATTATTATTGCTATCTTCATCGATAAATTTGCTTCAGAACGTCAGGTCAGGATAGCATCCAATGATTATTTTCTCAGTGTGTTCAGTTTATCATTATCCACTGCCCTGCCAAATATTAGCGTTGTTGGGGTATTGAGGGCAGTGTAGTCAATTTACTCATGTCAGCGTCAATCATGATGTCAGAGAAACAGAATATCTATTTTTTGTTGTATTAGTATTCTGCATATGTAAGCTATAGCTCTGCAAAGCTTAGCTACTTGGTGATGAACAGGATTGATTTTATGAGGGGGTGCTGTTGTAGTACTCCTCGATTTACAAAGTGACAAAATCCGGCCTACATTTAGGAGATATTTTATTAACGAAATGAAGCAACGAGAAAGCCCCCTGTCAGTATTTGAGGATACACAAGCAAGGTTTCCACACCATGTGTTACCATCAGGACACTATTAAATCTCACATTTTTAAGATACAAAAACTCATAGTTTTAAAATCTTGTATTTTATTTGACCATTCACTCTTAAAATTTTTATTTGTGAATGCTGCTGCAAGTCCAATAGACTCTATAAGAAAAAATATTTAACATTTAATAAGAGCAAAGCTAAAGAAGTTGGCATTTTCAAATAACTGGTAACAATAAGAATGCCGATACACTTCAACAAACTTAGCAAACACACGCGTTAGACGATTTAGATAAAATAAAATCGGACTCAAAGCGTTTATTAATTTAGACATTAAATTGAATGGATTCTCTAATTACTCCTAGCTACAAAATGCAGTCAAAATGATCACTATGCGTTTACAACACATGCCAAGTAATTTTTTGATGTTTAATAATTTGAAATCTCAAGATATTAGGTAATTGCATCTGACACCATTTGAAGTTTATCTGATTGTTAAAATTTCAACAGGGTGATTGGATTATACGCAGCATTCATACTACTCCATTCCATATTTCTATAATTCCTATGCACATTAACATAAAAGATCGACAAGCTTTTAATGTTAAATTTAATGTATTTGCTATTTAACATAAATTGTGTTCCAATACATTGGAACATAAGTACGTGACAAAACCGTCTGTTTACCCTATATACATATATATACATTATATATATATATATAGTATATATGTATACATGTCAGATTCATTTCA